>OV651818.1:19250395-19662895 GCA_927349885.1 Psylliodes chrysocephalus
TCTGTCTGTCTGTCTGTCTGTCTGTCTGTCTGTCTGTCTGTCTGTCTGTCTGTCTGTCTGTCTGTCTGTCTGTCTGTCTGTCTGTCTGTCTGTCTGTCTGTCTGTCTGTCTGTCTGTCTGTCTGTCTGTCTGTCTGTCTGTCTGTCTGTCTGTCTGTCTGTCTGTCTGTCTGTCTGTCTGTCTGTCTGTCTGTCTGTCTGTCTGTCTGTCTGTCTGTCTGTCTGTCTGTCTGTCTGTCTGTCTGTCTGTCTGTCTGTCTGTCTGTCTGTCTGTCTGTCTGTCTGTCTGTCTGTCTGTCTGTCTGTCTGTCTGTCTGTCTGTCTGTCTGTCTGTCTGTCTGTCTGTCTGTCTGTCTGTCTGTCTGTCTGTCTGTCTGTCTGTCTGTCTGTCTGTCTGTCTGTCTGTCTGTCTGTCTGTCTGTCTGTCTGTCTGTCTGTCTGTCTGTCTGTCTGTCTGTCTGTCTGTCTGTCTGTCTGTCTGTCTGTCTGTCTGTCTGTCTGTCTGTCTGTCTGTCTGTCTGTCTGTCTGTCTGTCTGTCTGTCTGTCTGTCTGTCTGTCTGTCTGTCTGTCTGTCTGTCTGTCTGTCTGTCTGTCTGTCTGTCTGTCTGTCTGTCTGTCTGTCTGTCTGTCTGTCTGTCTGTCTGTCTGTCTGTCTGTCTGTCTGTCTGTCTGTCTGTCTGTCTGTCTGTCTGTCTGTCTGTCTGTCTGTCTGTCTGTCTGTCTGTCTGTCTGTCTGTCTGTCTGTCTGTCTGTCTGTCTGTCTGTCTGTCTGTCTGTCTGTCTGTCTGTCTGTCTGTCTGTCTGTCTGTCTGTCTGTCTGTCTGTCTGTCTGTCTGTCTGTCTGTCTGTCTGTCTGTCTGTCTGTCTGTCTGTCTGTCTGTCTGTCTGTCTGTCTGTCTGTCTGTCTGTCTGTCTGTCTGTCTGTCTGTCTGTCTGTCTGTCTGTCTGTCTGTCTGTCTGTCTGTCTGTCTGTCTGTCTGTCTGTCTGTCTGTCTGTCTGTCTGTCTGTCTGTCTGTCTGTCTGTCTGTCTGTCTGTCTGTCTGTCTGTCTGTCTGTCTGTCTGTCTGTCTGTCTGTCTGTCTGTCTGTCTGTCTGTCTGTCTGTCTGTCTGTCTGTCTGTCTGTCTGTCTGTCTGTCTGTCTGTCTGTCTGTCTGTCTGTCTGTCTGTCTGTCTGTCTGTCTGTCTGTCTGTCTGTCTGTCTGTCTGTCTGTCTGTCTGTCTGTCTGTCTGTCTGTCTGTCTGTCTGTCTGTCTGTCTGTCTGTCTGTCTGTCTGTCTGTCTGTCTGTCTGTCTGTCTGTCTGTCTGTCTGTCTGTCTGTCTGTCTGTCTGTCTGTCTGTCTGTCTGTCTGTCTGTCTGTCTGTCTGTCTGTCTGTCTGTCTGTCTGTCTGTCTGTCTGTCTGTCTGTCTGTCTGTCTGTCTGTCTGTCTGTCTGTCTGTCTGTCTGTCTGTCTGTCTGTCTGTCTGTCTGTCTGTCTGTCTGTCTGTCTGTCTGTCTGTCTGTCTGTCTGTCTGTCTGTCTGTCTGTCTGTCTGTCTGTCTGTCTGTCTGTCTGTCTGTCTGTCTGTCTGTCTGTCTGTCTGTCTGTCTGTCTGTCTGTCTGTCTGTCTGTCTGTCTGTCTGTCTGTCTGTCTGTCTGTCTGTCTGTCTGTCTGTCTGTCTGTCTGTCTGTCTGTCTGTCTGTCTGTCTGTCTGTCTGTCTGTCTGTCTGTCTGTCTGTCTGTCTGTCTGTCTGTCTGTCTGTCTGTCTGTCTGTCTGTCTGTCTGTCTGTCTGTCTGTCTGTCTGTCTGTCTGTCTGTCTGTCTGTCTGTCTGTCTGTCTGTCTGTCTGTCTGTCTGTCTGTCTGTCTGTCTGTCTGTCTGTCTGTCTGTCTGTCTGTCTGTCTGTCTGTCTGTCTGTCTGTCTGTCTGTCTGTCTGTCTGTCTGTCTGTCTGTCTGTCTGTCTGTCTGTCTGTCTGTCTGTCTGTCTGTCTGTCTGTCTGTCTGTCTGTCTGTCTGTCTGTCTGTCTGTCTGTCTGTCTGTCTGTCTGTCTGTCTGTCTGTCTGTCTGTCTGTCTGTCTGTCTGTCTGTCTGTCTGTCTGTCTGTCTGTCTGTCTGTCTGTCTGTCTGTCTGTCTGTCTGTCTGTCTGTCTGTCTGTCTGTCTGTCTGTCTGTCTGTCTGTCTGTCTGTCTGTCTGTCTGTCTGTCTGTCTGTCTGTCTGTCTGTCTGTCTGTCTGTCTGTCTGTCTGTCTGTCTGTCTGTCTGTCTGTCTGTCTGTCTGTCTGTCTGTCTGTCTGTCTGTCTGTCTGTCTGTCTGTCTGTCTGTGTGTGTGTGTCTGTGTGTGTGTGTGTGTGTGTGTCTGTATAACGCATAACTCATGAACCGATACACGGAAAAACACCAAATTTCAAACTTAAGCTTTATTCCAGCGTCTTATGAGCTGATTAGATTTTGGGCAGAGTCGGAACATCTGGGGGGGTACTTTATAGGTGGTCATTTTTATATTTTATGGAATATATCTGTTATTTACGTTTGGGGAAGAAAATTTTTTAAATAAAAGTTACTTCTTATTTTATTATCTATAATTTTTGTCATTTACAAAGTTTTCCTAAAATGGTCCGTATTCGATAAATTTGACAAAATGTAAAAAAATATTTTTTTTTATAAAAATTAATCAAACAAAAGTTGTTTGTAATATAATTCTCTATAATTTTTGTCCCATAGATAATTTATCTAAAATGGACCGTATTCGAGATATTTGAGAAAATGTGTAAATTTCGAAATTTGAAGAAAACTCAAAAACGGATAAAGAAAAAATCAATAAATTTTAAACTTAAGTTTTATTTCGGCCTGACGTGAAATGATTAGATTTTGGACAAAGTCGGAAAATCTGGGGGGGTACTTTATGGGAGGCCGTTTATATATTTTATGGAATATATCTGTTATTTATGTTTGGAGAAGAAAATTGTTCAAATAAAAGTTACTTCTAATATTATTATCTATAATTTTTGCCTTATGTAAAAATTTTCTGAAATGGTCCGTATTCGAGAAATTTGACAAAATGTGCAAAATTCTGATTTTTATGAAAATTGTTGAAATAAAAGTTGTTTGCGATATCGATCTCTATAATATTTGTTTATACATGATTTTTTTTAAATGGACCGTAATGGAAAAATTGTAGGAAAAGTGCTAAATTTAAATTTTTCAGTATTTTCATTTTCAATGAATATCTATAGAAAAATGTTTCGCGGTAGATGTATGTGGACAATGTATATATATTTAGTTTATCCTCTAAACATTTATAGAGATGCTGCAATAGGTTGTACACAATAAACGGAAAAAGCCTGTAATAACTAGATAGGAAAGTCATGTGTTGGACACATCAGATTTTTACTATAGTGTTACAAATTTTAACAACGGTAAAAGTTCGTGTAAGTTGTAAATAAAAATATGACAAGGCATCGTCAAGGTCATTTCACAAGTAAGTAACCATCAGTGTCTCTAACATTTTTTTAAAAGTATCATAAAAATTTTATGCAAATGGCCGTTGAACATGAATTTAAAATAAATGGTAAATTTAGTGAATTAAATTTAAAGAACTTATATTATGTATGGGGAATATTGTTTAAGATTTTGGACTCAATATAAACAAGTTATTTTATCAAGATAATGCTGAAGATGTTAAATCAATAATTTTTGGTTTTTTGTAGGTTTCCAGTTAATCCTGCCGATAAACGCATATGGTGAAACATATTGAAACTTACTCCAGAAAACATTTCAAATAATGATGTTTTATGTTCGAATCATTTTTCTGGATATATATTTATGTCAAAAACTGGATGCGGAGGAAGAACTAGATTAATTTCAGGTGCATTGCCATCAGGATTTACTGAGGCCCCAGAAGAAGATGAATCTAAAAGGTAAAGAACCCTGCACTTTTATTGTGCCGTATAATCATTTAACATTTTTAATTTTTCAGTGATGATCTGAACCATGAAGCCTCTGTTGCAGGAAAAGAAAATGCAGAATTAGAAGACATGTAAGTAACTAAGTACTTTTTAATACAATATAAATTTTATTTTCAAATACTTACATATTACTACCTATATTTTTTGTGAATCATAAAAATTTAAAATAATTATTTTTTATTAAATGTACCTTTGTTCTTTAATTAAGTAGACTGCTAGTCATTAAGAAATAAACAAAGCCTAATGTGAGTTTTTTAATAAAAACGTCATTTTAAACTTCTTTTGTTTGCACTCTTAGTCATTAATAAATAATCGAAATAGTTTTCCAATAAAAATGAAGCTTAACTTATTTGTTAACGACTGGCAGTGCAAATGTACCTAAGTACCTACATATTAGCTTGATTTCTATTTGTAGTATATCGTTTAGTAATCTATTGAACATTGTTTACAAACAATATTTTTAATAAATTATTGGAAAAAATTCTCGTACACGTATGTTAATAGATATCATTACTAAAAACCTACTTAAATAATGCAAGTCTACAAAATATGTGCATTATTTAAAGAATTTTAAAGGTATGTATCAAATTTATTATTTATATTAATTGCAAACCCCGTAAAAATGATGTGACACTGATAATAGTGTCTACGCATTTCCCCTCTTAACCCAAACAAACGCTGTTAAATTCGGACTCTATGAAATATATAGGATCAAAGAAGGTGATATAGATGATTGATGATGTCATTTGACTGACAGATCAAGAAACTAATGTATATAGAAAAATTACAGATAAAAGTATTTTCATAATTATTGGATGTGTTAATAATTAATCATATTTTAGAATTATATGAAGGAAATTTTGCCATGTCTAGATAAAAATTCTTGTTTTTCATTATTAAGTTTCTGTTAAATAATTATGTATATAGATTGGCCGGTATGGTCAGATTTGGTGAAACGGTTTCTTAATGTATGTATCTAAATTATGATTATTATAGGTTTCTAACATGTCATGTAAGAGTGCTCGCATGTAACGGTGTCACCAAGCAAATTTGAATTTGTATCGAAAATGGATGATTCCTTACGTTTAGTAAATGCATGCAAATTGTTTTTTGTTCAAATTTGAAAAAAATATTCTACGAAAAATACTATGCATACGCCTTCTTCGTATAGGATGAATCAAAATTATTAATTAATTATGTAAAAAAGAAGAACTATTATTAAATGTATGCTTTTTCACAGCCTTACTTTTGTTGTTAAATGATCCACGAAAAGCTACTTTGCATACAATCCCAGCGTGCACATGCGTTGCGGTAATTTTTTAAACATGTACTTTTTTTATTATTACTTGGAATAAGTATTTAACATTTAAAAACGATTTATTACAAACTTAATAGGACACATTATCAATATAAACATTTGCATACAGTTCTGTCGTGTAGGATCATTTCAAAAAACAATTTAAATGTTGCAAAAATTGCAGCCATTCTTGAACGATTATTTAACATATTCTACTTTGTCTGAAATTAATGACCAACTAGCACGATTTGGCAATTTTCATACAATTTCAATGTCTGGATTTTTTCAAAAGATATACACATGTCATAAACTTTTAACAAGCTTGTTGGAAAATAATTTGTTCTGGTTATAATTCTTATTGAATGACTTTTGTCAATATAATCGATTTGACATCTTATTTGAATTCAGCGTCTTTAAAAACATATAATAACATTCTTTAATATAAGATTTGTTTTTCTTTGAAGCATTTGACTGCTATTTGACAGCTGTCAACTGTCAATATTATCGATTTGACATCATATTCAAATTCAGCATCCTCAAAAACTTAAGGGCATACATTAAAATAATTAAAATATGATTTTCAAAAAGGTGACATGCATTTTAGAGGTTTCTATACTATGGTGAAGTCACGGAGCTTCGGAGCTCCATAGGAGTCAAAGCATGGACTTTGCAGCTTAGTGCCCATTGAGACTTTTTTTTAGGATGACAAAATGTATAACATATCAAAAATTCAGACAATTTGACCGAGAGTGCATTTCCTATCTTTTTGTGCGGGGTCCTTTTGAAATTACACATATCTCAGTATCAACTAGGAATACTCCTCAAAAATATTCGAGACTAGGTCCTTCAAAATATTTGGGACATTCGGCGGGCCAGTAACCAAATGTTACCTTTCAACAGTTATTTAACTCTCAAATAGAGCCTATATACAGGGTGTTATTGAAATACACGTACATATTAAAACTGGGTATTGCGCAGATCCCCACTGAATGTAGAAAAATATTATTTTTTAAAAATACCCCTTATTAAGGGAGTTATTAATTTTTGAAAATTAATTCTAAAACAAACGTACTTCACTGATATGTTGAGGATGACCTATATAAATTAGGTTTATTTACCTATTTTAAACATCAACAGTAATTAATATGCAAGTTTTTGTCAGATGATAAGAAAACTAGTCTTGTAAGAAATAACCATGTTGCCAAGATTTTCGAATTAATTTCTATTTCCGAAAACTGGTTTTTACTACCCTCGTTATCAAAAAACTAGAATATTTGATAAATGATTGTTTTTAAACTATACATTTTTGAAACTATAGATTATTAAAATTTTAGTTGATTTACGAATCTGGCTAACACGAGCGTGTCATTTCCAAGTTGGTAAAAAGTGTTGTTACGATTACTTTTAAATATTTTTTTACGATGCCACTATTTACGAATATTGAACTAACGGATATAGTGCTGGTTTATGGGGCAGCTGGAGAAAATTCTCGGCAAGCACAAATCCTGTATCGCGAACGGTTTCTAAATCGGAGAATTCCGGACTGTCGTACGTTTATTTCAACTGTTCAGCATCTAAGAGACCATGGAAAATTTGAGAGTGTCAATGCAGATCGAGGGAGAACAAGAACACAAAGAACATTGGCGGCCGAAGAAGAAATATTGGAAGCTGTTGAAAACCGGCCTCAATTAAGTTGTAGAAGACTAGGTCTTGAAATTGGAGTGTCCTCATTTGTTGTGTGGCGGCCACTTAAAGAACAAGGTTTACATCCTTATCACATCCAAAAAGTCCAGGCCTTATATCCAGGTGATGAAGAAAAGAGAGTGGAGTTTTGTGAATGGATGATTCAAAAATGTGTTGATATTCCTGATTTTCTAAAAATATTATTGTATACTGACGAGGCTTCATTCACTCGTGATGGCGTGTTCAATATGCACAATACGCATATTTGGAGTGATGAAAATCCTCACGCCATTAGGGAAACTGGGCATCAAAGAAAATTTTCAATAAATGTTTGGGCTGGCATAATAGATCAGTATTTAATCGGGCCTTATGTTCTCCCGAACAGATTAAATGGGCCAGGATATCTCCACTTTTTAGAAGATATTTTGCCAGTACTCCTAGAAGAGATACCGTTACAATTAAGGCAACGGATGTGGTACCTACTAGATGGCGCTCCTCCTCACTTTGATTTAAACGTACGGCAGTTTTTGAACATTAGATTTCCTCAAAAGTGGATAGGCAGAAATGGACCTACTAAGTGGCCTCCGAGATCTCCGGACTTAAATCCATGCGATTTCTTTTTGTGGGGTCACATGAAACAACTGGTTTATAATGAACCTATTAATAGTGTTGAACAATTAACCAATAAAATTAATGCGGTAGCCGAGGAACTACGACAAAATCCAAGACTAATTTCTAATGTTCAAAGTTCTTTGGAAAGACGATTGCAAGTGTGTGTAAATAATAATGGACGGCATTTTGAACAATTACTGTAATAAACTTTATTTTGAATTAATTGGTTTTGCTACGGCAACAGTGCAATTTCTATGGGTAAGTTCAATTTCGATTTATTTTACTTCTTTAAATATGGAAACTAGTAGGTCGGAAAAGGGGACTCTTCCCCAATATTTAAATTTTAGAATTTGAAGTTAAAATTGGTGCCAATCGTTTTTGGTCATTACATACTATTCCCCATTTTAATATGTACGTGTATTTCAATAACACCCTGTATAATTTACTGTTTAAACACCATAAAAATCAATTTAACAATAAATATAATGATTCTGAAGAAGAAATTAATGAAAATAAAGGTCAAACTGAAAATTTTCGGTAAAGGCCTTGGAACTCGCAACTATCTCGTACACATTTTAATAAATTGTGTTGATTTAGGTGAATTACCCTATATAGTTTTCCCTGAACATTATTTAAAAATATTGGTGGATACAGGATGATCAAAATCATTCATTAACCTTAAAGTAACTGAAAATGTTTATTCAAATGACATAATAGATGAACCATTTGTAGTGACTACAGTTGTTTCATATTGTAACATAGTGTAAATATTAATGCTTCTAAAAGTTTTAATCTTAATAATAAATTAAAATTAAAATTATTCTTAATTAAGTACCATAATGTATCTGATAGCTTAATAGGCATAGATATTAATAAAGTACCGCAAGCAAAATGATATTTTCAAGAAGGATGTATTGTTACCCCATTTGAAAGTACAGTAGAACCTCGATAATCCGAACTAATTGGGACCGGGGGTGGTTCAAACTATCGAATTGTTCGGATTACCAAAGTGCTTTCCAGGCATAGTAGCATGCAAAAAATGAACACTGACATACTATTTCCCATAAAATAAGGAGCACGTTGTAATGCTAAAGGTTGTTTTATGAAATGCCACTGTGCTACAGTAAGGTAACTATATTTTGTATAATGTATTACACATAAATTTTGTAATATTTTTAGTATGCAATCTTATACACACACAGAAAGTACAGTACTGTACACAGAAAAAAATTATACTCTAAAGAAAGATAAAAAAAATAAAGAAAACAAAAAACTCAACAAAGAACATTCGAAAAAGAACGTTTTTTAACTGCTAAATCACGGATTTTATTTTACGTGATCAACTGAGGTAAACAGCATTCAGGTTATTTTTCGTACCAGTTCATTCCCGTTTCAAGAGCACTGAACGCATCGGCATGGGATGGGCCCGAATCAATAGCGTCTTCATCATCACTGCTGTCTTCTGCTTCGTTGACTTCTGTGACAAGAGACAGGATCTCGTTTTCATTGTAGATTTGGTAATCATGCTCAATAATATCACTGTTGGGCCACTCTGTTGCATCAGCCAGGTCACACTCTTCAAAGCCAGGAATTACATTGCAAAGATCGGCGATTTCTTTAAGAAGCTCAGATTCAGGTCTTTCGTTATGGTTCGGCGATTTCTCTGAACTCCGCAGTTAATCCTATTGATTCTTGATGTTCCTGTATTTTACAGTCTCTGTAAAAGTCTTGCAAACACTTTATTAGATGGAGCTGGGCGATTTGGATATCGTTCTATGTACAAACGGCGAGCAACTCGACCTATACAATGAGCTTCGCCATAATTTACTAACATGTTACCATAATCACTAAAAGTATGTTCATTCATTTTATCTCTACACAACAAAAATGTAAATAGATTTAAATGTCAATAATGAAAACTAGAAACAATTTGACAGGTAAATATTCATAAAATTCCACAGCCTACTTTAATTTCTAGTAATTACTAGTAATAAATGCAGGAGCTAAAATAAGGAAACAGGACAAATTAACATCGAGTTTTCTCTTAAACGGTGCATCTGGTTGACTCTAAACAAGAGTATCTTTTTTTTAGAAAAAACTTTAAAGTTTCTTAATTCATTACCAAAAGTGTTAAAAAGTGACAGAGAAAAAAAAATACTGAAAATATCCGTAACCCCCCCCCCCAAATGAAACGCTTATGATCGTGTTAGAAAAATATAATTAACACCAGGAGAATCGCCATGTAAAGTTTACTAACTCTGCCTAGTCTAATATTTTTTAAGGGCGGTGTTCTGAAGATATTTGAAAAAAATTGACCTGAAGAAGCAATCTTCAAAGAGGTCTAGCTTCAAAACCAAAGCTCCAAGAGCACATGTTTTTTCACTCTATTTTTTCATATCTGTAACACGTATTCATTAATACCCTGTATAATTATTGTATTTAAGTAAAATAAAAGTTTTTAAAAAATAATTTTTGGTTCGAGATTTCATTTCTCGTGCGATACTGATATTATTGAAAATATTGTAGTTCCAACTATTTAAATTAAAAATGTTCTAATTTCATAATCACTATACAAGGTATGCTCTTTGTCCGGCCCGTGTTTGATGTTCATAATAATAATAATTATTAGAGATTATGCTGATTATAATTTGGGTTTAAATCACCGGTTTATAATTTTCGGTGATTCGCATAGTAGGCATTCGAACAATTGTTCGACGGTTGTTTTGGCATTCATTTGTTTTAAAATTCGACAGGAGTCGAAACGAGCCCCGATTTTGGACTGGTAAAGTACGTCAGGATAACGGAAATGAGGGGCTTTTCCGTTCGGGGACAATTTGCATATTCAAATGAGTTTTCCTAACGTTTGCTTGCGGTATTTTTTGCGTGCAATTACAGGAATTTTTACAAAAAATGTTTAAATTGGAAAAACATCTTCTCTTCGTCATGTACTATCTAATTTATCAAATTTAAAACTGTTAAATCACTTATGTATGGTCTGCATAAGGCAATAAATAATAATAATAATAATAATAATTTTTATTCACACACAAATAATTACAAGTAACTGCGAATTATACTTAGTAAAAACAATTCAATGCATAATGTATGTAAAAAATCTGATGTGTCCAACACATGACTTTCCTATCTAGTTATATAAATGTTTAGAGGATAAACTAAATATATACATTGTCCACATACATCTACCTCGAAACATTTTTCTATATTCATGGAAAACGAAAATACTGAAAAATTTTAATTTCCTACAATTTTTTCATTACGGTCCATTTTAGAAAAATCATGTATAAACAAAAATTATAGAGATCGATATCGCAAACAACTTTTATTTCAAAAACTTTCATAATAAAAATCAGAATTTTGCACATTTTGTCAAATTTCTCGAATACGGACCATTTCAGGAAATTTTTACATAAAACAAAAATTACAGATAATAATATTAGAAGTAACTTTTATTTGAACAATTTTCCTCTCCAAACATAAATAACAGATATATTCCATAAAATATAAAAACGGCCTCCCATAAAGTACCCCCCCAGATGTTCCGACTTTGTCCAAAATCTAATCGTTTCACGTCAGGCCGAAATAAACCTTAAGTTTAAAATTTAATGTTTTTTTCTTTATCTGTTTTTGAGTTTTTTTCAAAATTCGAAATTTACACATTTTCTCAAATATCTCGAATACAGTCCATTTTAGAGAAATTATGTAGAGAATAAAAATTATAGAGAATTATATTACAAACAACTTTTATTTGAACAATTTTTATAAAAAAATATTTTTTTTACACTTTGTCAAATTTCTCGAATACGGACCATTTTAGGAAAATTTTGTATAGAACAAAAATTATAGATAATAATATTAGAAGTAAGTTTTATTTAAAGAATTTTCTTCTCCAAACGTAAATAACAGATATATTCCATAAAATATAAAAATGATCACCCATAAAGTACCCCCCCAAATGTTCCGACTCTGCCCAAAATCTAATCAGCTCATAAGACGCTGAAACAAAGCTTAAGTTTAAAATTTGGTGTTTTTCTGTGTATCGGTTCATGAGTTATGCGTTATACAGACACACACACACACACACACACAGACATCATCGCGAAAATAGTCAAAACGGATTCAGGGGACCTCAAAACGTAAAAATCCGTCGAAAACTCGAGGTCGAAAAAAATCATGATTCCTATACTTTCCTTATATCTGTATACAGATAGGAAAGTAATAAAAATGAAAACACCCACAAAAGGATTAGGTACCTGAGCGTGGGCATGACTTTCATTTTTTAAACAACAAACTGATACAAAATTATAAAATAAAAACAATTAATTATAAAACATTATAGATAAAATACTACTTACTACAAAATATTCTTAAATATAATCTAAATTTTTCTTAAAAATTTTTTAGACTATAAGAAGCACCATCGGAATTTAAAAATTGTTTTAGTTTAATAAGAGGTATCCCTGAAATCTATTTTATAACTTTTTTTTTAAATAAAGAACGAGAGTTAATTTTTTTGATATCGGAAGGAATATTGTTATATAACTTTGGACCCAAATATGTAAAACATTTTTGTCCAATTGTTTTTTCTACTCGAGGTATAGTAACAGAATTGACTTTATATCTCGTATTGTACGTATGAGTGATATGTCTGTTCTCTTTACTGATTTTGTATTGATTTAACAGTAACACTTTAGTATACAGCTGATACATATTAAATATTTGTGTTTCTTGGTAAAGTGCTGTAGAAGGGTAAATTTGAGGTTTATACATATATTTTATTATGGATTTTTGAATTTTTTGTAGATTTTCTAAAAGAACTATTCCAGCAGACCCCCATGCTATGAGTCCGTAATATAAATGAGATTCTACAAGTGCATAATATAATAATTTTAAGTGATTAATATGTAAAAATGTTGATAGATTTTTAAATTTATGTACTACAAAACGTAGTTTCTTTATTACATAATTCACATGTGCGTCCCATTTCAAATGACAGTCAATGTATACACCTAGATACTTTATGTTATTGACAGATTGAATATCTATTGAATGTTTCTGATCTATTTTAATTTTTAGTTTTTTATAGGGTGGTAAGTTATTACTGTAAGATGAGAATGGTACGTAACATGTTTTATTATAATTTATTGTCAAAGCCTTGTAATGGAAAAAATTGACAATTTTTGGAAAGTCATTTATATATATGTTAAATAGTAGTGGACCGAGTACTGTTCCTTGAGGAACACCACAGGTTATAATCTAAGGATCACTTAAGGTACCGTTAATATCGACTAATTGTGTTCTGTTATGAAGATAGCTCTTCATTAAATTGTATCAGTACTTGACACTATCAGGTCAATGTTACAAATTCCGAGGCAGCTTTAAATTAACAAATTCAAAAGTGCTTTTTCAAGTTTTTTTTAATACTTTGATATTTCTAGCATATTCCAAAAAAAAATGGATTGTTTTGAAAATTAAATTATCAGTTCAGATGTCTCAATACCTGATATAGCAAAAACAGAAATAAACTATAGTCTATGTTCGAATTTCTTGGCAGTGACGCATCTCCAAGTTGATAGAGCGTTGCGGTGTTCGAACGGAAAGGGGACATTCCAGTGGCGTGTAGGTTTGATACGTAAAAATTATTTAATTAGATGTTTTGAAAACATTTTATTATTATTATTTTATAAAATAGTTCATTGAAAGGACAATGACTTTTACCTGA
Organism: Psylliodes chrysocephalus; assembly: GCA_927349885.1. NCBI lineage: Eukaryota > Metazoa > Arthropoda > Insecta > Coleoptera > Chrysomelidae > Psylliodes > Psylliodes chrysocephalus. The sequence goes on from OV651818.1 coordinate 19,263,680, forward strand.
ACAATAATTTTTCAAAAATAACAAAAGAAATCAAGAACACTTCCTTCTTAGGCAGTCAATACCTATTTTATAGTTTCTTATGATTGTTTTAATATTTTAATATTACATTGAATTTATGGTTATTTATACTTATAATCAGTGCTGCTGTAAGTACCCGTAAAATGTACTTAAGTCTCAAGTACAAGTACTTTTGAAAATTGCGAGAAAGTACCAGTATAAGTACAATTACATCTATTTGGTATTTAAGTACCTAGTAAATAAATCCTAAAATTTAAGTACATTAGCCTTAAGTACATAAAAACGTACTTATGTACTTTATAGAGTAGTTCTGAAATATACCTCAGTTCAATGTAGGATAAATACATTGTTTACTTAAGTACATATACAGATGTAATTAAGTATATTTAGCTTTAAATAAGTACTTACAAAACACTTAAGTACATTTGTGTTTACTTAAGTATATAAAAATAATAGAGAATCTATGCTGATGTGAAGCTTAAAGGCCTAAGTCAGCTCAATTTAAATTAAAATATCATTGCCAACCGGGATTAGTAATATTAGATATTAGTAATAAAGTATTTATTAATAAACAGTTCACATTTTACGTACAATTTAAAAATAAAATAGTAGTACAAGGTAAAATAAATATGCCTTTATTAATAAAATAAAAAAAGAACAGAGTACCACAATAACTTATAAAATACATCAGTACCACTACTAACAAATCTATTTGGATCTTAAGTCTTAATAATTGCCATTTTCTTTAAGAACGACTAGTTTTTTAAAATTATAGTCGCTCAAAGAATGCCTACGTGGCGCAATGACAACTCCACCAAAAGGAAAAGTCTTTCGACTAGTGCGGAAGATAGTAGGATCGTATTGTATTTAATAAAAACTAACTTTATATACCTATAATCGTTTAGCATGTCTAAGTTAGTTCTACTGTCGTTTAGGTATTTTAGTGCTTCTAATTCAGCTAGGAGTTAGAAGTCATTGTGCTGGTATTTGGTATCGGTAGTTTACTTAATAAAGATACCGACTCTTGTTCTTCTTCCTCAAAATCAAAAAAAGGATCGTCTGACTGGATATTTTTATTAGTTATTTTATTTTCCTGGCTGATAAAGTATTCGACAGCCGAGACTACCCAGTTGTATATTTCTTTGTATGTGGTAACATTTAAGTCATTAAAGGCGTTATAGCAGCGCATTTTGAATCGTGGACACACTACGGCCCCAATTACGGCAGTTTTGGTTAAAAATTCTTTAAATCTTTGCCCAACAGACTTAATTATGGCCTCTAAAGGCACTATTAGCTGTTTTATATCGCCTGATATTTTCAGCTTTTGAAGTTTAGTTTTCATCGAAACTAAGCTCGATGTTATGCTAGGTGTATGCTAAGTATTATGCTCTCCCTGTAAAAATCTAATGTTTCAGCCAGAGGCTGCATTAATTTGATATATTCCTCTAAAAAGGATATTTCATGTTCCTTAAATACCGGAATCTTAAGTTTATTACATAAAACTCACATAGAACTTCTAACTTATCTTTGACGGAAACAATTTGGACGAAAGCGTCATAAGTGGAGTTCCATCTGATAATTCCTGGAACTTTTAACTTATGTCCAAGTTCTTCTTGTATTATCTCAGCCAATTTTGGCCGTCCGCATTTATTTCACAACTTAGAACATTTCGAAAATATTTGTGTTTTTTTTTGTCGCAAAGGCAATAAACCACTTACCTAATTTTTGTAATGGGTAGTTGCAATGAGATTTATGGTATGTAAGGCACATCTTATGTGTTGCGGCAAAGGTATTTCCTGTATAAAATTAGCACTGTCGAGAGTTGACTCAGAGTCTGATAAAATGATAGGGTTAAACACGACTTCATCTTCTTTTTCTTCAGAGTCACTGTCTTCTTTAGTAGAATGTTTCTTATTACCTATGTTTAAATCAAACTCCTTAAAACACTTAACGAAGTTGCAACCACTGTCAGTTACAGTGGCTAATAATTTGGTTGTATCTAAATTGTATTTTTTGTGAATGTCCTCCAAATTCTCCGCAATTCGATCATTTGAATGGGTTCCCGCAAATCTTTGATATGCTAATGCCACTGAGTGTCACTTGAGGTCTCTATCCAACCAATGACATGTCACCCTAATGAAGCTTCAACTCTTGGAAGACCATATGTCGGCGGTAGTACATACATAATTTACTTGCGACATATCTAATTTAATAATTTGGCCCATTTTCTGATACATTTCCTCAATTGCTTCTGTTGCTGCTGAACGGTCCAAAACTTTAACGTTCATTTCGTCAAATAAATTTACGAAGCTAGGGTTGGATATAATTGAAATTGGTGACATAATGTCGATAACAAATTTTATAACTTTATTGTTAAATGACTTTTGCGATGGCTTTTTATTAGGTGACATGGTGACGCGTTGGATGGGTAATGAAATAAGAAAAATCCTGTTGAAACTAGAAAAAAGCATTAAAATTTTCGAAGTATTTAAGTACATTGACATACTTAAGAATGTTATAAGTACTTAAGTAATTTTAAATTACTTATATAGTTGCCTTCTTTCTTCGCTATTTTAAATAAAAAAGTACTTAATTCCAAATTTTACTGTTTAAGTACAAGTACAACGATAAAAAATTAAATATGTAAGTACAAGTACAGGCATTTTTGCAGGTACCTAAAGTACAGTACTGGAGTACTTTTTGTACCTAAGTAATTTTTTTAAGTACATAAAGTATTCAGTACTGTAGCTCTGCTTGTAATCTTAAGAATCCGAGTCAGTTACAATACATTATAATTCACTATCACTACCACTAGTACTGTCATTATTATTTGGTGTAACAATTTTATCTTCTTCCTTATCTTCTTCCTTATTGACATGTTTGATGCATGCTGTCCACGTAGCAGGTCTTACATTGGCTATAGCGTTTTCAAGTAACACCTTCAGATATGCCAATTTGAAAGTAGTATTTGTTGAAGTAACTTCTTTTTTGATTTGTGCCCATATCAAGTCGATAGCATTAAATTCACAGTGATATGGCGGAAGCCTCAACACCTCTCATCTCATTTACTAGCCATTTCATCGACGACGTATTTGATGAATTGAGGTTTATGCAACTTCACTATTTCCATCAACTGCACTTTTCTGGAAAACGGTCTAAATGGTTGTGTAAATAGTGTATTTTAATATTCATATTGCACCCTACGGATTTAAAACTATTAAGATTCTTGTCAACCATTTTAACATAGTTTTAGGCTTTATGTTTGCCTAGAAACTTTTCTACAACTGCAACAAATGTCCAAGCTTCTCGTTCAACTTAATTCATTGAATTTATGAAGGCAGAATCCTTATTTGTGGGCCGTTAAATATCCCTGCTTTGAGTTTTTCTGTGCTCAACTCATGCATTTTTACCCCTATATATGCAAAACATGACTTATTCTTATTAAGATACTTTAAAAATTGCTTCATTAAGCCCAACTTTATATGTTACGGAGGAAGTATGATTTTTTCTCTTTCAACCAAAGCGTCGTTAATGACATTCTTTTCCACAACGTCCATGTTTTCTCTATGAGGCCAATCTTTTCTAACCCAGTGGTGTGTTTTATCCCTACTATCTCAGAGGCACAAGAAACACGGATATTTCGTGTAACCACTTTGCTGCTCAAGAAGAAAGTTTACCATTTTTAAGTCTACACAAATCATCCATTAATGTTCGTGATACTTTATCTTCTGCAAGACCAAAGCTACGGTATTATATTCTTCTTTCAGTTTCGTTGAGTGAGCTAGTGGTATTGAACCATATTTATTCCCATTATGTAGAAGGACATATTTTAAACTTCGCTTTGAATTGTCAATAAATAGGCGCCAATCATCTGGAATATATTCAGAAAGTCCCATTTCTTTCATGAGTCCATTAATTTCGTGACAAAATACAAGATTGTCTTCTTGAGAACAGAATGGTAGCAAATACTTTTCTCTTGTACGGTAAGGGGTAATTTTGGTTCCTTGTTCCAATAAATTTTTGTCGTTCAACCTAGAAGCTTTTTTCGATAAATTGAGATCCCTGGTGAGATCATTTAATTAATTTTAATTAAAGCGTTGAGGAACTGATGACATCTCCTCATAGTCACTGTTAGTTTCATTAGCATCAGAACTTTTATTAGCATCAGAACAGCGATCAGAGGGAAAATATTCGTCATCAGACATATCTGGTAGCTGATGAAATTTTGGAATCGGTATTTCATCTGAGTGCGGGATGGGGCGTATTGCCGAGTCTACAATGAGATAAGTCCACTTACTGCGGTTATTTCGATTGATTCCTTTAGTATTTACTAAACAGAAATAACAATCGTTAAAGTGTTTTTTTGGTTCTCTCCAAACCATTGGTACGCCGAATTTTAGACATTTTCTTTTCCCAGTAATCCACTGCCGTAAATGCTTTGTACAAATTTTACATACGAGATGCGGGTCCTGATCACCAAGGTTAACTCCAAAATATCCAAGATACGCTCGCCTCACAAAGTCAGTAATAGTTTGTCTGTTTTGTTAAAATATGTATTCTCCGCATATAAAGCAAACCACATCAGGTTGATTTACACAACTTCTTCTTGAACTGGAACCTGAACTCATTTTAATTCTGTTCAATAACACAAAAACACTCTTTTCTTAACATAAAATAATACGCCGAATTCGATCTACTCTCATAAGAACACACAAACTGACGAAACTTACCCGAGTTAGGGAACTAAAAGGGCCAGTTCAGGTACCTGATAGGCAATGGTTCCACTATTTATAGATTTACCTGGAATTTACTCAATTACAGACTGACAATAAAACCATTGCACCTACATTAATGAATATATAATAATTTTAGAACTCTCATAAATGAATATACTGAATAAAAACCACATTGGTAGATAAGTTGATGTATCTAAAAAAGTAGAGCTGGTAGAGAAAAACGGATTGCATGTACAAATTTAGCGTTCCAAATATAGTTAAAATCCGCTCTAAAATCCTAGACACAAAAAAATATTTTTTTCGTTACACTGTGTTATCTTTTTGCTTAATTATTTAATTTTAGTTTACTTTATAAATTGGTTAAAGTCATAAATTATTTTTCAAATAGTTAGTTTATTTTAATAACCTTCAAAATATTTTCTTTAATTTTGTAGTTTTTGGATAGTGAGTGAGATAGTGAGGAGAATAAACATTCAATACAACTCAAGAGGTAGATTATCTGTCATGTATACTCTTGTACTTCTAATACTACCTGTTTAAAAATAAGAATAGTTTAAGGCTATACATATTTCGAACATTATCCTGGTGTAAATTTTTACAAAGGCGGCGATTTAAAGTTCGTTGCACTCGATCACTCCAAACATTTTAAAAAGATCTATTAAAATTTAACCCTCCTCTGTGAAAACCAGCCCCTGTACTTCTAAGCTAGTACATTAGTGTATGTACAAAGTATATTCGGTTAAGCATCCATTTTTTTAAGAAGGTCCTCGAAAGAGCTTAACTGCAAAAAGCCCTCTCAAAGTATATTCCCAAAGAGTTTAAAAGCTCGGAAGTAGCTCAACCGTGTGCAGTGGCGTGGCTGGACCGCTTTCGGTCGGGGATCGTTGAATATTATTTTATCGATCTTCGCAACAAAATAATTATCTTTATTATTGTATCAGTTTGCGAGTATAGAAGGAAACAAAAAAATTATACATAATAAAATTTCTCCTGATCTATGTGACACATTTAGTTTCTTAATTTTTTTTAGAGATTTTCTAAAAACTCTCAATTAAAATACAGATGCAAATCAGATGGAATTTCATCTTACTCTTTAAAAAGATGTATCTGTACTGCAAGTATTCCAATTTCTGTAATTATTTAATTTAAACAAGTGGCATTTTTGGATTACTGAGCATTCCATAAAACTAATTAAAGAGAAAGATGTCTTTAAATATATGATTCACACATTACAGAAATATGTCATGGAAGTGTCAAGGTCTGATAATTAAACAACATGGATTTTTTTAAGAAAAATTTACAGTAACAGCCTGGTTAATTCATAAAAAAGAAATATTAAGTGCTTTTGAAAAAGGGTGTCGAGTACATTCTGTATAGTACCACTGGTCAATTATCTATTTATGAATGATATTGCCTGTTGCATAATAAAAGTTCCAGTTCCTACTATTTGCAATAATCTGAAAATCTTTAAAACTGTTGAAAGTATATCTGATTGCTAATTATAAATTGATATGAACGATGTAGCATTATTATGATGTTAAGTTTTTTTTATTAAAGAAAATATCGCCTGCTAAATTCTCAAGAGGCACAAGTGTACCTTTAAAACTGTGTTTTTGTAAATCCAAGAACTAGAGACACGTCCGATTTAAATGCCTATTTTGAAGTCCGATAAAATCTAAGTTAAAACGAGATTAAAAAACTTAACGCACTCTTGTCACTTTAGTATTGAGAGATAGTAAAATATTAGTTATAGAATAAGTGGAGCTATGCAGAACTTAAGCCTAAATGATTGTAGCGCTAACTCAAAAAATTAACAGTACCAAAAGGCATAAGTCTACAAAATGACGTTTGTAATTTCTCTATTTTTGAAATACAGAACGCGATGAAGAAATTTCTGTGATGGTTTTGCCTTTTTTTTATAATCGTTTTCTTTGTTATATGTCAAATGGGCTTAATTCAGGGAAATATCTGTTTGACTATATTTGCAATGAGAAATATCTTCGGGTGAAATAACTTTAGTTTCAGCTACTTGTGTATTTTTAGGAGGCGTTTTTTCAGTTAAACTTAGATCAGGTGGAATATTTTTATTACTTATTTTCACTTCTTCCTCAGATAACGTTTAATCTTGTGGGATGGACTGGATTGATTTCCCTTATTTTTATTTTCTTAATTTTCTGGGTAAGTAACAAACAAAATTAAAAAGTCGGCGTCCTTAAAACAACATCTGGATACAAACGGATGAATACCAGATTTTCGGAATCCCGCCACTATAATACTTGGGGTAAAATACTTTTGCAGTGCTTCTGCAATTTCCCCTGCTGAATCGTTAATAAACATGGGAATTCTAGGGTGTTGCAGCATATACTTGTTACATGTAGTATTATAATATGCTTTAAATGGTTTAAAAACGTAAATATCTAAAGGTTGTAATGTATTACTGCAATAAATAGAAATGGTTAAAAGTTGAACATCTGCTTCTCGTGCCCTGTCTACAACCTTAAAAGAAATGTGACTTTCATAGGTTTTATATATAAGAAGTATCACGTTTTTTTTTTTTTGCTGAATTGCTATGAGCAATAAAATGATTTAAGACATCCAAGAAAATGTTAGAATTCATTTACCACTTGGATTTGCAAAGCCTAAAGCACCTGTCGGACCATCTTTTAATGTGTTTTCTGGGAAATATGAGTAACGGGGGTAAAAAATGTTCTAGATGCCGAAATTATTTCACACAATGTGACGTCCTCCACTTGTAGATTTATATACTTGTTTTACTTCTTTCGATTCAACAATTCGTCAGGGATTTTAAACTTTTTGGAAGCCAGTTTCATCTAAATTATAAATACGGGAGCCATCTGCCAAACTAGGGTATTTCTTTAAATTTCTTTGCAAATTATCAAAAAATATTTTAACGTTATGTGGAATAAAGCTACATGCTTCTGGTTTGCGAATAGAAATATCATGATTTCTTTTCATAAATGACCTACGCCATTTTTCACTAGCTATTTTATTTTTTCCCAGGAGAGAGGGATCTGTATCTGTAATGTATGAAGGGTGGGTTACCCCACGGCACTTTGTGCATCTTCCTGAGAAGATAGGCACCTCCCACTTTGTGAGCCAGCTTACAGATTTAATGTAGTTGACAATGTCGCCAAGAGGTGCTTCTCTTATATCGGCCGGTGTTAGCCGATACTCGCCGAACACAAATCTTATAATAAATGAGAGCGTCGAGCAATCGTAAAGGATATGCTCGATGGGCTCATCTTCTTTTTCGCACCCTCTGCAGAGTGCGGATTCTGACAGCCCCATGATATGGAGATGCTTTCGTACTTGGCAATGACCAGTCAGAATGCCTGTGACTTACAACTTAATAGTAGAATTTATCTCAATAAATAAAATTTCCATTTAATTAGGTTAATTATTTAATTAAACATTAAAATGTTGTGTGTGGCTAAAGGATCAATATCCAAAGCCAAAAAAAAAAAAAAATCCATTTTAAGGTGACCACATTGTTGATGGATACTTTGGCCAAAGCTTCGTTATATTCTAGTACTAACCCTAAATAAATGCGTGGTCTGTTCAGGGTGAGTAGTGCTTGTCTGCTATCTGTATAGATGAGCATGTTCCTTTCATTGATATTGTTTCTGGTTATTTCTTTTGCTGCTATGAGAATCCCCGTTAGCTCTGTTTGAACTACACTGGCACTATTGCTCACAGACCATTTTTTGTTAAGATTTAAGAATCTGAAGTATATTCCACATCCTGAGCCTTGATTTGTTTTAGAACCGTCGGTGTAGATATAAATCGTACCTGCCACTTCCGGCTCTTCTGTTTGATCTATTATAACTTTATATATATAAGATATATTTCGGTGAGATAAAGTCCATGTTCGCTTGACGCAGTGGGAGCGTATCGAGCGCCAGGATTATTTTTTTTAATTCAAAAATTCGTATATTTGAAAGCTTTGAAAAGTGAAAAAATCAATATACAGGGTGTTTATTAAGTACTTGTACAAACTTTATATGGTGAATCTTTGACTTATTTTAAGGCAAAACGTTCATATGAACACATGTCCTAAACCTCTTAACTTTTGAGCTACAGGGTGGTAAAGTTTTAATTTTTTTTTTTTTAATAACTGTAAGAATATTGCAGATATTTTTACGAAATTTGGTACACGTCTCCTACGCATTATGATGCATTTTTTTAATGTACAAATAATTTTAATACTTCTACCAGTGGCGTCCGTACGGGTTTCGTATTAAATATTTTTGTCCAAAAAAATAGTACGCCACTGCTTCATCTAAAAATAACAAAAAAAAATTTGCAATCCTCATTTAGTTTTGAGCAAATTTGGTCTGATGACTTTTTTCTCCGACGCATAGTTTTCGTCCGACGCATAATTTTCGTCCGACTCATAGTATTCTGCATGGAACAAGAGAAAAATGTGTCTTTTATTGACCCAAAAAAAACCCCGATCGCCCAGTTGTCCTCCTTCCCCGAATTTTGGGAGAGTCCCACGAAGATGATGTTCGTCGACGTTCCTGAGCTCCAGGTCGGCTGTGGGTCAATTTAGACATCATAATCGTGATCAGGGATCTCGAAAACCCCCGAGCACCCGATCTGGGCTAGTTCTGACACTTATTTAACAAGTTTTGAAATCATCCAAGAGGCCTCTCAAATAATGCATTTTTTGAATGCATTTTTGGCTGCAGCATTGCAATTTTCGGTTTGTATGACCCGAAAATTACGGCAGAATGATACAAATAATTTTTGCAAGCGAATGCAAAAAACTTGCACGGAAAAACCCAGGAATTTTGGCCGTTTTACTGCTTCATTGCTTCGACTATTATTATTATTATTATAATAGGAACCGCACAGTGGTGTATGTGCGATATACATATACTACAAAAGAAATTTCTTTATTTTGCTTGCCGACATCATGTTTATGAATTATTTCTTCAGAAAACATGCCAAACTTATTTACTTGCAACGTCAGGTCCAAATGTTTCTACGTTTGAACGATTCCGGCAAACTTGGAAAAATGTTGATCAAAGTAATTGCATAACTGGATTGGACAATGAAATCATATGTGATAAAGTGCTAGATATTTCCAAACAACTCAATGTATAAACTATTTTTGATTATTTAATAAGTTCCAGTCAACTCGAGCTTTTAACCGTTTAAGTACTTAAAAACATGATTTATTGAACTTTTTTAAGAACACCATCCTCGAGATGATTATAAAGAATTCTTGAAACTAGTATATATTTTTTTAAATGATACGCAAACTTATTCTATCACATTTAAAGCTCCTGGAGCAACTCATCATGCGATATGGATGTTTAAGTGCATCTATTGCCTCAAAATATACATGTTCCAAAATCAATTTAATGTTGGTAGTAAACAAAATTTACTTGGATTAGGTGACGTTTGTAGTTTTATTGTTTATGTGAAATCATGGTTTGGAGCTTCTAGTCTGATAAAGGTTCCAGTTCAAGACTTAAATTGTCTGAAAAATTTATTCAACTATAAAAATATCAATGAAAAGATTTCAAATGCTAATGTATTAACATTTTCGCGACCCTTATGGTACTTATAGACTACGAAAAAAGACGAGAACAAAGTTGATAAAAACAAAATTACATTAACTTTAACACAACTTGACATGATTTGCTTGAAAGATATCAGTGATTTTATTGCAAAAAAATCGTTAGAATCGTTTAAATATTGAGCCGGAACATTGGGCAGAAGATGATTCATACAATTCATGTTCCGATATTGTTAAAAACATCAAATGTGTTAATGGTATTGCTGAACCAGCTATTGCATTGATAGAGAAATACATTTTAATTAAGAAACAAAAACAATTCATTTTACAAGTAGTGCAATTACATCTTCAGCAATATCCTAATTAATGTTTTTTTTTTTGTGAGAGAAAACACTCCAAAAGGGGCATTTATTGATATAACAATCTAAACAAGAGATGATCAATGAGTAATTTTGTTCTAACCTAACTTAACTAGGGTTGCAATCTTAAAAACTAAAGTTCTACTCGCTAGTATACCTTAGGGCCTGATAACTTAATTACACTAAACTAACGTGTAACACTTAACCGCACAATGCTTTGCTTTGTTATTAATACAACCACTTGGCTAACTCAAAAGGTTTCACTCTTTTGAGTCTTCTTGTCAGGTTCGTGTTGTCAAGAAGCTGGACCGCCTCAACGTTCACATGTTGGTGGAGCCGTTGTTCGTGACTCCTAGCGAATCTGGTGATAGTCTGGTCAACAGTGTCCATCTGAAGGTCTCGATGAAGGTCGCTGTTTCTAATGTACCAAGGAGCATCGACAATGTTCCTCAATACTTTGTTCTGGAATCTCTGGATTATTAGAATATTATTTTAGCTGGCACAACCCCAGAGCTGAATGCCATAGGTCCAAATTGGTTTAAAAACTTATTTATATAATAGAATTTTGTTATGTGTAGATAAGCTAGAATGCCTACCAAGTAACCAGTACATTTTCTTGAATGTTATATCTTACTCTTGTCTTTTCTTTTTAACATGGACCTTCCAGCGAAGTCTTGCATCTAATGTAATACCTAGATATTTTACCGAGTTAGCATAAGGGACCTGAACATTATTTATGTTAATTGGTATTCTTTGACCATTTTTGTTAGTAAAATTAATATTAACAGGTTTGGTTTCGTTTAGTTTAATACGCCATGTTTTGGTCCATTTATTTATTTGAAGAACTGATGTTTGTAGTTTATTTGCAGCCTATCTTTGCCTATCGCTAGGATGGCAGTATCATCTGCAAATGTAGCTATTGTGTCTTGTTCTAGTTGGGGTAGGTCACAAGTGTATAACAGACACAAAGTGGGTCCTAGGACGCTTCCCTGTGGTACTCCTGCTTTAATTTCTTTCAAATCAGAGTATGCTTCATCTTGTTTTACTCTAAAGAATCTATCTGTTTTAAGCCATCATGCCATACTTTATCAAAAGCCTGCGCAACATCGAGGAAGATGGCTGAACAGACTTCTTTGTTTTCTAATGCTTTTTCAATAACATTTGAGATTCTATGAACCTGATCTATAGTTGAATGGTTTTCTCTAAAGCCGAACTGGTAATCTGGAATAAGTTTTCTTTCTTTAATGATGGTTTTCAGTCTTTTTATTAGTATTTTTTCAAATAGTTTCGATATTAAAGGTAATAGAGATATTGGCCTATATGACGAAACTTCGTTCGGATGTTTTTCTGGTTTGGGGATCATAATGACTTCAGCTACTTTCCACAATCTAGGGATATACCTTAGTTTAAATAAGGCATTAAACAGGTGTGTAAGTTTAATTATGGCTTTCTTCGGAAGTTGTTTTAAGACTTCTCCTGTAATTAAATCATAGCCAGGAGCTTTCTTAGGATTAATATTTATTTTTATATCTTCTGCAATTTCCTTTGGAGAGGTTGGTCTGATAATTGAGTCATCTCTCACTAGAGGAGCCCAGTTCGGTAATTCTTCTCTTTCATTTGGTTTGAAGGTGTTTTCTAAGTGTTCTGCGAATCTTTTAACTTTTTGTATATTATTTCTAGCCCAGCTACCATCTGTATTCCTGATTGGAGCATTCTGCACAGTAGGTCTTTTTAATCGCTTTGTGGCTTTCCATAGAGAATAATCAGTGGATTTATCGTTTGTCAACTCACTAAGGTACTCACAAATAGATTCATTTTTGATTCGTTTTATCTCTTTTTAACTGCTGGGTGGCGTTGCTAAGTTTGGTTTTATCTGATGGAGCTCTGGTCTGATGCCATGTCCTCCTTAGTTTTCTTTTTGCAGAGATTAGATCCCTTATTTCTTTAGGATAGTTATTTCCTGTTGTTTTCTGCATAATAGGTGGCGTATTATCCCATGCTGCTTGTTGTATGTTGGAAACAAGTAGTTCTACTTCTTCATCTAGCTGTGCTTTTGTTCTTAACGGAACTGAAAGATTGATTTTATTTTCAAGGTCCAGTCTAATGCTTTGCCAGTCTGTTCTCCTATTTATTAGTCTAGGAGCGCTTTCCTTTTGGATAATGGTGTCACTAAGAGTGAGAAGAATGGGCGAATGATTTTCAATTCATGTCGCATGCCTCATCAACTTGGATGTAGTTTGCTGAAATATTTCGTACACCAAAAAGTCTATTAGGTCGGGTATTTTGTTTCTATCTGTGGGCCAATAAGTTGGTTTGCCAGTTAAATGCGACTCACATTTTAACTGTGTCATTGCTTCTTTTAGGTTTTTACCATTAGTTCTCGTTAGTATGGAGCCCCAATAGGTGTATTTTGCATTAAAGTCGCCTCCAATTATAAATCTAGGTTCTCGACTATTGAGGAAATTTAGGTATTGTTCTTTCTTAACGGTATGTCTTGGAGGACAATATACAGAAGTGACCATAACATCAAAAGTTTTAGATTTTATCATTACTGAAGTAGCCTGAAATTCTTCAATCCTGTATCCCGCTTCTTGTTGATGCTTAATTGCTTCTCTAATTATTACTGCGCTACCCCTTCTTGTTGCATTTCGGGGATGAATGGTATGATAAACCTTATATCCCTTAAATTTAATAAATAACTCATTGGTAAAGTGAGTCTCTGAAATTAAACATATGTCTATGTTTTCTATATCTAGGATCGCTTGCATTTCTTGTTGGTGCTGCAGCAGTCCATTAGCATTCCATTCCATTATTATTAGGCTATTACTCATTATATTGTCTCTTAGGTATATCTCCTTTGATACTATATTCTAACCTATTAAGTCGTTCATCCATTTTGTTCAGCTCTCCAGTATTTGGTGGAGAGTATTGCTAATGGATGAATCTTGATTGCTGTCTATTTCTTCTTTTTTACCAGATACCGTCTGGCTAAATAATCTAGATTTGTTTATTAACTTGTTTCTATTAACAGGCTTATGTTGGATTACTCGCTGTGGCTGGCTAGGTAAGTTTGAATTTTTGCTGTGCTATTATTTTTGATTTTTTGCATTTCTTTGGCTACTTCACATCCTCTGTAGCTAGCAGGATGTCCTTTGCCGCAGTGAACGCATTTAAGTGGAGCATCCTTCGGTTTTGTACAATTTACAGTTAAATGTTTCCCTGTGCATCTTACGCATCGAGGCTCTTTAGCACAGTACCTTTGAATGTGTCCGAATGCTTGACACTTTTTGCATTGAGGTACTAGCTTGGATTTTCTGAGAGGTACAATTTCTACATAGACTCCCATAATTTCTCTTATTCATATATTTTCTCAACACTTTCGTCGTGTTGGAATGTAAGCATAAACATATTCAATGGTTGTTTAATTCTATATTTTAGTTTTGGAGTAGCAGAAATAATGTTAAAGCCACGACCTTTCAAATCATTAATTATATTTTATATGCCATTACTTTAATTGGTCTATTCTGTTTGTCCTTATACGAGTACCAAGTGTACTCTTGTTCTGTTAATGCTCCAGAAAGCATTCTATATTCTGGTCCTTCCGGGACGTTAATGTTAACATTATAATCGTTGATGACTTTAATTTGGGAGTTTGGGATTTGTCTCACCATACTATGAAGTTTATTAAAGTTTTGGATGTTATCCACTATGATATGTGATGGTGCCTTGATTTTTACAGATTTTTCTATTGTAGTGCTGTTATTTTGTTGTTGTGGCTGTGGTTGCGGAGGTGTCAATGAAGTATCCATTTTCTTTTTTTTTTTTTTTTTTTTTTTTTTTTATTTTTAACACGGATCCACTCAGTCTCTTTTGCCAGATCTTCTTCATCAGTAAAGTATTAAATGGGCTTAGTTGTACTATTTATATTGCTAGCCATACTTTCTTCTATTCCTGTATATTTTTTGATTAATTCATCATTTGTTTCCATGATTTTATCTATCTGAATTTGAGGCGTCTGCAACTTATCAGCAAGATTATTCCTCTCCAGTTCCGTTTGTTTTAGAGCATTGTACAATGCTTGTTCATTCTTTGACCTTGCGGCACTATTTTCTTGGGAAACTTCCATTTTATTTCTAATTAATTTAAATTAAATTTCATTAGAGAACTAATTAGTTGTCAACAAGCGTGTATAAATGATTTCAATTGAAATTAAAAATTAATTAATAAACACAATAGGTTTTCTTTTGACAAATCTAGATTATTAGCGATATTTTTCAACTATTTTATATTATTTTAATCCAAATTTTTGTTAAATATAAACATTTTTAGTCGAAAAACACTAAAACTGAATATTTTTATTTTTTTCACTTTTCAAAGCTTTCAAATATACGCATTTTTGAATTGAAAAAAAATAATCCTGGGATAGAATTTTCAGGAAATTTTATGCTCAACAAGAATCTGCGACGTATAAATTTTTATCCTAAACGGTTCAAATGTTATGGTATTTATAATAAAAAAAAGAAAGACTGTTTTATATGTTATTTGAATGGGAAACTTTGAACGCTCACCAACAACTTTTAAAATTAAGGCCAAGTTCAATTTTGTTTGACATATAATCACAATTTTTTTAGGTTAGAAAATTGCAATATCGATTTTTTTTCATTCGAAGTAATAAAAGACGTCACTTTAAATTTCTATCTCTTTATATCAACAAATTTGTAACACGATGAATTTATAAAACGTATGTCACTAATGAATATGTGACGGCAACTGACGGCAACACTGTCAGCTACTCCATGAGTACATACAGGTCCGGTATAAGCCATGGAAAATAATAATTTAATGTTTTGATCGACTTAAATAAAATATCAAAATTAAATGTTTATTTTTAAGTAAACGACATTTTTAAATGTATACGTCTTCAATCAAAAATAATATAGGCTAATACTCAAGTGTATTATACGAGTGTACTGGACAAGAGATAATTTTACCCTTTACTCCAGTTTTTTTGTAATGAAACTAGCGGTAAAATAGATATTTGTGTACCAAGGCTGTGTTTTGGCCGAATTAGACATATGCGTTCAAGTCTAAGCTAGTTCTGGTTAAGTATAAGAGTAATAGACAAGAAACGAGTGTTCAGTCAAACTTGACATCAAGATAGATGTCACATAAGCAGGTGTACTGAAGATGAACTTTGCAGGACCAAGCATCAGATAGGTATAACACTTGATATTCTGAAAACTATGTGGATACTACACTGAATAAGAACGAATGGAAGTGTCAGAAGGAGTCTAAAAGCAAAAAATAGGCGTAACAAAGCCTAATAGATAGATAAGTAATATTTTAGCTAGGAGAGAGTCGATAAGTGTTATAAATATAGTTAATTTATGAATGTATTTTTAATGTAGAATTTCAGTTTATTTTCATTTTTGGTATAAAACTATGGCTGACATAATAAAACTCTTAAAAGTATATATATTTTTAATCTTTATTACTATACATTATTTAGTATTCATTTATTCTCTCTGACCTAGTGAAAAGGTCAGAAAACCCTGGATAATTGTTTACAATGTTGTGTGTTCCAAATGATACAAAACATTACAGATGAAATCTCATCGAGTTCACGCATGACATATTGTGGTATGGATATGGCTATCTCTGATGCATCTGCAGATTTAAATTTATTTTTGCGTACTGTTTTCTATCAACTGATACCCCAAATTTATACAAGCCACGTCCTTCGCACCACACTGTGACATAGCATCAAATCTGCTTAATCTCGTAACATTTTTTTTAAGTATCAAGGATATTCTTGGTGTAGCTGATCATCATGTTTCGAGTCATTGAACCTAAAAAAATAACAAATATCAATAAATAGAATTCGGAATTTATTCCAAAAATATTTTTCTTTGGGAATTATATAGGATTTCTCGTTAATATACTGACAAACTTTTAAAGGTGGTAGGTGCATCAAAATAAACAATTTTTTTGCTTATTAAAATAAAAATAATTTTATTGCCCAACAAATATAATCCATTTACAGAACAAAATACATGAAATAAATGTTAAGCATAATATTTCGACAGAAAATAATTTTAGCAACAGCAAACAAAAAAAGAAAAGAAAAAATCCTAAATACATTAGCTACAAATTAGTACAACTAATGGTCGAAATAAATATCCCAATCAGAACAAAATTAATTAAAATTCGAGCACATTAGCGTTATAGGTGAATTTCTTCCCAAGTTCGTTCAAATACTTGCTGTATAAAATGTTTTATGATATCTATCGGGCACGGTGGTGTAGCGGTCTATCGCGTTTATATTCATTTATAGGCAAGTTTATGAGTCTGAGACTGCTAAGTTTCGAATCCCAGACCAGACCATGTGGATTTTTAATTAAATTGCATGGTTCGGTTTAGGATTTGATGTGTGGCGTATTAATAGAAATTCAATTTCTGTTGATATGACATGCAGATTAAAAAAATTCGCCATACATTACCGTCTCGATGATGGTGGGTGAGGTTTTCCGGGTTTTCCTCACCTGTAAGTCAAATGGCACCATCAATCACCTTTAAGTCGCCCCGGAGCGCCACGGCAAATAATAATAATAGCCGTCTCTTTCCCCGGACAAGCTCAGCTTTTGGGGTTAAAATTCACTCGTAAGGGGGTGAATTAGGGAGAGTATTATTATTATTATTATTATCTAATGGCTGTTTGGGGAACATTAAAATTTATTTAATTTATCAAAAATAGGTACATCAATAGTGTTATGTAATATTTTATAAAAAAATGTAACACTGGAAACTACCCTTCTATTTTCGAAAGAAGCAGATATTCTTCAATACCTTGAATTGAATACAGCTCATCTATTTTAAAAGAAAGGTACTTGAGAGATCGCCGCTGAACATTTTCCAATGATCTTTTATGAATATTGTAAATAAGGTTCCAGACAAGAGATGCATATTCTGCTGCTGGAACGAACTAAAGAAAAGTAAGGATCTCCAAGCTTCAAGAGTTTGTAAAAGAACGAGTATTACGAATTAAGAACCCTAAGCTTTTCAACGCAGAAGCAACGGTATTTTTAATATAATCCGAAAAAAGTAACTTTTTGGTTGAATAATATACCTTAAGCTTCAATTTGTGCACAAGTCCGATAAAGGTAGGCTGTTAAATAAATAATCATACTCCACCTTGTTATTACTTCTAGTATAGGAACATACTTTACATTTAGACACATTCATAAACAGCTTGTTTTCATTACACCAATTTTTAACGATTCCCAAGTTGGGTCTGTAAAAAGTAACAGTCTTGAATTGATGAGATTGAGGTAAATATTTTTAAGTCAGCAGCGAACAGCAGGTTAAATTTATTTCCAAGTCATTTATAAATATACCAAAATAATAGTGGCCCCAGATTGGAGCTCTGTGGAACTCCAGATGTTGCTGTGAGGAGTGAAGATAAAATACATTATGGGCAGGTTGTACAAAAAATATTCTAAACATATTTTAACTAACAAGAGTTTTATTTTTAACTAGCTATATTCAAAAACAAATGTCATTTTTAAAACTATTTTTAACAATAACCGATGAGTATACAACAAGGTTCACAGTTTAAACTAAGTCTACATTTTAACTGCCTATTGTACAACCCGCCATATGTACAATTAAAAATTAATTGTATTTCTTTAAAATGTAGTTGATTCTGTTGATCAAAACCATTCGATAAAAAAATTAAAAAGTATTGGTATAAAGGTGGTTTTTATATCCATGCTATAAAGCATGCATTGGGGTAGCATGTAGATTATCTAAGTATCAGATCAGAGATATTAAAATATAACATTTACCTGTTAGCCTATGATGTTCTTATCTATGTTTCTTGTAAGTTGTAAGGATTCAGATAACTTAGTAAGAGTTAATTGTCAATGAAACTCTGCAAAATGTTTATAAATGATGTTGAAATCATTTGTTAAAAATCAACACAAATACCTAAAACAAAATATAAGCTGATAAGTAATAACTATATGCAGTTTGTGGACAAACAATATAGGAAATTGAAAGAAAATCTATACAGTTAGTAGAAAAATTCAAATATTTAAAGGTAATTATTCGGAAACAGATGAAATTTACAGACCATATGCAAATACTGTTATCAAAACAATTGCAGTTAAATTACATTTCCTATTTAGAATGTTATTAAAATAATTGTTATATTATTACATTATTTTTTACTAAATTTGAATATTGATATTAGCAAACTAGCCAAATAAAGAAAATAAAAATAAAATAAAAACCGAAAACATACCTGGATCTACAATAATATAATACATAAATAATATAATATATAAATAATATAAGTACATTGCATCTTTTAAATTATTAAAGTCCATTAAATTGAAATGACACGTCAAACCATAAACGTCAAACTTTCAAAACAAACATGCTTGCGTTGCGTTCCAAACAGAAAATAGCATTTGTTTATAGAATAACTTATTTACTTGCAACCTTTCATCGCACACCACCTCGCCCCTCACCCAGAAACATGGTCAAATTGGGCTAAGCCATTTTACATTCGTCTGCATAGGGAGCGATGTTGCAATTTTTCAAATTTAGTGTGTATTCCGTCTGTTCAGATGGCAGCATCTTATTGGCCCTACATTTTAAAATCTTATCACAAGAATCCTGAAATAATTAGGCAAAAATAAAAGAATGTATTTTGCGTTTTAACTTTTAAATACTATAAAAAATGATGGAAAGTCCATAACTTTTAAATATTTGCTAAATATAACTTATTAAAATATTATTCATTAAAAGTAAAACAAACCATGGACTTTCCATCATTCTTTACAGTTTTTTGAACCCATTTATGAAAACAGTTTTTGAAAATATTATCTTTCAGAGCTGTATTTCTTGTGATAAAAAAATCGCCGTCACTTGTCATTGAACTTGGCCTTAAGCAAAAAATTCTGCTTTGCAGGGAAATTTTTTTCTCGGTATATAGGTTCATTTTAACCCACAAATTCGATAGGTTAGTTTGTTAGGCTCACCCTAATATTTACGCTGGTCTTCTAGTTACTAGCATTTCAATCTTTAGGTCACATGCAGATTAATTACAAATTGGTTCATTATGAATCAATCCTCTAATATGAATTTTTAAATTAGGTACATTTAGGGCCAATATGAAATTTTTATGAACCGCTACTGTTTTGGATGTAGATGAATTCTAGAATTTAATGTTTTGAACGAGTTTTAAAGAGAGACACGCCATCCACTGCAATGCCAGTATAAGGTTTAACAAAATTCGCTCATACGTTGCTTCTATTTTGTTTTTTTATGTATACATAACTATGAAACGTGGACTCATATTACGTACCTACCCTTTGACTAAACTGAGATTATAACAGAACGCTAAAAGTTCAAGCATTTTTAAGAGAAACATTACATTGTTAAATTTTAGATGTTTTTAGGATGCAGAGGTAAAGGCGTCCATTCAAAAATAAATTGTTATACAGGGTTCTCCAAAAAAAGTACATATCGTTGTTACTTTTTTAATGATTGCACTTTTGTTATTGATTTCTTTATTGGTACCTAAACTCTATCATTTTTTAATATATTTCAATGTATTCAAAAACATGTGGTGTTCAAAAAAATACAACGTATCAAATTTATTATAATTTTAAAATTGTTATTTTCATGTAAATTTAGACTCTTTTATACAGAGTATTTACGAAATCGATATTTGTTGTATTTTAAATATTAAAATCTTAGTTATTTAAAATAAAATACTCAGCAAATTTTAATATTATTTAAAGTATCCATCTTTGGAAACCTTTTTAAAAAAGATAAATATTCCTTATGCCTATCTGTGTTGGCTTTATGCCAAAAAAACACGCACGCCTTTAATCCGTTGTGAATTTCTTGAAACTCGAAAATAAAAAAATTAAGATAAACAATATTAAAAGTTAATTGATTCAAACACGATATATGAGGGGCCTAGTATCAAAACCGGCAATCTCCAAATTTCAGTAAAATGTGTTGCATATAGCAGTTTTTTCGTCTCGTTGTGCACTATTGGAATATGTTTCTAGTTGGTAACAAAAACGGTTTTATCCCATATAAATTTAGTTTGGAAACTACTCATCAGAATCAAAACCGGCAATCTCCATATGACTTTCAGAATCAAAATCGGCAAACTCCATGCCACCCAATCAGAATCGCGACATGTGATCAGCTGATCACATGAAATAGCATTTAAATAGCAAATACCTATTATGTTTGTTGCTTTCGTTTAGTCCATTGTGGTTGTTCATCCTGTTAAATCTTGTGTTGATTGTTGAGTTTTGCCTGAGAACCTAATGGAAGTGAATGCATCTCCTGCTGAGCCCGGTAAGGCCCGTAAAAGAAAACGTGATCCAGTCACATGGAAATGTAATGTTCGCAAGAAGCTCAGGTATTTTCTTTCTTTTCATACTGATAGTAGAGTTGTATTGTCTAGTCTTCTTTGCAGATATTCTGCAAAACAGTTGCCACAATATCCAACATGTGGTCACAAAACGAAGGCTTTTCAGTGTTCTTCGTTAACCATGAAGGAAGTTAAAGACTTTCATGAAGCATTTTATGCGACAAAAAAAACAAGCTATTGCAAGACTCGTTCATTCTAAAGCATTGCTCTGTTGATGTGTGCAAACGTCGCCGTCCGAAAAATGCAACACGAGAAGCCAAAGTTACCCATGTAAAATGTTTTGTGAGAAATTATTCCTCAAAAGCGAACGTTCCCGTATGCCAGTCGGCTTTTTAAAACATACTTGATATTACAAAACATCGTGTGAGCCACGTCATGAAGAGTTTTACTTCCAGTGGTCAAGCACCAATAGAAAAAAGAGGTGGAGATCGAAAAACTCCTAAATACGAAGACAAACAAGCGGCGGTTCAACAGTTCATCAATAGTTTCAAGTGCATTGAATCACACTATTGCCGCTTCAGTACAAAAAGACTATACCTTCCTTTAGATTTATCGATACAAAAAATGCACACCATGTATGATCAGCAGTGCAGTCCAGAAGAAAAAGTAAAATTGTCGTATTGTCGAACAATTTTCAACACAAAGTATAATTTGAGTTTCACAACACCGCGAACTGACGTGTGTTTCACGTGCCTTGAATTGGCTGAAAGAATCAAACGTTGCGAAGATGAAGAAGAAAAGAAAAAGCTTTCAACAGACAAAAAAATTCACAAACTGAGAGCAGATGCTTTTTTCAATCTACTTAAAGAAGCTAGAGATGATATGGTAACCATATCTTTCGATTGCGAGAAGAACTTAGTTCTACCAAAGGTGCCAGACCAAACAGCCTATTATTCAAAGCAGTTGTACCTCTACAACTTTACGATTGTAGAAGGTACATCAAAATCCAAGCTTAATCCAGAAAATGTTTTTTCGTACTACTGGACCGAAAATGAGTTCGCAAAAAGTTCCAATGAGGTTTCATCAGCTGTATATGATAGACTAAAAAAAATTGAGTTTGGCTTTCACCATACCACGGTTAGGCTTATGGCAGATGGATGTAGCGGCCAAAACAAGAATAGCACTCTTATAGGGATGTGCTCCAAATGGCTAGCAAATAATGCCCGTTAAATATTAAGAATTTGGAAGTCATCTTTCCCGTAGTGGGGCATTCCTTTCTTCCAGCAGACAAGGTGTTTGGTCACATCGAAAAAAACATTAAAAAACTGGAAGTAATAACCAAACCTGACACCTACAATGAAATATTTTCAAAAATTGCGACTCCCATTCGTTTAGGTACAGACTGTACTGTTTACGACTGGAAAAAAAGCTTTAAAGAGGTACTGAAACCCCCAGGATCATGGCACTTCCAATTTAAAAATACGAAACGATTTTATCTAAAGAGATGCCAGTCTGGAAATATTTTAATAAGAGGTGAAGTCCATTATAGGAGCGACTTGCAAACCTTTAAGGGATTCACAAAAAAAGGAAAACCAATTGGCATGATTAAACGTGAACAAATTGCTGACCAAACACTTTGGCAAAAAGTGGAGAGATCTAGATGAACTGATGTTTTATAATGATATCGTTCCCAGCGAGGAACTGTTGGAGAGCCACACAGAAAATCCTGAAGAGTCGGAGGAAACCCAAGACAGAGAAGCTAATCAACTTGTTGATGATGAACCCTCTTGCGAATTCATTGCAGAGATTCCATCTGTATTGGTTTAATTTTTGATATTATTTTCTACCATGTTGTTACCTAAAGAAAAATACAGTTTTAGTTTAGCACTCACTTCGTCTTTCATTGCCTTTTTTCTCGGGTCTATTTATACATTTCGGTATCAAAACCGGCAATGTCCTACCTCTAGGAACAAAACCGGCAATCTCCCTATTTTTGTATTATATTTTGGAAAAACCTTGTCAGTTCTAAGTAACAGAACTATTAGTTATTGTTCAGAATCGAGTAAACTACCGTTTTCAATAATCTCCAACTATCTAGCATAAATAATAAGGCAGCAGTAGTTATTCGTAAATATCTCTAAACTATGAAAGTGGGATATTGCCGGTTTTGATACTAGGCCCCTCATATATGAATTGTTTTTAGAAATGATCCTTCCTTCACGTTTGTTTACTTCCCAAATTTTTATACCATAATGGCGACCATGCTTACAAAGATAATTACACTTTATACATGGCGTAAGTACTATAATTGGCGTCAACGCGACTTTGGCTATCAGGTGACTAAAAAAATATATTAATACATCGTTAGTCGCCTAGACAACTAATTTTTTACCACTTCTCTCAAGCTGGCAGGACCAACTGGGCAGAATCTATTAAGATCTATTACATTACATAGTATCTATTTTGTACTAATTTGTACCACCAATAAAAATTTTGTATCATGTGCCGTTAAAAAAAAAATGTGGCACTGCTAGATTCATATTAAGCTAGCAGGATCACATTAAAAAATAAAATAAAAAATAAAACAAAGGTAAAATTAAAAAAGAATGAATTTGTACCAATTTGTACCTCCAATAAATTTTTTGTACCATGTACCCTTTACAAAAAACAAATGGTGATTCTAGTTTAATAATAAGTTAGCAGGACCACATTAAAAAAATATATTACAACGGGAGAATTAAAAAGGACTGAGTTTGTACTAATTTATTTCATTAAAAAAATTAATTTATTTAATAAAACTGCCTGAAACAACTTTTAAATAAATTCAAATCTTTTATAGTTAATAAAAAAGTAACTTTTTGCACAAACAGAATCTATTGTTATTTTTGCATAAGAAACAACTTAATTTATACTGTTAAAATATAAACTTTCAGAATTTGTACCCCTTCCATTCCATAACAGATTATACTGAATTACTATTAGAATCAAAAGAATAGGATCCTTCTGCACGAGCAAAATCAATAATAATTTCTGCAAAAAGAGTAACAATTTGCAATCTCGAAATCATATCATGCTTAAGAGAAAAATATCGTTTTGCACGAACAGAGTCAATAGTTACTTCTGCAATAAAAGTAACAGAATTTGTACCGTTAAAATATAAAGTTTCAGATTTCGTACCCCTGTCGTTCCTTAAAAACTATCCTGACCTCATATTAGGCTCAAGAAAAAGTATCCTTTTGCATGAGCAAAATTAATCGTTACTCCTACATTAAAAGCAACATAATCTGTACCGTTTAAATATACAGTTTCAAAATTTGTGTACCTGCCGTTCCTAAAAAAACTATCCTAAACTCATATTAGGATCAAGAGCAAAGTATCCTTTTGCACAAGCAGATTTAATAGTTACTCCCGCATTAAGAGCAACCTAATTTGTACTGTTAAAATATAAAGTTTTAGATTTTGTACCCCTGCCGTTCCTATAGAAACTATCCTGAACTCATATTAGGGTCAAGAGTAAAGTACCCTTTTGCAATAAAAGTTACATAATTTGTAGCATCGTTAAAATATAAAGTTTAAGAGCCAACATGACGGGCGCTCCTCCGCCAAAAATCAATTTTACGTTTGAGGCACTTAAAAAAAATTGTTAAAATATCTTAACTATTTTATAAATAACTTTTTTTAAAAAGATTACCAATTTTAAACAGGACTAAAGATTAACATAGTTTTCATTCCGCTGAATAACACCGTTACCTTCCGATACTAATTCTATTAGAACAATGATACAGTGAATATGGCAACGCTGTTAGTCTATGAAGCCCGTGGTTAAAAGGGTAGCTGCTGTTTAGTTAAATTTGTTAATTCCTGTGTCGAAAAATAGTTGTCAATAATTTGGCCCACTTAAAAAAATGTGTAATATACAGAGTGTTTCTAAATTCATGCGACAAAATTCAGGAAGTGATTGCTCGTATGAAATTAAGCCCACCCCTTTCCGAGATATCACCCTTTAAAGGTGGTGACTAAAATTGAATTTTAATTTTTTTTTTTAATTTCAGTAAAGCTAGAAACTTGAAATTCTATAATTTTCTTGCACTCGCAAAGGGCTAACCACGGGTATTTTTTTAATATTCCCGTTACATTATGGGGGGGGGGGGGGTGAAATTAGCAACACTTACTTTATTTCATATCAAAACTTTTTTTCCAGATGAACTTTTATGAAATAAAATTATAACTTGAAATCCTTGTTTTATTTAAAAAAAATTTTTGTTCTTGAATTTTTTTCCCAAAACCAATAGCTTTAGAAAAAAAATAAACACCCTTATTTATCATTTTTTTAATAAATTGAGTGGAAAACAGTATTTTTTTTTTCTTTAAAGCTATTGATTTTGGGAAAAAAATTTAAAAATAAAAAAAAATTAAATAAAACAAAGATTTCAAGTTTTGAAATAATTTCATAAAACTTTATCTGGAAAAAAAGTTTAATATGAAATAAAGTAAGGGTTGCTAATTTCACCCCCCTCCCCTATAATGTAACAGTAATATTGAAAAAATAACCGTGGTTAGTCCTTTGCAGTGCACGAAAATTACAGAATTTCAAGTTTATAGCTTTACTGAAATTTTGGAAAAAAAGTAAAAACTCAATATTAGTCACCATCTTTTAAGGGTGATATCTTGGAAAGGGGTGGGCTGAGGAAATTTTGTTATAGAAAAGACCCATCTTAATTTTATACGAATTTTGTAGCATGAATTTTGAAACACCCTGTATGTTGGTGTATTAAGGTGAATGCAGCAGCCTTTATAATTTTCAGACAAGGATATTTCAAAGAGTAATTTTGTTAAAAAATTAAAATTTTGGCAAAATAAATTAGGTAATATTAACTAGATATGCCTATATTTTTATATTTTAAAGTTTTAATTCCTTTCAGTTTCCGAGAAAAAAAATCAAATATGATAATGAAAATAAATGCATTCCTCAACAGAACTATTCTTAATATAATCCCGAAATTTAAACTCTTAATGTATTGGTAATGATTTTTTAAAATTCGTCAAAATTAGTGGCTGCCTTCTGGTGTAACACGCCTCTAACTATCGTATCGTACACTCTGTCATTATTCGTTTCTTGCAACGATTTACACCAGTTTACACAAGAAGATAGCACTTAACGAGGCATTTTAGTCACTAATTTTGTCGAATTTTAAGAAATCATTAACAAGACATTAGGAGCTTAAATTTGGGGATTATATTAAGAATAGTGCTGTCGAGGAATGCATTTATTTTCATTAATATAAATCAAAATTAAATCCCTTTTAGTTTTTTTTCGGAAACTGGAAGGAATTAAAACATTAAAATATATGCATATTCTAGATATTATTAACTAATTTATTTTGTCAAAATTTAAATATGTTGAGATATTCTTGTCCGAAAATTATAAGGGGTGTGATCACCTTAAGATTGAAAGTGAATTAGCTTTAATTCATGAGATGCAAAGCATCATAATTGTCGCGTCACAAAAAACCACCTGCTGCTTGATTTAACAGTATTGTATATTTTGTGTTGTAAAAGAGAAAAAATTAACATTTCATGTTTTAATAGTTATCTTT
Organism: Psylliodes chrysocephalus; assembly: GCA_927349885.1. NCBI lineage: Eukaryota > Metazoa > Arthropoda > Insecta > Coleoptera > Chrysomelidae > Psylliodes > Psylliodes chrysocephalus. The sequence continues at coordinate 19,290,337 of OV651818.1, forward strand.
TTTTAATATTCTATGTGAAAAAAAATTGATATATTAATATACTTAGTTAATTGTACTTATATTTGTTGTTTATTTAATACAATAAATACAATTTACCTATCTCCAATTCATTACTTTCCGTATTCATTTGCCTAGGGTCCGATTACAATTAGAAGAACACCGCTACGTCATAACTATTATTTCGAATATCCAATACACAGGGTGTCCCGAAATTAGACGGTCATATTTTAACAGCGTAATCTACATCCTACAAGTATAAGAAATAAAAAATAAAAAAAAACCGACTTCAAAAACGTGCAGATGCCGTCACATCTTAACCAAATTTATATGGGACCACCCCTGAGGTACCACCTTACTAACAAAAAAAGAATTATATAAATTGTACAAGGTGGTAAAGAATTATCGCTAAACATACATAAAAAATGAAGTTAGAGGATTTTCTCATGGAACCAATTAATAGATTTTGACCAAATTTATATGGGACCACCCCTGAAGGACCCCTTTCTAACAAAAAATGAATCATTAAAATCGGACAACGTGTTAAAGAATTATCGCTGAATATATATATATATATATATATTGTCAAAAAATATGAATTTGAACAAGAGTAAAGTACCTTTATTTTTTACAATATCGAAAACTTTAATTATGTATTATTTATTTCTCGAAAGCTTTTACTAGGCTGACTTTCGGTAAAAGAAATGTGTATTACATTAGAAAATACATTCATTGTTGGGTATTACTTATTTATCACTGATTTAAGTTAATTGCTAAAATATTGCAAATCAACAAATAAACATTTAAGATGTGTTAAATTGTTAAATAAGATAAAAGTTGACGTGTTTTACAACTAAAATTTGGAAAATTTAAGTTGAAATTGAAGTTGTCAAAACATTCCTATTAATCTTTTGCAATGTCAAATGTAAATACCTGAATATTATTATTTTCGCAAGCAAAGATTTTCATAAAGAATAACTTTTTTTCGTAAAACTTACAATTAAAAAGTTTCCCATATGTTGCCAACTTTTTCAGACATACTTTATAGTGTGTCTACCTAAGTTGAAATCATATGGAAAACTTTTTTTATTAATAATTTTAGGAAAAAAGTTAATTTTCGTAAAACGTTGTGCATGATCAAACCTTAAATACAAACATCTAATACTAAATTTTATCCGTCGTATACGAGGTGTGTTTAAAATAAAGGTACTTTATTCTCAAGCAAATTTTCTATTTTTTAACGAAACCCGTATACGACTAAAAAATGTGATATCTGATGATTTAATTTTACGTTTTAGGTAATACAAAACTTTTTATTGGAAATAATTTTGATCCTAACATTTTTTATAAACTCATCCGCTTATATTACATGTCGTATATACTATATCGTACATGTAGATATCTTTTTTCCTAAAGAAGGGGAAATGATGCACAATGTAGAAATAAAATGTACCTACAGAAAGTTAAAAAACTTGTATCTAACAAAGCAATGCTAACTGGCATTACACTTACTAAATACGGCATGGAACAGCCAAATGGAATAATTCCAATAGCTCCATTATTATGCGTTTTTCTGAAAAAATCTTAAGACGTGTCAATTTCTAATTCTAAAATGACATGTTGCGACGTAAAAATGGCATCCCTAAATTTAATCCTCTTCAGATGACATCTTTAACCTCCTGTATTCTCAAATTGGAAGTAGGGGCCTGTGATACTTCATTTGAAAGGTCATTTCATTAACTCTTTAAAGCTGCTATGGTTTTAAATTTTATTGATGAAAATAACATCAAAAAAAGATAAGTATTTACGTCTGGGATGCTGCCAAGATGTTGGAGACATGCATTTTAAACATCTGCTGGATGGATATTTACTTTTTTTTATATTACTACGTTATCATTACATCATGGTATTATTTATCCACACCTCCAAAATCTTGATAGCATCCTAGACGTAAATACTTATCTTTTTTTCTGTTAATTTCTGCAATAAAATTTAATACCGCAGCAGTTTTAAAGGGATAATGAAAATGCCCCTTTCAAATGAAGTATCATAAGGCCTTACTTCCAATTTAAAGATGTATACAGGTGTCACCTTAGAATTAGAAATTGACGTGTTTCATGATCTACAAAAAAAAAAACTAAAACCGTCCATTGTTACCTTGTTGGGGCACTAGTTACCGCTTGCAGGAGATAAAAAGCTTGGAAAAAAAACCTTGTATTTTTGTCTATTGACCACTTAGGATATTTAGTAATAGGCCTTCGCTCTTTGCCTAATACTCCAACACCTCTGGACTAAGATACTTTATAATAATGTACAGTTGATGTATGTTTTAGTAAAATTGATGAAATTAAAGCTATATTCTGTTGAGTTTAAAATTTTTATTGCTTTAAAAAAACACATAATAAACTAAAAAAAAATAACGTATTTTCTATCATATTTCTCGAACTTATTTACTCTAACAAAAATCTTTATAAAACAAGTTTAAAAAAAACATTTTACTTATTTATTACGGTATGTATTATACACTAGGGTTTTATAATTCGTACCCAATCCCAATCTTTAAAAGCTGAATAAACGTTCATTCTTCCTTGCTTCTTCTTATTTTAGGGATGGTATTGACTTGCTCTTTATATTCTATGAATTAACATATCCAGAAAGATAAGACTAAGTCTTATCTGAGAAAAAACTGTGTGAAGTATATTGAATGAGTCTTGGTGATAATTCACTGGAAAAAGCTCACGAAAACATTGCAGCTTGTATGCATGACAGTGTTTCTGCGTGAGTATTTGCTTTAATAAGACAAATTTGTTTGTTGGGGGACTACTGAAATCGATATTTCTGAATTTTCATCGGTAACATCCGAATAGTTTTAATATTTTTAGCTGTGCATTTAAAAGGTTTTTTGACCTACCAATCTCTCTAAATAACTGCACATAATTTGTCAAAGGATTGTAAAACCAATTGTAGCCAAATACTAACTAACTTTTAATTAAACAACAACGTATTATCGATGGCCATCGAATGTTTGGTAACCAAAAGACAATTATGTTAGTTTTCATTCGTTGGCGCGGTCTGTACGCAGCTTAACACAAACGTTCAGTTTAATTTCAAGGTAAATATAAAATTAAGTGAAAGTGGCTAAAGTATCAAATAAACATTTAAATTTTGGAGCCAACAGGGAAGCATGGAATGGAGGCGTTTATATTTACGCGGAAATCACCTGCAATGCATATGGCTCCAAAACCAATAAAAAAAAAATTATCTCACTGAAACTAGGTAAACATGCGAAAATATTTCAGGTAATAATAGCAACAATACACACTGTACAAAAGAGGTATTAAGTATTTTCAAATACTATGAAGCACTGTTTGGTAGCCCTAAAACAGACTAACCTTACCCTAGGTGCCAGGCCACAGAGGGCACAAGGTCGAGAAGTAGCCTAAAAGTTGCTTCTGGGCTCAGCACTAATTTGTGGTGTTACAAAAACCCCATCAGATCATGCGCAAAGCAGCGGGTGTTCAATGAATCTCAGGAACGCCAAGTTAGAGGCAGGTCAGAAAATAAAAGGGCCATCGTCAAAACTGAGTAAGAATAGGAGAAGTACTAAAATACTTGTCCTATTAATATGGCATTGTAAGTTTTAAAAGACATAATATGTACAACTTCGCACTGGCAAAAGACACCTTTTTTCGATTATGTCACGAAGAGGAGGCAATTGCAGTATTGGGCTACTGCCATGATATATGAAGGATGCGATTCCATACACATATAGAAGCAAAACCAAGAAAAAAATTTTTTTTATATGTATTCAAAAGTATTTATTTTTTATTTTATAGTCACAACATATGCTTCTGAAAACACTTTTTCCATCTTCTAGTGTCGTCAAACAATTTTAAGAACATGGTAGACAAAAACAAACAAAAATTGAAATTTTAAAATAGTTAAAGTCACATCTTTTTATTTTACAGCGTATGTAGGTGTATTCGAAATACTATAATTTGGTTTAACACGATATAGTAGCGAAACAAAAACATGTTTAGTTTTTATTTTTGTTTCGATACTATCTTGTTAAACCAAATTATAATATTTTGAATACACCTGCTGTATAACAAAAAGATAAGCCTTCAACTGTTTTAAAAAGTATTCTTTTTGTCCCCATGTTTTTAAAAATTATTTAACTGCACCAGAAGAGGGAAAAAGTGTTTTCCAAAATATATTTTGAGCTTATCAAATAAACAAAATAAAAACTTATGACCAGATAAACTATAAAATATTTTATTTATCTAAAATTATACTACGGTACTACGGTCAGGAAAGTGTCCCTATTGAAGAAAAAATAGCTACTACCTAGTTTATTCAGTCTAGTACAAAAGATCAAACTAGACAAAGTACCATGACCAATTATTAATAGTTAAGCATAAAATATCTGAGTAGTACGAGGTGGGCGAAAGGCCACCTGGCCCGCAATCCTAAATCTGAAACAACTCCAGCGTTGATCTAATTACTTGACAATAACACATAAAACATTTTTGTTTCGTGTAAATAATCGGGCGGTTGTTGAATATTGGTATTGGCAACGCCGCAGGGTATGTAAACGTCGGTAAAATATACAAAACTAGTATATGATGGCATGGGAAGGCGGCAAATTGAAATGGCTTGTGATCGTTTATTGAACAGAATGTATAATTTAATTTTGTTTTTTTCTTACCCCTCTCAATGTGGATTAATTCATTAACATAAAATATGTCAAAAGTGACATCATTTGTTTTTATATTCTTAATATTTCTGGTAGGTCTGAGGTCGTCTTATAATTGACAGGGCTTGGGAACGACGCATAATACAGTATATATATATATATATATATATATATATATATATATATATATATATATATATATATATATATAAAAATAAATAAAAAGTAAAAAAAAATATTGCGACGAATTGAGAACCTTCTCCTTTTTTGAAGTCGGTTAAAAATAGGAGTAAAGGTTTACATAAACATAGGTCCGAAAACGTTTCATTTTCGAGATACAGGGTGTTACATACAGATGGCACATTTTTGTGAATATTTTCTAAAATTTCTTTAGTTACCGGTTTTCCAAAGTTAAAAAAAATATAAAATTTCTGATTCTACAGACCTACTAATTATTGTTTACAATTTCGAATAAGATAACACAAACTTATCATGAAACTTTAAAATGCTTTTCTCTTGAAAATGGCGCGTCCTAGGGAGATGCAACAAATGTAGCTTTATTATAGGGCAAATATTGGTTTTTCAAATTTTATAGTCAAAAATGTTAAAAACTATCAACGAAAAAAACTTTTTCCTTAAGATCCTCCTAATTTACCCACCTATGAAGATGATCAAAAACTGGAGTTTAGTAAAATAAATAGAGCGTAAAAAGGTAAGTATTTGTACCAAATTTTACCTAATTATCTTTAAACGTTTAGAAAATATTTACAAAAGTGTGGTATCAGGACTTTACCTTTAACACCCTGTATCTCGAAAAAGAAACGTTTTCGGAGATATATCTTTTACTATTATTTTAGTATGTAGATTACGTTGTTAAAATATGACCGTCTAATAAGTAAAAAATATTTAAATTGTTTGGTTTAAAAATCATATTCTTACATTCCGATAATATTAACAAGTCACTAAACTCCCAGTAGGCGGCGATAGTCAACGAATTACTTTTCCAATTGATGACATACCTGTGTTCATGTAATTGTAATCGGACCCTACCCAATCCTATGATTATTCTTTAGCGCACGACACGCGACTTTGCCAAATTTATGTGGCGAACAAGGTTCCAAATACTTTAAGGAGAGGTAGATCTGTGCTGTGTGACGTCAGAAGGGACTGGATTGCTCTTAAGAAGTTCCACCTTTGCCGTTCTTATAGAAACTATCCTTAACTTATATTACATTTAAAGCAACATAATTTGTACCGCTAAAATATCAAGTTTTATATTTTGCACCCCTGCCGTTCTTAATAAAACTATCCAAAACTCATATAAGGCTTAAGAGAAAAGTAGGTAACCTTTTGCAGAAGCAGAATCAATAGTTACTCGTGCAATAAATGTAACATAATTTTTACCGTTAAAATATAATGTTTTAGATTTTGTACCCCTACCGTTCCTATGGAAACTATCTCGAAGTTATGTTAGGCCCAAGAGAAAAGTAACCTTTTGCACGAGCAGAATCAATAGTTATCTCTGCAATAAAAGTTACATTAATTTGTAGCAACGTTAAAATAAAAAGTTTCAGAATTTGTATCCCTGCCGTTCCTACAGATACTATCCTGAATTCATTAGGGTCAGGAGTAAAGTGCCATTTTGCACGAGTAGAATCAATAGTTAATCCCACATTTAAAGGAGCATAATTTGTATCGTTAAAATATAAAGTTTCAGAATTTGTACCCCTGCCGTTCCTAAAGAAACTATCCTGAACTCATAATATGGTCAAGAGTTAAGTATCCTTTCGTACGAGCAGAATCCACAGTTACTCCCACATTAAAAGTAACATAATTTGTATGATTAAAATATAAAGTTTCAGAATTGGTATCTCTTTCGTTCCTATAGAAACATCCTGAACTCGTATTAGGCTAAAGACAAAAGTAACTTTTTGCACGAGCAGAATCAATAGTAACTCCTGCAATAAAAGTAACATAATTTGTATCGTTGTATAAATTTCAAGATTTTGTACCCCTAATGTTTCTTTAGAAACTATCCCGAATTCAAATTAGGCTCAGGAGAAAATTATCGTTTTGCACGAGCAGAATCAATAGTTACTCCTGCAATAAAAGTAACATAATTTGTACCCTTAACATATAAAGTTTCAGATTTTGTACCCCTGCCATTCCTTTAGAAACTCTCCTTATAGGTCTCGAAACACAGTAATGTGTGAAGTAAAGTTGTGTGCAGCAATTTGTGTACTATGTGTAAATAAATATCTTTAACTTATTTTAAAAGTGTTTTTAGGTTCTGTTTTGAGATAATTGATTTACATATAAATGCCAATTTTTCCATTTTTGTCCCAAGTGTTTTTCTTATCTTTTATCATCATATAGTTATAGTTTCCAGTGCTATTTTAGTTGCTAATAAGTCCAAATTATATAACTCAATAGGAAATTTATCTAGTTGTCATAAATCATAGGTCTTTATTGAAAGTTTGGATATATTATCAAATTTAATTTGATTCATTTATTCTTGAGACTTTTAGTCATTTTGTATTTATTATAAATATACGTATGTTATTGTTTTAATACTTATTATTATTATCTCCTCACCTTTTTAAAACCAGTTATATAATATTCCGAACATTGGTGAAGCCTTGGCGTTTCTACCCCTAGGACTAGAAGAGTGTAAAACTAGTTGCCAAAGCCGCTTGACTATTAAGGGATTATTTTAATTTTTTTAATTTTATTTGCCACTGGTAACTAGATGTTCATTTTGGACTTTGGCTGGTGACAGTGATGCCTTTATCCCTTGACAGTATATTAACAACAGTAGCTAAAGACCTATCAGTGGTTAAAAATGGGTCTTTAAGCTATTTGGTTGTTACAGTTTGGCTGGTCCTTTTTTATTCTTCTCTTTATTATTCAGCTTCTAGATTAGATTAGATTATATTAGATTGGGAGTTAGACGTTATTTGTCTTTAACCACCGCGACCTTTTCAAATCTATTCTGGGATTCCGTTTGTTTTAGAGTATGTCGTGTAGCCTGGTATTTTCTATTAGACTTATTAGCTTTGACAGTGGCTCCCGCATGTAGTTGAATGCATTTGGCTTTTCTTTGCCCGATGTTAAAAACCTCATTAGAGCCAGGCTTTCACATTGTCAAAGGAGGTGAAATGATGTTTCCTCTTTTTCTTCACAGAACCTGCACAAAGTTGCTTCTTCTGCTGGATTGATGACACTCATGTGCCTTTAAAGGCTGCAGTGTCCGGTAAGAAGACCTACTGTTATTCTAACGATTTGACGCTTTTTATCCAGTAGGTCTTTCGTGAACTTGGCTGATGGTTCCTTGATAAATTGTTTGGTCTGTCTCAGTCTTGGATAGCTGTTTCACCATTCCTGAGACTCTTTTTGCATCCATTGTTTAATGGATGCCTTAGCAACTCCACAAAAGGATTCGGGGCCTGTCATGGCCTTATTGGATCCTTCTCGGGCTAATTCGTTGGCCTTTTTGGTTGCACTTATATCTCTCATGGCCTGGCACCCAGACTAGGGTCACCTTATTTTAACTACTTAGTTCTGCCAGGTCTTCTAGACAGTGTTTTACCAGCCGTGATTAGATATCTGGTGAGAGAATTGCCTTTAGAATATCAGAATATATGGTAATAGTTTTGCCTGATACTTGCTAATATAGTATTTTTCTTGCACATTGTTGTATGGCTATTAGTTCAACCTAGATTACTCTTTCATATTTTCCTAAACTCAGCGAAATCGTTGTTTTCGACTTGGGTCCATAGATTCCAGCACCGGCTCCTTCCTTGGTTTTTAAACCTTCACCCTATACGGAAGGTCCCTGTTTCCAGGATTCTCGGGCTATTATTTGAATTTAAAAATGTCTCTAAAATTTGTATGTGGTTATAGCTCTATTGGTAGCTTCTAACTATTAAGTCAATCAGCCATTGTGTAGTTAAAAAAATCCATTTGCAGCACTTCATTTCCAAACATTAACACTGAAAGCGCCTACCTTGCTTAATATTATATCTATGGGTACAACACTTCTGATTCGTAAATATTCGGGTAGTGGTCGGATTATTAAAATTTATATAATTTTTAATTGTTAAACGAAAAAACTTATTCCTAAATATTTTTTAATTTAACATAATTAGAAGAGTATTTTACAGTAGCGTGTATTCCATTGAATGTGTTTTTTATTCTTTAGATTTTAAACATTGAAATCGCCAAACAATAACTCTGCCTGATAAAAATTCACCTGACGCTGCAGCACAACCAAATCCAAGAATTTCTTATGTGAAGTGCCTCTTCTGTCGCTTGTACCAGCAATCAAGTCCGTGGGCCATAGCGAGAGCGTTTTTCCACGGAAGAGCCGGAAAATCGAATCGAATGGAAAAGTTTTCTATTAGAACGAACGGAGCCAAAGATTTTCAGGTCAATTTGTCGATAAGTAGGAGTTTGAATCAATTCGATCAAGGCTAATCTAATAGAACTCACCTTCGCTCTAGAGTATTCAACATGTCGTCGGGAAAATTGAGAACAAAGTGGAAGTTACGGTACGCCTGACGAAAATCGCAATCGGGCTTGGATTGTTTTGGAAAACAGGAGGAGTGTGCCAACAGGGGACGCGATCTACAGTGAAAATATGTATATATTTGGAAAAATTCCGGGAAAATTATAAATTCCTAAAAGAGCTGTAAAATACATTAATTTATAAACTTACTTGGTTTTCTTTTAAATATTTTTTTAATAATTTATGTAAATAGTAATACCTAGGTATATTTTTTTTTATAAAAGAAATTTTTAATTAAATAATAATTACCAACTAATATGTAAATCATTAAATAAAACTTTTTTTGTAAAAGACCTAATAGAAATATTCACCGTGTACAAGAGGGCAAAACAAAAACAATTATTATTATTAGTAATAACGATAATAAAGATACCTCTAAAATTTTGCAGACAAAATTTGCAAAATATATTTTTGTTGATATAAATTGTTCAGGTTCAAATTGGTAGAACGACCTAGGATGCCTGTAAACGTAATGGACACACGAATTTCGAAAAAACAAATTTGAACTAGAAAAAAGTATTAAGTGTATATACAGGGTGTTTCATAATATATGCACAGGACTTCAGGACGTGATAGCTCGTCCAAAAATATGAAAAAACGTTTTTATTAACTTACCCTTTAAAATGCACCATTTTCGAGATACCGGCTGTTGAAATTGAAAAAAAAAAAAAAAATTGTACGCCACTGGAAAAAGTACGCTTTTTAGACGCCCATTTGAACCGCCAATGTTTTCTACACAAAAAAGGTACTCTTGGTCATACGCTGTAAAGTCGACCGTTTTCGAGAAAAATCAAATTTTAATGTTGAAATACATGGTCATATATACTTGATGAAACAAAATTTGATTTTTCTCGAAAATGGTCGACTTTAGAGCGTATGACCAAGAGTATCTTTTTTGTGAAGAAAACAATGGCGGTTCAAATGTGCCTCTCAAAACCGTACTTTTTCCAGTGGCGTACAAAAATTTTTTTTTTTTTTCAAATTCAACACCCTGTATCTCGAAAACGGTGCAGTTTAGAGGGTAAGGTAATAGAAACGTTTTTTCATATTTTTTGACGAGCTATCACATCCTGAAGTCCTGCTCATATTCTATGAAACACCCTGTATAAAATAAAAAAAATTGCGGATTACGCATAAATAACAAAGAAATTTGGGTTAAAACTTGCAAATTTTGGTGATTTTAACCTAAGATATTTAGATTTTTGTGTAAAGCATAAGCAAAATTGCCAAACATTTCAATTTATAACAAAATCTAGATTAATAATTGACATAACCGATTAGGTATTTTTGTGAATCGAATACATATTGAAACAATGCTCATGCATGAAAAGGTTATTATTGGGAATATATATTTTCTTAATAATTCAATTTTTTTTATACTTACATTTTAGGCATTAGAAAAAATAGTACTTTTCAAATATACCACTGGAAACCCCACAAAGTATCTTATTTTTGACGTAACATTTCCAAACAAAGCACTACTTTTATTAATTTATTTCGTTGCTTTTCCTAAAATCTTAACTTTAATTTACAGTACATCCAACGATTTTTTTATCAAATTTGATTAAATTGTACATATTATTAACTAAATATTAATATAACTACATCTATAAAGTGATAAACAATAATTAGGCATTCCAAACAAATGAATTGCCAGTGGAAAGGTTTGGTATATCTAAGGGTGGCGACATACGGTGTATTCTATCTACTTTACGTAAAATCATGAATAATGGATTACATTTAAATATTTTATGTCAATCACAATAAAAATAATATTTAAAAAACTCACCATTACATTTCTTCATAAATTGGCAGGTTTGGCCACTACTACTTCGAATAAAAATAGCGTCCAAGTTGCAAGACTATGTCGCTACCCCCTTAGGTATACAAGAATTTCCCACTGGCACATATTGTTTGACAGGTCGTTGGAATGCCTAATTAGGCATTCCAAACAAATGAATTGCCAGTGAGAAGGTTTGCTATATCTAAGGGTGGCGACATACGGTGTATTCTATCTACTTTACGCAAAATCATGAATAATGGATAACATTTAAATATTTTATGTCAAACACAATAAAAATAATATTTAAAAACCCATCTATATATTTCTTCATAAATTGGCAGGCTTGGCGACTACTACTTCGAATGAAAATAGCTTCCAAGTGGCAAGATTATGTCGCTACCCCCTTAGATATACAAAAATTTCCCACTGGCACCTATTGTTTGACAGGTCGTTGGAATGCCTAATTGTTTTGGGTCATCCAAAAGTTTTTAAACTTTCAAGCAAGAAAATTAATTAGTCTGACAAGCGAATTGTCAACCAAAGTCAATGACTATATCAACTAAGGATAGCCGAATTCATTCAAATTCTACTGAGTCCGGCACGACGTGACGTCACCACTGAAAACTTTCAGCCGTTCCATTTAAAACTTACATCAATAAATCTTATTTTTAAATTACGTTTTATTTTATTTATTTTTAAACTAAAAGATATTTCAGATATTTGAAAGATCATTTTACTAGAGAAAATTTAACTCATCTGAAAATTATAGAAGTAAATAATTATGTAAATAAAAGTTAATAAATTTAAATATTATGGCCAAGTTTTCTAAACATCCTCTTAATGAACTCATATTTAATAAATTTGACATGATAAAGTCCAAATTTATATACAGAGTGAACAAAAAGTAACTTAACTTATTATTATGTACATTCCTGATAAGTTTACAAAAAAAGTTTTGATGATAGTTTCATGAAATAAATCAAGTTAATAAGAAATACACCTTAGTGCTCAATAAGAAATAAACTGGGTTGACCAATATTCATAAATTACAAAAGAATATATTTTCTTAATAGTTCTTCATACTAAATTAAATTTAAAATAAAACCGTTAAAATAACATTGTGCTAACTTTATTAGCCATTAGCCATCCATTCGTTATTTTTAAGTAATGGTGCACCCGATATATTTCTAACTGACTTGCATTGATGACTTGATTTATTTCATTAACAAAATATAAACGTTTCCTGACATACCTACACCATGAAAGCACGTTTGTCCTATCACGTCCCAACTATCTTAGAATTCGCTCAAGCGAATTTCAAAACATCGACCGGGCGCGCTCGATTCGCTCGCTCCTTCCTCTAGTAGTAAGGTCGTTGTTGGGACGAGCGTAGCTGACTCTTATGTTATAGGTTTAAAAATGGCGTAACCGGCCGAAGTTCCGAAATACAGTTTTGATCCCGAATGGCATACAGCCGCGCGCCCTTTTTACACCAACACCATAAGAGTCAGCTATGCTTGTCCTAACAACGGTTTTACTACTAGAGGAAAAAGCGAACGCGCCCGGTCGACGTTTCGAAACTTGCGCACGCAAATTTCGAAACGTCGGTCTGGTGCACCCTTTTTACACCCACACCATAAGAACTACGCTCATCCCACCAACGGTCTTTTTACAACTCATTGACTTCACCCGCTGTATTCTTTAGTATTCTATAGTATTCTATAGTATTCTATAGTATTCTATAGTATTCTATAGTATTCTATAGTATTCTATAGTATTCTATAGTATTCTATAGTATTCTATAGTATTCTATAGTATTCTATAGTATTCTATAGTATTCTATAGTATTCTATAGTATTCTATAGTATTCTATAGTATTATATAGTATTCTATAGTATTCTATAGTATTCTATAGTATTCTATAGTATTCTATAGTATTCTATAGTATTCTATAGTATTCTATAGTATTCTATAGTATTCTATAGTATTATATAGTATTCTATAGTATTTTATAGTATTCTATAGTATTCTATAGTATTCTATAGTATTCTATAGTATTCTATAGTATTCTATAGTATTCTATAGTATTCTATAGTATTCTATAGTATTTTATAGTATTTTATAGTATTCTATAGTATTCTATAGTATTCTATAGTATTCTATAGTATTCTATAGTATTCTATAGTATTCTATAGTATTCTATAGTATTCTATAGTATTCTATAGTATTCTATAGTATTCTATAGTATTCTATAGTATTCTATAGTATTCTATAGTATTCTATAGTATTCTATAGTATTCTATAGTATTCTATAGTATTCTATAGTATTCTATAGTATTCTATAGTATTCTATAGTATTCTATAGTATTCTATAGTATTCTATAGTATTCTATAGTATTCTATAGTATTCTATAGTATTCTATAGTATCTTATAGTATTCTATAGTATTCTATAGTATTCTATAGCATTCTATAGTATTCTATAGTATTCTATAGTATTCTATAGTATTCTATGGTATTCTATAGTATTTTAAAGTATTTTATAGTATTTTATAGTATTCTATAGTATTCTATAGTATTCTATAGTATTCTATAGTATTCTATAGTATTCTATAGTATTCTATAGTATTCTATAGTATTCTATAGTATTATATAGTATTCTATAGTATTCTATAGTATTCTTGAGTATTCTATAGTATTCTATAGTATTCTATAGTATTTTATAGTATTCTATAGTATTCTATAGTATTCTATAGTATTCTATAGTATTCTATAGTATTCTATAGTATTCTATAGTATTCTATAGTATCCTATATTATTCTATAGTATTCTATAGTATTCTATAGTATTTTGTAGTATTCTATAGTATTCTGTAGTATTCTATAGTATTTTATAGCATTTGTGTCTTGTTACAGAATGCCTTGAAATAACAAAAACAAAAATTTAAGAGCTCAATGGACTGTGGACAACCTAAAAGCAGCCATTATGGCTTAGAGTGAGAAAACGAGTTCCATAAGAGAAATCGCACGCACCTACAACATACCAGTGCGGACATTAGTCAGGCGACAAAAGCTAAATAATGTAGAGAAAATAAAATTAGGCAGAAAATGTATTTTGGGAGAAGAAAACGAAAATAAATTGTTGGCTTACAGTAAAAAGCTAGAAGGATGCAATTTTCCTGCTAAATTTATGAGAATTAATTATATCAAACATAATTTTAACCGCAATAAACAGGAGGCGGGTTACGATTGGAACGTTACATTTTTAAAAAGGCATCCAAACATAAGTATAAGAAAGGCACAAGAACTATCTATCCATAGCCCGTATGAAAGGAGTGAACAAGCAAGTTTTAACCGATAGTGGGTTTATTAATTGTCCAAGGAAAATTTATAAAACCGACTAAACCGGTTTGCAGTTAAATAACCCCCACGGGCAAAGTTCTTGCTTCCAAAGGGGCTAAATCTGTCTGCTCTGTAACTAGCGCTGAAAAGGGAGAGACAATTACTATTTTAAGTTGTGTAAATGCAGAAGCGCAATTTTTACCACCATTTTCCATTTTTAAAGAGAAATAGAAAAAGAAAGAGTTTGAAGATGGTTTGCCATCAGGTGATCCAGTACAATTTAGTGAAAAAAGTGCCTATGTAACATCAGTTATTTTCCAAAAATTACTTCAAGAAATATTTATTCCGAGGAAAGATAGCGACAAAGTTTTTTTAATTCTTGATGGACATGCTTCCCAAATTTTAGATCCAGAAGTTCTAGATTATGCAACTAATAATGACATAACCCTTTTGTGCCTTCCTAGCTACACAACATATTTTTTGCAGCTTCTGGATAGAAAATTTTCTAAGCCTTTAAAAACATTTGGAGTGATACATGTGCGACTTGGAAACAAAACCACGAAAGAAGAAAAATTACCAGGTACTAATTTCCTTCTTTGTTAAATATCGCTTCGTTTAAAGCTGCCACTGTCCAAAATGGCGTTTTATATTTTAAGGCTTGCGGTATTTAACCATTATATGCATCCGTTATACCAGCTTACGCTTTTTATATTGATAAAACCTAAACAACTCCAGATTTATTGACTGCTAAATCAAATAGCCAAACAACTCAAAATCAAATACCAAACGATGAGGTTTCACAATCAACGTCTGATGCTGATACAGAAATACCGTGGGTAATCATTACTACTGCTGAAATTCATAACGATAAAATACCTGGACCATATACTGCTAGATACAGATACTGCTAGATACAGATACTGCTAGATACAGATACTGCTACTGTTTCAGATTATTCCAAGAAAGAAACTTAACGTGTGGTTTTAATGAGATTCAAAAACTACCAACGATTGAAATTTCTAAAAGAAATTCTCGCAAACACCACGCCGAAATTGTTACTACAAAAGAATACATTGCTGAAAAACGCTGAAAGCCGAAAGAAAGAATTAAAAGAAGCTAATGCTCAAAAGAAAACAAGAAAAACTCAAAATGCTAAGGAAAATAAAAATAAGACAATTAAGGTAAAAAGGAACGTACAAAAAAAGAAGAAACCTAGGAAATCGTCAAGTTCTTCTGCTTCATCCATTAATAAGAGTGAACGTTCAAGAGATGAAGATCTGATCTTCAGGTAGTAGACAAAGATGAATTTTTTAAAGAATGTAATGGATACTATTTAGACAAAAATGGTCCCAAGTGCAATTGGATACAATGTGTAAATTGTTTTTCTTGGTTGCATGAAATATGCACACCTTCTGAAAAATACTGCTCAAATTGCGCTGAGTAAATATTAATATTTTTCTTTTGTTACCATAATACTATTCATTATCTACTATTTGTTAATTTTTTCTGTAATTTGTATTATTAGTTACGAAGTATTAGAATACATTTTTTTCAGTTTTTGTTTATAACTTAATGCCCATGTTGCCATATTACCCAGGTCAGTTTTCCCATATTCGCGAGATATGGGGGAAAATGGCACAATTTCATTTATTTTTCAAGCAACATTTTTTAAGTCAGTATTTAATATATTTTTTGTTGCTTAATTTTTATTGTGTTAACTAAGCATAATACATTTCACTTTCTATATTTTAGCATGCCTTAATAAAAAAAAAAAAATTGAATGCGTCAAATAAATTGTTGCCATATTCCCCCAGTTTACCTTAACACAAAAGAATATAGCTTTAATAGATGCTGCTATAAAGTTTGTGTATGTTGGATTAGGTTTTAATAAAACAGCAGTATTGCATTTTCATTTTATTTTACCAAATTTTCTTTAGATACATCTATATCAATCTTGAACTAGATAGTTATAGTGTAAAATTGAATTGAAATTTACACCATTCTCGAAATTATAAATATTTTAACAGTAACTTATATTATACTTTTTAATATTTTGTCTGATGTGGAAAAGTATAAATTTAAATAAATTTTACACTATTATAAATCAGTTCAGACACTATATGAAAAATGACAATAACAAATAACAAGAAAAACTTAATATTTAAACTACTGAAAAACAACAGTTCTAAATTAATAATAAAAAAATATCGTACAGTAACACTTTTAACAATGTTAAATAGCATTTTTTTTTCATCTTGGTCGTTTCATTGGTTAATATAGAGAATGTTCTAAAAATTTCCTAAATCAAAGCAAATTCAATATTATTTTGTTGAAACGTCAAATTAATTTAAGTATTTTGATTAATTTACTAGAGTAAAAAAAGTTATAGAGAAATCACGGTTAGGTAATTTTAATTATTTTTTGTTTTTATTTTTGACAAATTTTATATTTTTATTTTTTGGCAGGAATTTATATACAATTTTTTTAAAAAAATTAGGTTTATATTTGACAAAAAATTATAAAATTTTATGGAACAAACAGATATTTTGTTAACAATAAGATAAAAATCAAAATAATTGCAGCAATCTTAGGAAAACATAAGGTTCATATTGGCAATAATTATACCAGGGTCACGTTAATATCTATTTTATTTATGAAGCGATTGGATTAAATTTTAAACAAACCTGCTAGAAATAATTTAGAATTAAACAAAATATGGCCGACTTTTTTTTTGAGCAAAAATTAGAATTATTATAACATTTTTTTCCCCAAAGCTAAATGGTTGTAATATGGCTTTCGGCCATTGCTTTTGGGCCACTCGGTATAAACGCAATGAAAATTTAATTAAAAAAAAGGAAAATAGTTCCAACTCAAATATGACCAAGACGTGAAATGAAAGAAATAAGCACCAAGTAAGATGCACAATGTGATACATGGCTCCGTACTTATTTATATTATTTTATTTTGAAAATTTGATTCTTAAAAAGATTACTTAAACAGAAAATAAAATAATAAACATTGGAAGAATATGAAATAATAATGGAATTAGAAAGGTATAATGGATAATTAAGCAATTGATACATGAAAGAAAAAGACATTAACAGAATATAGCATAGCAATGTATGAATACTATACTCGTATAAATATCGACTTTACAAAAATATCTATTTGTTCAATATAACGCTAAATATGAACGTGTAATAAAAAAAACTCTGTTTATAGCAACGAGTGACACATATTTCAATATAAATACTTCTCATATTAAGTAGATATATACATTAAAAGCGCCTTTTATTCTTCGAAAAATCTGAAAAACTTTTATTATGTATTTGTTGACACTCAGACATATATATCATAGGTATACTGTTATTTTTTTTTAAATATAATTTTTCAAATAACTTTTTATTTTTATCTTTTGTTCAATATATACAAAAATATTTTACATAAATAGTGAATTCGTGTTTTAAAAGGTTAACTGTTCACAAATTCCGTATCAAAATTTTATTTGCGAAAAAAACCTCTTTTGACCATACCTACAGATCGATTTTGGAAGAAAAAATAAATACGAGAGTCGCGAATATGAGTTACTAGTTTCGATTTGTACGGTTCCATCATTGGGATTATCATAAACATAACGATTCTAAATATATTAAAGAAGATTTTTTGTATTTCATGTAAAATTATTTTATTTATAAAACTGCAAATCCTTTCGACTGTTATGCCATCATTAGCGCGCTCTATCTGCTAGTAGGTTATAGTCGACATTTTATGTAATAGCATATTACATACCAAGTGGGGAAGTACTCTATTACAGTCAAGCGTCTAGAGCTACAGATGCAAGGCTAAAATAGGTTCTCTCGAGGTATGTATGTTACTTTACCCACAATAAGTTTAATGTTTTTTGGTTGGTATTGACCACTCGTTAAAAAGTGTTGTTTATGATCAGTCGTTTTGGCCAGTAGGAGTAGCTTTCAAAGGGTTTAACTTCAAAAAAGGTCAACATTTTTTAGATAATCCTCGCTACAAAAATACAGATATTAAAAACACATCATTTGCTTTAAATAATTCAGTTTTTTCGAATCCCTAAATAATCACCTTCCTTTCAAAAATAGTAATAAAAAATCTCATAATTTAAAGCCAAGTTCAACTTTATTTCATGTTAATAGTCAAGGATTATCTAATAAACTGGATAATTTAAATATTTTCATTAACCACCACAAATTTGATGTAGTTTGTGTAACTGAACATTGGTTTGAGAACCACGATCTTGAATGTATTACAATTCCAAATTACAGACTTGTATCACACTTCTCTAGAAAACAGCATATTCATGGAGGTTCATTCATAATGGTAAAAACCGATATTACTGTAGTAGAGGAGATTACACCCATAAATCAATTTGCTATAGAATGCCACTATGAAGTTTCTAGCTGTTAAGTTTATAATAGATTAAAGAGATGTAGCAGTCATAGGTATTTACAGACCAGGTACAGGTGACATTGACATATTTGAACAGAGATTAACGTCTACTTTAACCTATGCAATTAGTAAGTATAAAAACATAGTTTTAACCGGTGACTTCAACATTTATTATGACAAGCAAAATGATAGTAATACAAAGTTGCTTATGGATATTATACACTCATTTCAGTTAAATATAACATGCTTTGAACCAACTCGTATATTTACAAATATTAAGGGAGTTACTTCTACTAGCACAATTGATTATATGATTACTATTTTTCCTCTCGCAACCTACGACTGTTGTGTAATTGGTCCATACTTAGGGGATCACAAGGGACATACCCTTTCAGTTAAACTAGAATCAAGATGTAATGACAAGCGAGTAATTCCGGATATAAAAATCAGGGATTTTAGCTTTAGTAATCTAAATAATTTATCATCATATTTAGCAAATTTCGAGTGAGATACCCTATATTTGCTACAAGATGTGAATGAGGCATGGACTGTCTTTACAAAATCCCTTCAATGGGCTCTAGATGCAAGCTGTCCTTTGAAGAGTTTAAAAAACTTAACTCAAAGGGCATGTGCGAATAATTGGTACACTAGGGACATAGCTCACTTACACAATGAACTAATAGATATGCATCAACTTACTCGATTATCAAATAGTGCACAACTAAAAATTGAATTTATAAACCTGAAAAAACACTTTAAATCAGAAGTAAAAAAAAATCTAAAAGACACTTTTTAAATGATCAAGTGAGCAGAGCCGACAATAAAATAAAAGAGACGTGGAAAATTATAAATGAAAATCTAAACAGAAAACCTAAACGTACCACTAGTATCTCCTTGCACTATAATAACATACAGATCACAGACACAAAAGAAATAAGTAACTTATTTGCTTCTCACTTTTCTGGCATATGTACCAATATGGTTAGTGATCCATTTCAAAAAATATATCACAGAGTTGTACAGTAGGTCAACATATTGTAAACTCTATTTTTGTTAATTACATTCCTATGGAAGACATAAAAATAGCGTTTGATAAAATTAAAAAGAAACATTGTGCTGGAATCGATTAATTATCACCCAAAATACTGAAATCAATTAAAATTATAATTCTGCAAAACAGCCATTGCTTACTTTACTTCTCGGCTATCCAGGAAGCATGTTTCACTATCCCGGCTAGCAAATGTCGATTACTACATATTATATGCTTCCTAAGTGTTTTCGTATCTCTTTTTGCCTTTTTTTCCGAAATCATACCTCAGGTAGTTTATATTGCAGCTATTCACAATTCTGGTGGGATACATTAAAGATACCTATCGGACAAATTTATAAGTAGTAAAAACAATTTTATTATTAAAGGTACCGTTCAATATGTACTTAGCAAAATACCGAACTGTCAGATCCAACTAACTTGTTGTTTTGCCTAGCAACGCTTTCGCAGGTATCTGTTAAAAAAAATATTAAATTATAATAAAAATTAATACCAATATTATTATTTGAAGCTTATATAAAATTATTAATACTAGATTGTGAGTGAAATAACTTACTCATCAAGTAGTTACAAGGGGCTCCAAAATTACTAAACATAGACAAAATGTAAGCTCACAACAAATATGTCGGCAAACATATTATATTTGAAGTGGTGGTGTAAAGACGTGTTTAAAAGTTCTCCGCTATCTTTAATAAGAATAGTGATTTTGTTTTACCTTTTTTGTGATATTATTAATTAGTCTGTGCAAATGTATGATAATCCAAACTGATATTTCTTTTTTGTTTTCTGCCTTTGAAGATAAATTACTTTTTGATTATTTCCTTATTAGTAAGAAAGTATGGTATTATTCATAGGCAAAGTTAAAAATGAGCTCCAATGGAGAACCTTGCAGTAAATGCAAAGTAAAGAAAAATTAAGGATTCATTGGTTGTGAAGGTGTTTGTAATAGGTAATTCCACTACTCCTGTGTCGGATTTACAAACATTGAATTTTCTATGTTTACAAAAAAAATGTCTATTTTATGTGTGATTCGTGTAAAACAAAATGCTCCATTCAAGAAACCAAAACTGTCCAACAATATTTTGATAATTTATCATCAATCTCGCAAGATATTGGAAACTTTAAAAATATAGTAAAAAGCAAAACAGCTGAAATTGATACATGGACGAATTCATGTAAATCATGAGATTGAACAGATATGCTGACATATAAAGTTCGCTTTGAGTATAGTGATCATACAATGAATACCAGCTCTTTAAATATGCCAAACTACTCAAATGCTGTTCAAAATGCTCAAAAATAATCTTCAGTCGTTATAAAACCGAAATCAAAACAAGACTTATCGGTGACCAAGACTGATATGCTCAAAAATATTAATCCTATTAATTCTAATGTAGCTAAAACCAAAGTTAAGAATGTACGAAATGGTGGTCTCGTTATTAGTTGCGAAAACTCAGAGGAAATGGACAAATTTAAAGAATAGGCTAACGAGAAGCTTGCTACGAGTTACACAATAAAAGAAGTAACTGCTTTCAATCCACGATTTAAAATAGTTGGGATGGCGGAATGTCTAAGTGAAGAAGATCTTTTGCATTTATTGAAGAATAAAAATGAATTTAGCCCTGAAAGCAACATTAAACTAAAGAAAAATAACCGCCTGTTCCAAGCTGTCATTCAATCGGATCGTAACACATACAAGAAAGTTATGTCTCAAGGTAAGCTGTACGTAGGTAATGATTATTGCAGTGTTTTTGATGTCCTTGATTTACGACGTTGTTTCAAATGTTGTGGTTTTCACCATATGTCAAAAAACTGTTCCTCGGTGAATCACATTTGTCCGTTATGCGCAAAAATTTACAAATTAGAAGATTGTACCACTTCAGATAGATATTGTGTCAACTGTCATAATTATAATAAACTTGCCGAGCGTCAAGTTTCTGCCATTCATGCTGCTTGGGATAAAAACTGTCCTGTTTTTAAACTTGCTTTAGATAAACACAAATCTAATATACTTTTTCCACCAAAGCAACTACCGATAATCGGAAACACTGATGATGTTTTAATTAAAAACTTACCTGACGCCAATACGTTACTTTGTTACTATAGAATTTAAGGGGAATTCGGATAAAGTTAAATGAAGCATACCTTAATACAGCAGTGGCATGTCCATTTGATATTTATGCATTTACTGAGACGTGGCTTAATAGCAACTTCTATAATGGCGAGCTGCTAAATTTAAATTATTAGGATGTTTTTCTACACCCGTATTATAATAATGCACTTATATGCCCATAATCCGTTTCATAATGATACCCATTATGATACAGATTTTTCATTACGATACAGATTTTTAATCAATAGAAACCTACTATTTTTCAATCAAGCATGCTGTTTGACGTTTGTCCTAGGTTTCTATGTAATTGTTTTAGTTGTCAAAACGTATTAAATTTTCGTAGATAGCTAAACTTCGATAATTATAATATTAAAATGTCTCATATCAGCGATATAGAAGACTCTTCCACACATATCGGAGAAAGCAGAAAATACAGTACAAAATATTTTGCAGCAAAAATCTAGGGAAATACCAATACCCGAAGTAATACCATTAATTACAATTTTGTAGAATTTTTTATAGAAATACGAGTAATTACTGTTATTGTGTTCAATACCAATATAAATATAATATTTATAGGTCTTGATTATTTATCGGGTGTAGAAAAAATAGCGTATGCAACTCTCATGTAATGGTTATTAAAACACTCGCATAGACCATACGAAACTCGCCTTTGGCTCGTTTCGTATCCCGGTTAATGCTCGTGTATTAATAACCATCATTACATGATCGTTGCATAATATACTATTTTAGTATATATGTTCCACCAAGTACTCATATTGACGAATATGATAAACTAGTTGATGCCTTGAAGTCACTTTATACAATCTATAATGAAAAGATTTTAATAGTAGGAGACTTTAACATTCCAGAATATACTTGTTTCATCACCTTAGGAGGTAGAAAATCGCAGTCATTAATAAATTTTATAAACTATCTTAATCTATCACAGTATAATCAGTGTATCAACTTTTATAATAGAATCCTAGATCTTTTACTTTCTAATAATAGTTGCAGTGTCTCAAAATCTATCGATCCACTAGTTCTAGAAGATAAGTACCATCCAGCTCTAACAATTGAGTTATGTTTACAAAATTCTTGTCCTTCAGCTTCTTAAAGCTTCTACTGGTGGGTACAACTTTAAAAAAATGCAATTTACACTCGTTGCATCTTGACTTGGCCTTCGCCGATTGGTCAATACTTGAACATTGTGACAATGTTAATACAGCTGTTGATTTATTCTATGATTTATTAAATGACATGTTCCATAGAAATATTCCACTTAAAAAGTAACCAAACGTTATTATCCTGCTTGGTTTAATGGTTATATTATTGCCCTTATCCAAAAAAAGTCCAAGGCCTGGAAAAAATATCGAAAGAGTCGTAATGAAGCTGATTATGTAAATTTTAAAAATATCAGAGCGTTAGTTAAAAAGCAAACAAAATTACATTACCAAAATTATATTAGATCAACCAAATCAGATATCGCTCTCGACCCTTCCAAATTTTGGTCTTTCATAAAATCCAAAAAAGGCGAATCATCAATTCCCCAAGACATGAATTTAGATGGTACGGCCTATAATGGACCGCAAGAAGTCATCAATGGGTTTGCTGATTTCTTCTCAAAAAATTTTGTTTCGTCGACTTCATATTCCACTTCAAACTCATTAATAAATAACAATGTATTAAATATAAAAAAAAATTACAGAAACACAAATAGAGATCGCCGCAAAAAAATTAAAACCTAAGATGACCAATGATCCAGACTTAATTCCAGCTTTCTTAGTAAAAGATGGTGCATCGCTAACTATCGGCCGCTAGCCATATTGTCTAACTTTGCTAAGCTATTTGAAATTGTAATTCACGACTAATCATGTCAATCTACTTATTATCTCAAAACAACATGATTTCATGACTGGACGATCAACAGTTTCCAATTTATTCTGCAAAACGCAATATATATGCAATGCACTAGAATAGAGAAGTCAGGCAGATGTAATTTACATTGATTTCTCTAAAGCCTTCGATAAATTAGATCATGGATTACGATTAAATAAGCTTAATTTCCTTGGACTGAGCGATTCTTTAGTTGCTCTTTTTTATTCTTACCTTTTTGAAAGAACTCAATATGTTTAAAAGTTGGGCCACAAATCTCACATCTTCCATCAAACTTTAGGTGTACCACAACGCTCCGTATTATGATTTTTATAATCGATATTTCAGAAAAATTAAATGCCAAATATCTACTATATGCAGATGACATAAAGCTATTCTGTGAAATAAATAGAATGACCGACTATTTGAATCTCCAGCAAAATCTGCTATATTTAGCCACGTGGTGCAAAAATAAGAATCTCCCACTTAACCCAACTAAATGTAATGTAATGTTAAGAAGATTTTTTATTATTTTATTTACCAGAAATTTTCTGAGCAATGTTTCCATTATTTAAGTGATGTTTCTTCCCTAGGATAGGTGGTTAGATTTTGTAGTTTTATTTTTAAACTTTTAAATCCAATTAGGAATCAAATTAAAGTGATAAGAATTTTTGTAAGCAATTAGCTTCAGAATTATTAACTCCTTCGTTGCTTTCTAATGATGACAGGGACATATTTGAAAGTCTATAAATATAGCAATTGAATGAAGCATGATGAGTTTGTGTCGATTTTCTGTAAATAACACTGTATTCCAATTTGTTAGATTTATTAATCGTCAAGTCTAAAAGATGTATTTTATTTTTCTGTTCAAGATTTTAGAGTGAAAGTTATTTTAGGATAAAAGGAATACATTTTTGTCCAAAAGATTATTCGCTGTACCTCAATTGCTATTTATATAAACAAGACTATCATCATCATACTTTTACCAATCTAAATTTTTATTGTTTTCAATGATTATATTTTTCTATACCCTAATATGTCCTGCCGCTTATTGTTCCATTATTTGAGAGTCTCATTCACCAATTCACTCCCTTATGCAGAGTCATTCATTTCACGTCCTCGATGGTTAAACGCTAGCCGACTAAGTCCTATGGTAGAACGTCCTAGCGGTCACCCAAATACGACGTGACCAAAGAGATCTAGACGAGAATGTGGATGCACAAATAATTACATGGTAAATTTCAAATTGTCCAAAAAACATATCCACTAGGAAAGGAGATAAACAACTACTCATTGTCAAACCATTACGTTATCTGTAAGATGTATCATTGAATACAAAGAAATCTAGAGAGAGGTAGAAATTTGGTAAAGTTAAAATTTGAGTTGTGATAACATCATTAAGTGTTAATCTGGAAATATCACGTACTGTGGATATATTTTAGATTTGATAAGAGTAGTAAATAGATTAACTGACATCTCGTGAAATAATGAGATAATACTCCACTGTTATTTTTAATATAATTCGAGATCTTTTAAATTTGTGGTTTTGATACACATACTCATTAACATTTGATTGAAAAAGTTACCTACCTTTATTTATAGTAAAAAGTTAATAAAAACAACATTAATGGGTTAAATTATTTTTTAGATTGCATACTTTATAAATTATTATTTGTTGTTTTATTTTTATTTAAATATTTCGTAGGTTATAATGTTATTTTATGTATCCATTTGTATACTCTACGTTATGTTGGGAATGGGGTGTTAATACATTGCTACCTAGTAGATCTATTGTGCCCCTTCTGTCTGCAGCAAGGAAATGTCTCAATACCTATAACGACCCCTTTCAATTCTATCTTCTCAAGGAAGTGTAGGATTTGGAGTGGCTTCAAGTTAGATAAATCTTCCTCTTCTATTTAATATGCTCCTAATGGTCTTGGATTCTGGAGAGCTACACATTCATACAGAATGTTAATGGAAGTTTCGTTCTCCTCCTCATTATATTCTATTACCCTCAGTTTACTAAGGTGTCCTTCTAGTCGGCAATGCCCAGTAACAACCCCTTTTACAATATAAAGTCTATTTTTACTCATGCAGTTGCAAGTTTCCGATCCTTTCTGATTATATTCATCCAGAAGTATCTTAGTCTGTCTTAACCGCAAGAGATTGTTCCAATTATCGGTTCATCTTTTTTAATCTCCTTATTATGTTACTGCTAATACCGCAAAACGGCGCAGGTTTCACAAAGGGTATTTAAGTCCCTTTTCTTGCGAGACTATCTGCAATTTCGTTACCCTGTACCTCGTTATGCCCCGGGACCCAAGTGGGAGTAAATGTATTTTTCTCGCCTAGCTCATTCGATTTTTCTACGCATCTTCAGACCATTTTTGAGCTGATTATGTAAGAGCTCTACGCTTTAATGGCTGCTTGGCTACGATAATTTCTCTCAATGTTAAACTGTTGTATTACTCTAAAATATGCTTGATCTGTGAAAACCCCGTTCAACAATTTTAGTGCCCCTATTATTGATCGAAAATAATATAAAAAAAATATATGAACCCTAGATTGAGCTGTGAAAAAAAGCTAGTTTAGATAATCGTACGCTATTTAGTTAAACTTATATATTAATAGTTTAAAAAACTATCTTGTACTCATATAAATCGAAACTTTGACATTTTTTTTATATAAATAATCATTAAAATATTAGAATTGATTTTTAAATTTTATAACCATCTTATTTGTTCTTCCAAACATTTACATCATTCTATTATCCTTTTTAAACGTTTAACTCTTCACTTACAGTTGTTATTCTTTTTCTCACTATTAACAATAATATTCGTCATTCCAACCGCCATACTCCAAAAATTGATTTATTGTCCAATATACGCTACACAATTAAAAAAGTACACTAATAGAACAAAGTTATCACACTAAAGAATTTATCACAACACTCACTGAAAGTATGAGGATGGCCAGGGGTCTCGAAACGAAAGACCTCGAGGCAGAAAGAGCGCTGGGCGCTGTTTGCATGCACTGCTGAAATTCGTCGTAGTCTAATCTGGTAATTGTGCAAAAATGGGTGTGGGCGCACGTAGCGTCGCACCCTGTAGACGGGCTGGTATTGATGCGCACCGAATTGGCGCGATAGTATCTGAAACAAAAAATGTCATTACATAACTAGAGAGTAAAAGTTGGTAATGGGCATAGTCGAAATATTTCGAATGATCTATCACTCGGATAATAGTTCTCGATATTTTTATGCCAATATCTACCAAAATCTGTGAACATTTTAATAAAATAGAAAATAGTGTAACACTTTTAAAAAAAGTTCTGGTAATATTACCAATCTAAATATATATTTATAACGTATCTATCTAACACTTTCAATTCGCGATTCAAACTAACTGATACTCCCTCTGGAGGAAATTTGTAGAAGGTGCCTATAAGTAGGTTATCGTTCAGTGTTGCCAGAAGTAGCAAAATTTCGCTACGTCGTCGGATTTTAGCCCTTAAAGAAGTGGATAAGACCTTTTATTTAAAAATCAAAATTTGTGTCTATACTCTGTTTTTAAACTAAGAGGAGCGATTTGAATTTAAGTTGGCAATTCTGTAGACTTCTAATTGGTCAGATTGAAGTCAGTTTCACCCATCACTTTTTAGCTGCTGTTGACAGTTCTATTTTCTATTCTGACATTTTATAATTTAGGTTTTGTTATTGCTTTGATATTTCATCATTATAACTTAGTTTTTTATTTTATTTCTTTAAGGACCGATTCCACCGTTGTGTTAAACGGAGATAAAATGACGTTGTTAATGTAAAAAAGTCATTTTAAACTTCGTTTAACACAATGGTGGAATCGGTCCTTATAACAGTTCTTTTCAAAACTTTAGTAAGCAATTGTATTGAATTTTTACGATTATGGATCCTTCTACACCGAATACTATTATAACAGTTTCTCGCGAAGTCCATCAAAACAACGAAAACGAATGAGTTTAGGCTATTCAAGTCTCTTAGAAAAGCAGTAAATAATAAATATGTACAAATAGGTATTGGATAATAATACGAAAACCAAAATTGTTGATGTTATATCCAAAATTTCTCAAGCTACCGGTAATTTTTACTCATTAAAAATTAAAAATAATATTAAATACTCAATATTTTTCTTACAGGTCAAAGTCAACTACCGATTATTGAAATAATACCGCAATAATGGAACAATATCTAGTCTAAAAAGTATTTATGGAAGTCGAGGAGTTCTAAAAACATTTGATGATGATAAATGCTATTCGAAGATTAGTACACGATTTCTTTTTCAAAAATGAGTTATCTAAAGAATAAAATTTTGCAAGAATTAAAACATTTAGATTTGCCACAAATATATTATTCATCTTTATATACTTTCTTGAGATATAATAACTAAGTAAGTTTGTAACTTTGACCAGTCAAATGTACTGTTTATTTATTATGTATATATTTTTTTAGATATTTTAAAAGAAATTGTCAAAGTGTATTGATAGAACACTATATACGTAGATTTAAAATCCATCAAACAATATAGAAAATAAAACAGGCTAAGCTTCTACTTTGATGAAGATCATAATAAGGTTTATCAATAGGCCTGAAAAGCCAAAAAACAGGTGCCTTAATATACATGCTAATTCTGAAGGTTTTGTAGAAAATGCATTTACCTTGACGAGACGAAATTCAAAGTATTTTAGAATTGGTTTTCTACATTTTTTACAAAGTTTTTTAATGATGCTATGTTTGTGATGGAAAATGTATCATATCATATTCGAAAAGTTGAAAAAATTCCTTTGTCGTCAAGAAAATCTGACAGGAATAGTTACAATACTTAAAATATTAAATTTATTTAAATATGAAGTGATATCAACTTTTACACCTAATTTGGCAACATACAGATGCACATAATTTGAATGTTGTCGATGTAAAGGCTAAAAAAAATAATAAAGTTGTGTAGTGGCTACCCCATATCACTGCGAGTTAAATCCCATAAAATTGATAGAGGCACAAATAAATGAGGTGGCAGCTAAAAACACAACGAATCTGATGTAGGTTAACATATTAGTACTTAGTGTTTTTTGTTTCTGTTTCAATGTAAATATCAAGATGTACTTTGTCTTATGTATTTTTGTTTTATTTTTCAAACTTTATTATTAATTAAAATATTATAACAAATTTACAAAATAAAGATACTACTATTCATATGTTGTTTTTCTAACCCATATTAAAAAAAAAATTACAAAACTACAGTGTAGTATACCAAAAATTACAACTGCTCTCATTTTTATTGTAAAATTGTTGTACCTTACACACATTTAAGCGCCACTCTGTATTTAACTTAAATAAAAATCTTGTTCTGCAAGGTATAAGTGGTAAGAGTAGATTTGAGCAGCCGTTTTTGAGAAATCTGGATTTATAAAAAAGGCGTCCTTTAAATTTTACAATAAAAATGGGAGCAGCTTTAAATTTTTCACCCCACAAACCCCTCCTAACCAAATATTTTCAAAATACATTAATTATTAAAAAAATTATTTATGAAAAACTAAATTGAACTTTTAACACTGTATTTCTGAAATCACCTACTTTTGGAGTGATATAAGTTGGGTTAAATCATTATATTTAAGCCTCAGGAATATATGGTAGCATTTTTTCCGCAATATTATAAATTGGCAAATATTGCTTTTTTGCTGTTCTACTTAAAAAAAATTACAACTTTATTACTATTTTTTTTTTTTTTTAACTAAAAATTGATGAATTTATAATCAAAATGATTAAAATGTAACTAAATATTAAAGTAAATTTTATTTAATTAAAAATAAACCATTTACAAAATTGTTAATTAACATTTAGAACTACAAAGTATTTTGGATATATTTAAAAGTGCTATTGCCATCTGAATATGTCCATAATTTGTGGCCTCCAAAACTTTCATTATTTAACCTAAAACAAATACCTTGTTTTATTATTTTAAATAAATAGCTTGGTACTTAAATAGTCAAAAGCACAAATAAAGTGTTATCACTAGTAATACCACTAGAGGTCAAATTATTTCCGGAAATTTCTTCGAGCTCATGAATATTTTTAGAAAAAATTTCCTGATATTAATTTGACCTCGCGTGGTATTCGGTAAGAAAATTCCACGCCGAATTATGGTTGAAAATTAAATATTTTTAAAATTTATTTTTCGTTTCTCAACAATGCAAATTATTTTCTCCAAGTCACCAGTGAAACATAAAAGGTGTTGTCGCCTTGATTGTTGAGTTGTCATGGTAACTAAGTGAGACCCTAACCTCGAATATAATTTCAGTTTTGAAGTTGTCAAGCGGCCCGACGTAAAAAAATGTTTTGCTGCAATTATTTAGGCCTTCAAATTGCTTATTTCTACTCATTGTAGTTGCATGGTAATACCATTTGAAAATAGAAAATAGTATATTCTTTAATTTTACGTAAGTTTTGAATAACTACAAGTGGTAGAAAATTGTTTTTCTGCGTTTTTATTAACATGCGTTATGAGCGCTTTAAAATGGTATGAAATTCATAACCAGCGTCAGCAAGCATCAATCGTAGGAGGCTGTGATCATTGTATTTTGACAGTTCAAAACATTAAATAACTCGCGTTTTGTTGCGATAAAGAATATTGCACAGCAAGTAAAACCAACAAAATTACCTATTTGTTTGAAAATGAATCGATTTGAAAATCATACGCTATGCAAAATATGCGTGAAATTGTCTGATGTAATGATCAATCATTTCACCATGACTTACTTACTCGGATTAATAGAGGATTGTGGCTCCAACTTGAAAAACGAAAATTTGTTCCGAATTGTCCACGAATATTTGCACCTAAACTACGCAAAATTGAAAGTGCTGAATGGGAAAAAGGTGAATAAATTAGTGTCTAAATATTATATATATATTTTATTAGACATAGACACATAATTCAAAGCATCCAAAGTCCTGCATTTTCGCCATTAAGAAGAAAAGAAGTGGCCGAAGAATATAGAAAACACCTTAGCATTGTAACTAAAATGTATCAAAACTAAACCTATTATGTGAACAAATAAAAACCAGTCTGTCAAAAATGGTCTGTTATTGTAAACGTCACAAAATTTCCAGTATAATTCGCTGTTGGGTACCCCACGAGAAAAAAATTTCCACTAAAATACCTCCGTTGCCATGATGATCTGTCAAAAACACGTATTTTGATTGGTTCAAAATTACAGGTGTGGAATTTTCACTGTAACATTTGGTGTGGTACCCTTTTTTAAACATTACATTGCTATATGTAAAAGGACTTTCCAAACAAGTACCAAAAATGTTCTCTAGATATAATGCAAAAATTGCTCGTAAACGAAACGATACAACGAAACCTTATTTTCAAATTTTAAACCCAAACTCAAGAAAGCAACTCAAGTAAATGTAGTTTATAAAATAGACTGCAAAGATTATAAACTACACTTACACATATTAAACTCTGCGAATGTGTAAAAGATTTGTCAAACGTGTATTTTAATTTAATTAACTAGTTGTAAGCTACCTACACACTATCACAAAATATGGGTTTCGTCCATGATCATTTTAAAGTGTTTATGTTCCTAAATGTTTTTTTTAAATTTAAAAATCTGTGACTGCACCAGAACATTTCGAAACATATGCAGTGCTGAATTATTAAAAATATCTACCGATCATACTAAAGACCTTTTATTTGTTTGTAAAAAATATATTAAATTGGGTGTAGGAAATCCTTCTGCTGACACAAAGTTACAAATTACTTTTTTTATGCCTTAATAATTTTTATTTAATTATTTGTCTATACAATAAATAATGATCATACAAAATTAAGACAGATATTATCTTACCTGCAAATAAATATTTAATTTTCAAAAGGCTTGAAGAATGTCTCAAAAAAATATACCATCTGCTGTATATTGTATAAAAATATGTTTTCAAGAAGACCAAAGACATTCTGATACACAATGTGGAATATAAGCAACAATTATAAATCCTATCTACAAAAAAACAGGAGAAAAAATATTATTATTATAGTAAAACCTGGTACCATTGCACTTTCTTGGACTTCTACATACATTTAATAAGCTGTTGCCAACAAGTTTACACTTTCGACTGTTGAATATAATATCTTGTTAGTGGAGACAAAATTCGTATAGACTTGATTTATTTCATTTCAAAACACTTGTCTGCAAACATATTCTATCGTATTTCAGAACTTTGCTACATTTTACCTGAAGAAAGAACCCTTATTTAATTAGGAAATCCATACAACTAATGGTAATCTTGTAGTTTAATTTTAAGAAAAAATATTACAAATTAAACTATACCTATAATAACAAAATATAAAAATAAACTTTATTTTTTTGTACTTGCCAAAATTCTTCATTTTAAATAAGCTTTTCTTCAACTACATATGTTTCAGTTTCTCCTAAATATGTTTTGTAATAGATAGGTAATGATAGGTAGGTGCTTAATTTCATTTCAACAAATATAACTGGCATACCTATTTTTCTAATTTTTTCATTGAAAAACCTACTATTTACTTTCTTTTCTGTTATTATAATAGATATATAATTTTCTAATCACAGTTACTTATTAAACAATGAATAAAATATCGAATTAAAACTCTATGTTAAACTCAAAATGTAAATTATTTTGTATTTTGTTGGTAGACATTTTGTTCAATTTACTGACATTTGGTCGCTGCTTGGGCGATTCTCTTCCCAATATACTGGTCCGAGCTGCGATATGAGACGAAGTAGGGAAAAAATAAAAGTACAACTAAAATACAATAATTATAAATCAAAAACGGAATGAGCACAATTTAGTGTCATCTTTATTCGTTGGTTATCTAAAACTTTGACTTCAATGAATTCATAACAAAGTTTTGAAATGTTTTTCTTGAAATGATACAAGACAAATTCAAATTTACCGCTAAAATGATATCTAGTTACTTTTTTAAAGAAGAAATCAATTATTTAAAACATTATTATTTTACGGCACACATTATATAGATCTCCTGCACACAGGCATGTTAAATGCCTCATCGGGATATCCATGTTTATTCAATCATTCATATGTAATATTGTAATAAAACTTTATATGTATATGTACTATTAGCAATAAACATTATTTTATTTATTTATTTATTTTAGTTATTTTTCCCTGTGTAAATAGGACTTTTCAATTCGCTCCTCTTAGTTTAAAAACAGAGTATAGTAATATGTAATCATAATCTATATTTATTTAAGTATTTTTTTATAAAACCGATTTATTATATTAATTTTTTTTTCAATTTTAGTTCATTTAATTTTGTTATAAAATCATTTGGCAACATTGGCGTTCGTATTCATTGTTTATATTTTAATTTGTATCAATATTAATTCGAGTTTTTTCTCACTTTTTAGGTTTAAATTTGTTTATTTCTTATAGTATGTGATAGTGTTTATATAAAAAATGAAATCTGCGAAAAAGCCCCTAGCAAATTGCAATCTATATGGTGTTAATGTCAAAATCAAAACTGAAGTATTCGTTATTTTCCAAGTGTAAGTCGTAAAATTTTGTTTTTTACGATAAATGGATATCTACAAATTTACAATATTGAAATTTTGCAAAACTTTGTTTAGAATCAAACTGCAATCTGATTTGTGATGTTTCTATTACCATTTACATGTATACAAAGTACTACACAATTCACTTCATAATATAAGTATAAGGATAGTAAGATTTTTAAATAAGTTCATCAATTATAAACGTTTGGTATCTTAAATTTCGTTTAAACTACATAATAAAACATGTTAACATGGGTATAGTAAATACATATTTCTAGATGTTCTTGTAGCAACCAATAGGTGAATATTTCCAACAAATTAAGTCATACACATGATCAATATTATATTTACGACGAAAGCACAAAAACTAACCTTAAATTAACACTAAATGAAACTCAAAAACACTATTATAATGAGAATATTATCTAAAAACAGTTAAAAAATTACAAATACAAAATCTCGCCCAAAACAAATACTTGTAAATAAACAAACATCCTTACTTATACGTAAAAATTTTTAATATTCAACCAATTTAAATTTAAAAGGTGTTTAAAGGTAACTTTTTTTATGGACCTCAAGTTTGCAGTCTATATGGTGAGCTATTAAAAGGATTCTAAAGTAAGAAGGTTCAAATTAATATTTTCAAATATATATCCACCACTCTTAAGTACCGTAAATCGGGGCTACTTGCAAATATGGGGCCATTTGAAAACTCCTGTAACGCGCCTGGATTATTGCCTACAGTCAACCGACGTTTGACATTGCAACTACGCGACGTCGCAGATAGTTGAACCATTGTATAAAGAACTAAATAGTAGTCTCACCTTATGGAAGTTTCATTGGAGCGAAATGGATACTGCTAATAGATGGCGCTAGTGAATATGGATAAGTCGATATTCCTTTGCAGTGGGCGGAGTTGAGGGTCCAGCAGAAATTTTTAAGAATGACTGAGACCGATCGATAAATTTCTATTTTTAGCTCTTGGATGAAATTTTATACACTCGTGATTGAATGTTTGGACTATTTTCTGTTTGTTATTGTGCGTTAGTGCGTCTACGGGTAGTAGGTATTGTGAATGAGTTGTGTTTATGTTTTATTACTGAATTATTTTACTGTTAATAAAGGAACGAGTTCCCAAAAAAAAATTGTGTATTTATAACTGTTTTGAAATTAATAAAATAGAAAATATGCTTTTGTTTTTCGTTTTCTTTACAGGTTTTATCCGAATTAATTTAAAATAAATTATATAATATTAATAATAATAATAATAATAATAGGTACATTTCTTAAGTGTTGCAAAAATTGTATTTTTAATTTAAATACCTAAGTACTTAGCATAAGTAATTATAAACAACAGGTTATTTCTTTAATCTGGTGCGTAACAATGTAATAAAAAAACCCTTAAGATGGATGGTAAATAATATAAATGAATTCTTAATATTGAAGTAAATAACACAATGGGTTCTATAAGGATTATTGGTTGGGGTTCGGCTTTGGGGGATAGGGTCGAAATATTAAAACTAAACTTGGTATATGGATGTATTATCCCATAAAAATAAAAATCGCTTTAAAAAATTCACCCCTCCCCACTCCTATCTGATATGGTGAGGGTGGCATTTCCAAAAAATCAAGTCAAGAACTTTTTAAATAAAACAGTTGAAGACTACGATTTTTTATACATAAAAACACAAAATTCCAATTTTTTTGAAAAAAAATTTCCAAATTTTTTTTGAACTTAGAAAAAATTTCGACTTTAATCTTCATAGTTCGGAAGTGTGGGCTGGCATTTAAAAATAGTTACAGACGAGATAAAAATCTTATTTTTGGCATATTTACAATAGAAATGATTTGCAACATTTTTGTATAAATATCTTACCACCACCATCCCCTAGAGGGAGATGGAGGGTGTGGCATCCCCAAAAAATCAAGTTAGAACAAAAAAAAAGCAGTTAAAATCTACAATTTTTTATACATATAAACCCAAAATTTCAATTTTTAAATCAAATTATTAAATTAAATTATTTTTTTAATTTCTTTATTATATTTAATATTATTTCTATTTTTTCTAACAATAATCAATTTAAGATATCTACTTTGATTGAGCCAAAATATTTAGTAGGGGAAGTTTTTAATATTATACAAACATACTGTGTGTCCAAAAAAAATATATGAATTTGGCTAAACATTAACCTTTATTTCTAAAAACAGGAGAACAATGTTACTTGAAAAATGTATCTAGAATTAATATTACCACCATCAAATCCTGGACCTGGACACAATTTTTTTTAGAAATACGGGAGAAGCGGAAATGACATTTTTACAAATGAAATTAATTTCAACAAATTTATTTGAGATCATGTACAAGATTATTCATTATTAAAGACGCCTTTTATAACCACTATTGCATATTCAAAAAAAGCTTTAAATAAAAGTTTGTGAATATGACTGACTTTTTTTAAATATGCCATAAAAACACGTATTCAGATTTCACGGAATACACCACAAATAAACTTTTTTAAATGGGATACCCTCTATGTTATTAAATTTCTGGGATATTTTTTTTCTAATTTCACAAATGTATATTATTGATAACCCTATCTTATACCGTCTGTTCTCGAGTAATTTAACGTTGATAATGTAAACATGAAAAAGTTAACATTATTAAAGTAAAAGCTATGAAAATCACAACTATTATGTTTGATAATAAAATAATCCAAATAAGTAGTTTACAGTGAGAAAGAAAAAGTGTAAATATTTATAAGATATTCGACATAGATTATCTATGATATTCGACGTTTAATTAATCAGGAAAGAATAAAGATCATTTCGAAATTTGAATAATATATATATCCTGTGAAATATGCACACCACTGATATGGCCATTTGATGACATTTTTACAAAATTCGGTCAATGTAAACATTATACAATAATAATTATAGCATAAAGGGAGGATAATTTATAATGAATAACCCTGTTAGGTACCATAAATTTTCAGTAAAAAAAATTGAATTCGCACTTTTTTACGTAGATTAAAAAAAATGTAATTTGGTGCGTTTTTATGGTGCAGACATTTTGCGACACACTGTAT
Organism: Psylliodes chrysocephalus; assembly: GCA_927349885.1. Classification (NCBI taxonomy): domain Eukaryota; kingdom Metazoa; phylum Arthropoda; class Insecta; order Coleoptera; family Chrysomelidae; genus Psylliodes; species Psylliodes chrysocephalus. The sequence continues at coordinate 19,326,849 of OV651818.1, forward strand.
ATTCAAATCCAAAATGATGTATTTTCTTTTAACACATACCTAATACAAATTTATTAGCAAAATTTAAATACTTGTTATTTTCGGTATATTTCTCCTTTAGACACAGACATTTTTAGTTTCATTGTCAAAAAATTTAAATAAAATTACCGGACCTTATAATATTCTATTATAATTTTATGATCCCGAGTGGCCATAGCAAAAAGACGAAATTTGAGCATGAAGATTTAGATGTTATTAACGTAAAATTAATGTTTTGAAATTAATTTAAGTTTTAAGAATTTAGAAAATAAAATTAAATAATAAAAAAAAGTAACCACTCGGGGGTTTGAACTCGGAACCCTTCGATTCGTAGACAAGTACTCTAAATTTTCGTTATGAAGGCTTATGAAAAAGTTTTACTTTTTAACGCTGATAATCAGACTGCTTTTAGTTTCATTAAAATCTCAGTTTATTTCTAAATATAGACGAATATCTTGTGGAATGCTATTATTTATTGATTCTTTACAAGAATCACTAATTTTTATTTATATTTAATCTAAATAACTAAAAAAATATATACTGACAATTAATTTGACGAAATTGTCACTTATAAAGTTCTAACATCTGACGTAGAGGGCGTATCTAACCAGTAAATAAAATCGTTAGTTCAATGATTTTACCAATAGATGTCGGGCGCGATTGCCTCCAATAACTTTTACATGGCGATTATCCTACTATATAGTTCTTTATACAATGGTTGAACTAATATTTGTTTAGAAACAACAGGTGGTATTAGGTGCGGTAAACTTTGTTGTTAAAGAACTGAATATTCTCAAGTTTGGGGTAAGAAAATACAATTATTTTGTCACTCATATACTTTCTATCATACAGAGACTCGGGTAAATAATAGAAACTCAATGTATTTTTTTTTCTAATAGTTCATTTAGTTGTTAATTCTATTCTAACCTCAAACTGCATCTGGTGTTTATTTTCCGACTTGGGCGTCTCATAATATTTATTTTTATTTTTTTAGGGGTGATTTGAAAATGATACGCAAATATCAAAGAAAGGTCTGAAGTAAAAAATATCGCGATTATACCCAAGAAAAATTAGAACTGGCAGTGGCGAAGTATGAGCCATGCAATTTGATAGTCATTTCCACAAAATATGATATACCCTACGCTACATTGTACAGAAAAATAAAAGGCATCCATACTAAACCTGCTAGTGGTCAGACGGCCCTTACAAATAATGAGGAGGAAAGTTTGATTAAATGTATTTCCATTGCAGCTGAGCGGGGATTTCTTTGTGATAGTGAAGAAATATGATGGTGGGTGAGGTTTTCCGGGTTTTCCTCACCTGTAAGTCAAATGGCACCATCAATCATCTTTAAGTCGCCCCGGAGCGCCACGGCAAATAATAATAATAATAGCCGTCCCTTTCCCCGGACAAGCTCAGCTTTTGGGGTTAAAATTCACTCGTAAGGGGGTGAATTAGGGAGAGTATTATTAAATTAAAGATTTAGTGCAAAAATATCTCGAAAGAAGTGGTAAAATAATAAACAAGTTCAAAGAAAATAGACCAGGCGAAACTTGGATGGAAAAATTCTTGAAAAGACATAAAAAAAAACTATGTCAGCAAGATTATTTCAATCAATAAAACAAAGCAGGGCTAAAGTAAATCAAGACACTATCAATAAATTTTTCTACAATCTTTCAGCGGTTTTAACAGGTGTAGGGGAAAGTGGGGATCCTTGAGCACTTTTTCAGTTTATTGCCGGTACAGTAAATTCAGCTCAATCTAGCTCTAATTTATTTATATCACCAATTATAGATGACTTATCTTAAGCCTCGGGCATTGTGTTAGAAATCCTATTCTTTAAATTTTTTGAAAAAATGTTACTTTTTTAAGTCCTTGCAATAGTGCCCAAGCATCCCTACCAGAGGGATCTGTGGGCACTGTGGTAGGGAGCCTTGGACATGAAATAACCAACAAATAAATAATTTTACAAACTATTTTTATTGATAATATTTGGTACACATATACATAAAAAAACAACTAACTTTTGTATTTTCGTGAGAGAACGACCTATTTCAAATTTTCAATAACCCATAGTGGTTTATCAAACAGATACTTAAAGCTTCCTCTTCTTGTCGAAATAGTGGGTGTGGGTAACTTTGTGATTATATCATTTCGGGTGACCAATGATACATCCTTTATATCAGGGTAGCAGAATGTGTTTTTTAATTTTGTTAGTCTCATGAAATTTATTGTAAAACAAAGATATCGGATAAATAGATACGCCTTGTATACATTACACTTGTCCGCAACTTTTTTTTGACAGTACGCTCTTCCTATGTTGTCAGATCTCTTTCATCAAATATCAAACATTAAATTTTTATTAAAAAAATTACTATTACCTTTAATACAATCTAATAAAAAAAGGAAATAAAGAATTGAAAGCATCAATATGAGTTTTTTATTAATTGCAATCACTTAAGACTTTTATTTAGCTATTTTTACATGTGTATCATATGTGAATATTAAACATTCTGGTATATATCTCTTAAGTTTGGCAACCTAAGACATTTTGCTGATGTTATCAAAGTGACAGATCAAATTTTATTGTGATTTTTGTGTTTTTTTGTAGTTTTTAAGAATAATTTAAACCTTGAACTTTTTAATAAGGACTTCTACGATGGGGAGGAAATGTATAGCGTGCGGAAATACGCAGAATAAGAATGTTATTCGATCATTTCATAAGTAAGATTATGTTAGCATAGACGTAGGCATATACGGGGAATAAGGCTTAATTTATTTAACAGTGTAAAAGTATTTAGCACTAGCATTGTTTATTTAAATAATAATGTTCTATATTTTCTGATCAGGTTTCCTAGAGAAATTATTCAACGTACAATTTGGCTGCAAAATCTATGCTTGGTGGAGGAAGACATTATGAAAATGAAAGAAGCCTTAATATGTTCTGACCATTTTTGCATGGCAGACATTTATGAAAATTTAAGTGGTAGACACATCTTAAAATATAATGCCATACCTATGAAGTAAGTACAGTGCGCAAATATGGGGTAATTTTGTTGATTTCTCCTTAAATTTGTGTGTTTTTTAATGGACTGTATGAATAGATTTTACTTGTTTTGGGTATTCAAACTTCGACACCACTTTTAATAGAGTTTATTACAATATTATTCGGTATCCAACAAAAGAACAAGTTGCTGATACGAAACACAGGCACAAACAATGCTAGAATACGTCTAGTATGAGGCTACTTGCTTTTCTAACTGTTTTACTTAATAACACCCCGAGATAATAAGTTTTAATTCACTTTTTCCGAGAAATAAGTGCCGGCCGGCCAACGCCCACAAAGTGCGAGAAAACTCACACCACAAGTACATCCTTCTCGTCTTGAGTCAAGATTGCTTCTGTTTTAAACTAATCAATCTCCGAGATTGCACAGTTTATGGGTCCTATGATTGAACGTTTACGTTATCCGTAACGTACATGTTAGGCTCAGTTTTAACAGTAATTAGGCAAGTTCGTATGATGAAAAACGGTTTCCAACACATTACTGTTATTTTCCGCCTGTTATGTTCTAATTTAACAGTTTTCCATCATACAAACTTGCTTCGTTACTGTTAAAATTCGACCTAACATATACGTTATGGATAACATAAACGTTCAATCATAGGACCCTATGAGAAGAGGTAAAAAATAAGAGGGAATTGCCAGGGTTGGTTGGAGTTACGTCATGAACTACCAATAGTACCAATCAAACATAAATGATGTTGGTTGCATAATGTTAGATGCGGTTTAGCAGTTAATTATATAATAAGGGGCGAGAGGAACAAATATATTTAAATTCGGTGTCTAGCGGCGTAGGGGAAAGAGGAGTAAAATTTGATGTATTCTGGCGGAGAATAATGTTAAGTTATTTTCCAACATACAGTATTTATTATGGGTATTTTTATAATATGTAAGCTCTAAAATTATACAGAAATTATCACATTTTACAGAATTTTGGGAGAGGTAGTTGAAGAGGCGAAAAATGAAGAAGAAAAAAAGACTGCATCACCAGTAAGGTAACTTAATCATTTATATTGAGAAAAGCATACAATTCTATATAATTTTTTTTTTAGTTTTTTAAAGAACAATGAAGATCCGTGCACATCTAGTACTCCTACAGGTCCTAGTGTGTCTGGATCACCACTTCCTAAAAGGTAATATAAATTTTTGGATTCTTCTTTATGTAAATAACTTATTTAAGAAAATTATCATTGCTTAACGGCCATATGCACCATTGTCCAGCTAAGTCCTCTGTTATCTAACAGTAGTATAAAAAATAACAGTGTGTTAACAGAATTTGCTATGCATACCATCTATGTACCATCTATTTGTCAGTTTCAGTAAGAAATCAGTCTGTTACGTATATATTACTGTTCATATCCTATAAAACCTTATATAGCCCTTCAAAATAAACAAGTAAAATTAAAATAGTCTGATAAGTAAAATTAACAGGGCAAATTTGGTTTGTTACATTAACAACGCCTTTAACAGATTGTTAGTCGTATTTTGTAATGGTGAATACAAAATTGTCAATTTAACAGTCAGTTATGTAGTTAACTCTCTGATAACTATTAACAGAAGAATGGTGCATATGGCCGTAAGTCAATACTAAATTAAATATAAAATATTTTAGATATTCCAATTATTATACACTTAATTCTTTTTGTAGGAGAAAATTAATTAAGCCCCGTTACTTAGCTGATATTCATTCATCAGACATGTCCAGCCCAACTGCTAAAAAAGCCTTAAAATTTGCAAAATTGATAATAGAAAAACAACGTAGAAAAATATCTACTCTACAAAGGCAGAATCGAAGATTAAGATCTAAAATTACTAATCTAAATTCTCTATTGGCCCATTTGAAAACAAATCAGTACATTTCGCCATCGGCAGAATCTATTATAGAGGTACTAATAAATCAATTAAAAAACAAACGTAGAACCAATAACATCTTGATTGAACCTCCATAGCCAGTTTTACTGGTTTTAAATTTTTTAGGAAATTATTTCGCGATCGTAGGAAAATTATTGTATGTAACTTGTGTAAAAGTGATTTTTCACACAAAAATATCACTTTTCACACTTGTAATATATTATAGTATTCCAATTTCCGATAGTATTATGTATGTTAAATGAATAACCTTTATTTATTTGTACATACCAAGATAGAAAGTATGTTTATTATTAAATACAATGAGTTTTTCAGGCTACTCTACCTGGAAGTGCTGCTGAAGTAATGAAAATGATTTTAAAAGGTTCTTCTCATCAAAAATATTCACCTGTTTTAAGGACATTTGCCTTAACATTAAATTTTTACTCCGCAAAGGCATACAATTTTGTTAGAGATACATTTAATAATTCGCTGCCACATCCAAGGACTCTAACAAAGTGGTACAGTGTAATTGATGGCAAACCAGGATTTACAAAAGAATCACTTCGTGCTATAGAAGCAAAAATTTCAACTTCAACAAAAAAGGTTTGTGTAAACCTAGTTCTTGATGAAATTCACATCATGAAGAAGGTTGAATGGACCGGAAAAGAAGTTATTGGATACATCGATTTGGGAACCAAATTAAGATCGGACTGTATTCCAGAAGCTACACAAGCATTAGTTTTTATGGTAGTAGCTATGAATGATTTGTGGAAAATTCCAGTTGGCTATTTTTTTATAGAAAGTTTAACCGGATCTGAAAAAGCCAATTTAGTTAAAGAATGTTTAAAATTTCTTGGTGGAGTTAACATCAAAGTGACTTCTGTAACGTTTGATGGAGCATCAGCTAATATAACTATGATGAAGTGTCTGGGAGCAAACATAGATACGCCATCTTCATTAACTACTTATTTCATTCATCCAACAACACATGAGCAAGTGTATTTTTTTTTGGATCCATGTCATATGCTCAAATTGGTCAGAAATACATTCGGAACTGCTGGTAATGTCTTAAAAGATGGAAAAAATAGGGAAATAAAGTGGGATTACATAAGGAAACTAATACATCTTCAAGAAAATGAAGGGCTGTTAGCAGGAACAAAACTGAAAGCTCGGCACCTACAGTGGTTTAGAGAAAAAATGCGTGTTAGAATTGCTGTTCAAATTCTAAGTAAAAGTGTTTCTGATGCTCTAATATTTGTCGAAAATGATTTAAAATTACCTGACTTTGTTGGTTCTGAAGCAACTTCAGATTTCATATTACTTTTTAATAATATTTTTGATATTTTTAATTCTAAAAATTTTTTTGCCAAATATAAGTTCAAGCAACCTGCATCTGAAAAGAATTGGCAGGATATATGTAAATATTTCGATCGGGTTTGTAAATATATAATAGAATTAGAATTAAATAATGAACCCGTTGTTGTTAGTGGTAGGAAGACAGGTTTCTTAGGGTTCTTAATTTGCATTGAAAGCATGAAATGTCTGTTTTGGGATTCAGTAGTAATGAATAAAAATTTAGATTTTATTCTTACTTACAAGCTTTCTCAGGACCATTTGGAACTTTTTTTTAGTGCAGTTCGTAATAGATGTGGCTTCAATAACAATCCCACATGCAGATTGTTTCAAAATTGTTATAAAAAATTATTAATTCATAATGAAGTGAAGTCAAATAAAACTGCCAATGCAATTGCTTTAGATGGCACCAGCATCTTGGATTGTAGCAGCACTAGTAGCAAAATTGCGTTAAATTTAAAATGTTACGAATCAGACACTTCTGAAGAAAATTTGGAATTTACAAATGAGCTTCGTGACCATGATTATCTTTCTATATATTTTCTGAGCGAATACATTCAGGATGTAGTTGCCTACATTTCTGGTTTTATAGTAAAATCCTTGAAGAACAAGATTCACTGCAAACAGTGTTTTGCGATTTTAGAAGGAGATTACAGTTTATCAAAACTGCAAAATCAAAAAACTTACGTAAAATTACAAAAAGCTTCTAGATTTGTAGTTACTGTTTGTAGTGAAGCTGAAAAATGTATAAAAACAGTTTCAATGAACATACACAGTAATAATATTATTAACATTGCCAATATAAAATGTAAATTAGTAAATAGTTCTATGCGATATTTGCCTTCAAATATTTTTGATGTTTTTTCTAACCATATTTTTGATTTTGAACCACTTAATGACCATTGCATTACTGTCACGAAGCTCATTTTAGATAAATATATAGACATTCGACTTCATCATGAATTTAATAAATTAAAAACTGTTAATAAAGCCAGAGTGAGAAGTTTACTTACAAAAAGCATTTTATTTCAGAATCAGTAATTTTTTATTTTAATTATTTGTTTTTATAATTTTCCTTCAGTATTTTTTCTATCCGGACAAATTAGAAATAAAGTATCTCTTGATAATCTTAAGCTAATGTGTTTAAGCCTTGTCCAAATATTATAAGATCATTGCTGATTATTCTCCTAAATGAGTTATTGTACCATTACACAAATAATGCCATAGGTGTCGTGACATGCAACCCAAATGGCATGTAATGGAAAGATCCTATTTGTATATTTATGTATCTAAAATAAAATTGTTCTATTGTTTTTAATAAGTTTTTTATATCATAAAAAAGGTAGTCCGCAATATATTTATTCTTTTTTCGAACTGTAGAAAAGGATTTCTGACAATACCCATGTAAAAATAATAATAAATGGCTTTATATTTTTACTTACTCTTCATGTATTTAAAAAAAAAGATAATATATAATAAAATACTAACAAAAATGTTCTTCCACTTTGAGCTACCTACTATTTTAATCTATAAGAAAATATATAAAATGACTTTTTGAATGCCCTGTATAATATTAAATAGGTTTTCTTTAAATTTACCTCTGAGTCCGAAGACCCATATGTTATTGCTTTGGTCATTAAATAATGTTTACTAAAAATATATGTAAACCCTCCCGAAACACTACGTCTATGTGCGACGTACGATTCCCCTTTCCCCGTCTGGTATAATGTGCGGACAGAAGGTGTATTGGGTATACAGTGTGAAGGGCGAGTCTATCTTAGATAATATGATGTCTATGTTGTAAAATCGTTGTTTTCGAATTCCTCGATTTTTCCTACATAATGGACACTGGTTTTCTTAATTGGAAACTGGACTAAGACGTAGTCTCCTATATGGAAACTACGATCAAGACATATGACGTCATTTGCATCCACTTCCTTTTCACTTTCTTCTTCAAATTCGTTCCATTCTGATGAGGAGCCCGACGAGAAACTTTCGCCATTTAAACTTTCGCTCGATGTACTTTCCTTTCGCTTAATATTTCTTTCTTTCTTAGGGAACTGCAATTCATTTGACAGTTTTGGAATTTTTTTCACCGGTAATTTACGTTTTTTTTCAGCTGCTTGCTGCTCTATTAAAAGTTTTTCTGGTGTGTCTGTCATGATCCTAGATTTCGCTTTCTTCCTTTTAGTCTTAACATTTTTCCTTGGCTGTGCCTTAGGATATGGTCTCACAGTTTCGGGAGTCAAGAAGGATTCATTGGTTGGTGTATTAGTTAGCCGTTCCTGAGCTGGCTCTAATAAGGCAGATGCGGAAGTAGAAGGCTTATTTTCTTCACTAGCAGTTACGGGAAAATGCGGATCAGTAGTACTAGTCATTGGTTGTTCTTGAACTGAAGTCGCGACAACGTCTTCCTCTTGTTCTATCAACATGGGCCTGTCCGTGACATAGGAACTAAGAAAATCGTTGTCTGTAAAAACATTAGAGTTGAAAGGCCAAATGCCACTTTTCTCGAATCCGTGTTGAATATTTTTGGGAGTAAAAGCCTGAGGTATGGCCAGTGCAGATAATTTTGCTATTTCATAAATAGTGCAAGTTTTTGATGGATTCATAGAAAGCCAATCTGTTAAAGCAACGTTGTAATATCTCTTAAGCGGTCCGAACACCGTTAAGTCCAAAGGCTGTAGCCTGTGGCTACAGTGAGGCGGGAAGGTTAGCATCACTATGCCGTTTTCTTTGCACAAGTCTAACGCTTCTATTGATATGTGGCTTTCATGATTGTCAAGTACAATGGCTACAGGTGAAGTCTTTGACGGCTTAACATATTTAATAAAATGTTTCAGGTATAAAACGAAATTTTGTGCAGTCATCCACCCAGATGTATAAGCTGCACCATCGGATCCAACCGGGGCACCACTCAGCATATATTGCTTAAAATTCACTCGAGGGAATATGTAAAATGGCGGTATAGAATTTCCAATAGCATTAATCGTGCAGCACAGGGTAACTAAGGTGCCCCTTTCGGCAGATGTCATTTGTCCTACTTGCTTGCAACCCTTCACTGCTAAAACTTTCTGCGTAGATTGCACTGTCGTTAATCCAGTTTCGTCTATATTATATATTGCTTGTGGTCCAAATTTATAGCGATCCAATATCATTCTGTAATTGTCAAAAAATTCCATTACGTTTTTCCGGTTGAAGCTGGTGGCTCGTGACAAACTAGTCGCCTCAGGAGTGCGCAAAGATAAAGTTTTGTTTCGAATCATAAAGCCCCTGATCCAGTCTTTTGATGCATATTTATGCTGCTTCCAATTTTCAGGAATAACTTTTCCATTAGCAACTGCATATTCGTATGCAAACTTTCTACAGTTTAATTTAGTCAAGCCGTAATGTAATTGGGAACATCTAATTAAATATTCACGAAGTGCTTTTTCTTCATCAGTAGTGAATATCTGTCTCGTTATATATTTGTCGTCTGTGTTTTTCAAAGGTCGCTCTAACTTTAAGTAACGTTGAAGGGAAGATCTGGGGATCTCATACTTTATCGCAGTTGGCTGAATCTTTGCTCCCATGCGGACTTCGTCGATAGCTCTTTCGATTATGTCACGTGGTATTTCAATGCGGTTTGTTTTTTTCTTGTAGCAAAACGGCATATTTTTCTGAAAATAAAAAAAAATACTGTAAGGTAGGGATGGATGGGCATGCCCAATGTTCCCGCACCGTTCGGTGTCCATGCATTCCGCCGGCGCTATTAAAATTCAATTGCAAAGTACTACACTAAACAAATACTTTTAACCACCAAATAATACAGTATTGCATGCACAAGAAAGCGATATATACGGATTAAAAAAAAGAAAGCATACTTACATTGATTTAAGGACCTTACAAGTACAATAATCACCGATAAAATTGTTTGTTTTCAAGTAAATAAACATAAAACTGGTTTTTGTCGTGTCTGGATAACTGACACCGCTGCACTGTGACGTTCGCTGGAAGAAGCAAGGCCAATACTATTCGGCTACCACGACAGGGGCGTGTCTAATGTTTTGCGTATGATTTTATTCACAAATGCCCAGGCCTCCCACCTGCCCAAGGATCCCCACTATCCCCTACCCCCAGAAGCCATTGTGAACTATGATGAAACAAACTTTATTGATGATCCTGGACGAGTTATCGTTCGAAAAACGTGTAAAAGGACTAAAAAAATCATTAATACCACGAAAGCAGCCACATCTGTGATGTTTGCATGTTCAGCAGCAGGTCAATTACTTTCAGTTTATATAGTTTATAAGGCGGATCATTTGTGGTCCACTTGGACTAAAAATGGACCAGAAAATGCTAGATATAATCGCAGCAAGTCTGGCTGGTTTGACGCTAATATTTTTGAAGAGTGGTTCACAAATATAATTCTTGCCTACTTCAGAAGTTTACCACTAGGTCTAAAGGTTCTTGTATGTATGTATCAATGAATGTAATTGACAAATGCCAAGAGAATGATATATGTTTCGTCCTACTCCCACCCAACAGCACACATATGACACAACCGATAGATGTCAGTGTATTTCGTCCTATCAAGAACGCATGAAGACAAATTTTAAGACAGTGGAAAAAGCCTATTGCGAGGGTTGTTAGAAAAAATATCGTTCCAAGGCTCTTGAAACAGGCATTAAATAAAGTTTGTATAAATAATGAAACTAACATAAAGTCTGGATTTGTAGCTACAGGTATTGAACCTATCGATACAACAAAAATTTAAAAAAAGAACTGCCCCAGACAGAAGCGGACGGACGTCAACAAGTAGACGATATGTCCAAATCCCTAACAATATTGTTTAAAAAATCTTGCTTTAAAACTCCTGGTTGATCTATAGGCAGAAAAAAAAATTGAACATAGAAGCTGGAAAGAGCATCTCACAAGAACATTTTTTCCAATAAGTGTCTAGTCTACGCTGTAATTCAGAAAATTTCAAATATATTTTTTGACTAGCCCTCGTATATGCTCGCTTGTTTGCTATTTAATTGATCTTATAATCGGTAGAAGAAGAAGCGGACGTGAGCTAACTTGTTTCGCGGAAATTACTGATTACCGGCCTTTTATTCAGTTTCCATTTAACATTTGTTCAGTGCAGACCACATTATCGTAAAGGCGTTAAAGTGCTGTACTTTTTTGATAACGGTGTTTCAAATAGTGATTTTTTCAAAGTAGTGAATGTAAGACATTTAAACTAGTGGCAATAAACTATAACGTGACGTTGAAAATGGCCAAACCCTTGGTCAAAACTCGGGCAAATCTTCTATGTCCTTTATTTTGTAGCGCCAAAATCATTCAGCCAGAAGAAAATCAGCTATAAACTTATGAAGATTTGATGTATGGAAACGAGCTTCCTTGCCAACTTTATCTTGTCAGAGAATAATAAAACTAGTTCTTGCATATAATGTATCAAATGTTATTAATGTTACTAAACCTATAAAAGGGAAAATTTCAAACTTTTTACAAGCTAAGTTGAATAATTTCCATAAAAACTCAACAAAATTATTTGAAATATAAACTTGTAAATGTCTTGATTTAGAACGTCGCTCTTGTGAAAAGGAAAGAAAAGTGCCAAAAACAGAATGGTCCTTTTTATAAGATCGAAGGTCTTATCGTAAAACGAGAATAGGAGGACAAGATTCTAACTAAACAAATACAAAAAAGAGATGAAAGAAAACTTGGCCATAAAAGGAGTGCCGAAGAGAAAGAGCCAATTCCAAGTACAAGCGGTATTCAAAATCAAACTAAAGAGAAAGAGCCAATACCAAGTACAAGCGGTATTCAAAATAAAACTATATTGTCTCAAATAGTTATGGATACCTGCAATGATTCTTTTACTGAGAGTTCGTCGGACACGGACGAGGAATACAAATGTCCAGTTTTGATGAAACAAAGAAAAATTGTTACACCCAAATTTCAGCAAATGCGATGCAGCCTAACTCACACAGCAAAAATGGCAGACTTGATCGGCACATCTAATATGGCAGTAGCTAAAATTGTTAATTGCATTTTAGAATATTTTAACATTGTTTCGAAAGAGGATCAGTCGAATGTAATTGATAAAAGCAAAATACGTCGAGAACTAAGCAAAAACCGAAAAAAGCTTCAACAGCAACAAGAAAACAAAGACATAAGAGGACTATACTTCGACGGGAGAAAGGACCAAACAATTTGTATTAAAAACAGCTAAAAGATAACCCAACAAGAAGAACACATTAAAATTATTAAAGATCCTGGTAATATTTACTTTTCCCATGTATCTATAAAGGGCTCTGCTACCGCAGCAAATATAAAGGATGAACTTCTTCAATGCTTCAACAAGTATCATACTGACATCAGTGATTTAACCGTAATAGGTTGTGATGGTACAAATGTAAATACTAGATGGAAGGGAGGTATCATTCGATTAATTGAAAATCATATTAAAAGGCCCCTTCAATGGTGCATTTGTCTGCTTCATGCCTATGAGCTACCTCTGAGGCACTTATTGCAAAGTCTAGAAGGAGATACCTGTAACATCCCAGACCATAATATGATGGTTGGTTACAACATAAATTAAACACATCTAATTTCATATGATGCTTCTTTATTCATTTTTAATTCCCAACTGACAAAACCCCAATCGTGTATTCTGCCGGCTTATCAAGGCATCTTTTTATGTATATAAAGAATTACACCGTGGCCCAAACAAACCGGCTTACAAAATAAATTAATATATATCACAATACCAAAGGACCTTACAGCTTTTCGAGACCAATTGGGTGTCTTTTAAAACAATGTCAAGACATGCCAATTAAATCAATAGAGACATATTTTCCTCAAATCGAACCAGACGACTTAAGTACAGATCAACAGTACCTATATAATATTTGCATAGGCATTCAAAATTGAACCATTACTTCTAATTTGGCAAAGAGAGATCCAGGAAAGATGTCACATGCCCGGTGGCTTACAACAGCTACGCCATTATATTGCTACTAAAAATCCATCTCGCACTCGTTATTTTAACTGAATTTATTTTAAAGGTCTATGCATCTGTTTGATTCGAAATTAAAAGAAAACCATATATTTGCGATGGAGCGAGACACCTGTAAAAAGCTATTAATGCTTCAAGAGAATTCCCAGATAACGTTAATTATATAACTAACAAAACATTTGCCAACAATGCATATTTTGCCCACCCCAAGAACCTACTTTTGGCAATACTAAGCGACCCACGTCCATATATTAGAGAAGTAGCTGCAAGAAGAATTAAAAAATGTAAGATGTAAACTAATAAAATGGTCAGAGTTTTTAGGGTACCTATTTTAAATTTAGATGCTAACGATTACATAGACTTGATAGATTGGGAGAAAACTAGGATCACCGAACCGCCATTAACATTTAATATAACAAATGAAACGTTAAATAATATTGTGACAGGAAAAGAAGCCCTAAATTTTGAAAAGTTTCCATGTCACACGCAAGCGGTCGAACGTTGTGTATAATTAGTAACTGAATCTTCTATTAAGGTTTGCGCTGAGTCATCCAGAGACTGATATATTAGATTAAAATTAGAGGGGCAAAAAATTTTACCAACATTTGATAACAAATCGCAATATTTTGAAAAGAGAAATGAAACATAAATTGCTATAAAAAAGGGCGGGAGGGTCCCCAAATGGGAGAAACTGTAGGTGCAAATACCTCCGCGTGGTGAGTTCTGGGTTGATTTAACGAAATATAATTCCATATAGATCACTAAGTCAAGCGAAAAGTTGCACAAAAGTTAAAGAAAAACATATTTCTGTTCATTTCCGCCTGCCCGCCGGCCCGTGGGGCTGGTTAAAAATGATATATTTTGGTCCAGTTTTTTTTACAGCATTAAAAAGCCCTTAAATAAACTTTAGGACCTTAAAAGAGCCCGAGGACCCGGTTAGAATTTGTTAAAAAATTTAATTTTTTTTAGCATACCTCAAGACATCATAAAACAACTTTTTAGAGTAGCGCGTTTACTAAAAAAAAAAAAAAACAAATAACTTGGCCTGCTTCAATCCACCTTACTGCAGAAGCGTCATAGTAAAGAAATTATGTTTGTCTTTTTTACTCTTAAAAATAACGAATTTTGATCTTAAAAACAAATTAAGTACATTTTTAATTAAAATTATATTTTAAGAATGTACTGAATATAAAGTGAACTACTTGTAAACTACCATAAACCTTTATCCTTCTTTTTGTGCTTTTAAATCAAATATTTTCTTTTTATATTGGCAATAAAGTTCAGTTTTTAGACTAATAATAGCGCTTTTTATGCATAGCGGTAATTGTTTATTTGATATTGACAAGACTGAACGTAACCTTAAAATGTTTTAAAGCATTTCAATTAAAAAGCGACCACACCCGTAATTGCTTCTGCAACATCGACGAGCGTCGCACCGAATCTGTTAAGTGAACTTACTTGTTGAAGACGGAATTCCCATGAGGATTGTCCTGAGTAAACTTGTCAGCCAAAGCGTGTAGACTGCCGGCGTTGATCTCGTTAATAGAATAGTATGTGCTGAAATTGTACTCCACTGCCCATTCTGCTATTCTGTTCTCATTGGCGTTCGCCGTAGACAGGTCCAAGTAGAATTGGGTGTAGTCAAAAACCTGCAACAATAAAAATATTGTCAAGAAAACGTTTTCATACGTATAATAATCAAATTTATTTCAGCAGGATGATTGATTTTAATAAATATAATTCCCGAAATCGTCATTATTTTTAGTTTCTTAAAAAGAAGCCTGCAAGAATCGCAGAAGCCGGTTCCGACAAGTACTGTTACAGCTTTTTCCCCAAATTACCGAAACATATTTTGTCATCTAGATAGTCCCATCCTGGTTCAAATTAGGTTCTAACTGGTGGCCTAAAGTTCTCTTTGATGAACATGTAATCTTAGTAAATAATCAAAAAATTGTTGTGACCTGTATGTCGCACCTAAAAGCTTCTGATGTCGATTGGCATTATAAATAATTTTTCTAAATTTTCTAGGTTTGTGCGAATGGTTAATTGTATACGTCGTTTTTTTAGAAATTAAAGAAATACTTTTAACCATGTAAGAGAGGTAGGAATTATCAGCTGTTGAATTTTGTGAAGCAGAATCAGTTGTTTTAAAGTCTGTTCAAATAGAAACTATTCAGGATGGTATTGATGATAAATCAATCAGCTTTTTACAGCCTTTTAAAGATAAACGGAGTATTGAGAGTAGCAACAAAACTTTTAAACTGTTTAGATACTTATTCAGCCATCTTTATTGCTTGGAAAACATATTCTCGTTAGAAGGCTCACGATGGAATAATGTAATAGATTTTTTTAAGACCGACCAGAAAGTATACACTTTTTGTCCAGAATGTAATTTACCGATCAAGACCGGAAAGTAGGTGTCAGGGACCGGTAAAAGCTTTACCGGTCCCTCTTTTTCATTTTTCCGATCGCTGTTTGATAATAAAGTCTGCCTTAATTTCGTTACTATGGTTCCGATTTATTGACAAGCGACGGTTCGTTGATTTTTAATTTGTGGTTAGTGTCAAACTTGTTTTCGCAAATTTAAAAATATGGATTCAGATTTTGAATTATCTGATATAGAAATTAAAATTTTAGAAGAAATTATGGATGCATCAAAAATGTACATTTGATACAAATATTCAAAAATAATGTATTTGGTTAGTTTATGCAATTGTATTCATTAACTAGTACTTGTTAATCACTTAAAAAAATAAAATAAATAATTGAGCTTACATTAAAATGTGGGCCTTAAAAAAATATTGTACGTCACGCGACCGAAAATTAGTTTTAAGTGCAAAACACTACTTTCCAGTCTTGTAACGTAAATTACTATGTCATGTCTGTGTTCAAGGTTTACTATGTCAGTTGACAGAAAAGTTTGGATTTAAGGAGGACGTAAAAGTATTAGTAATATTTTAAACGGATAAATAAAATGCAAGAGATTTTCTAACAAAAAAAGTACAATTCACTCCTTCTGCTTTTCCAGAACTGAGGATTCGGGATGCCTTCACTTTCGAAATTGTAGGTATCGATTAAGAAGGTCTTATCTATATAAAGGCGGCAAAAAGTCATAAGTTTGTTTACGTGAACTTTTTACAGAGAACATGTGGAGTTGTTGACTTCATTGTCATCAGCAGAGGCGGTTTCTTCATTGGTTCATTTATGCAGTGAACACCCAGTTAAATTGCATAAAAACACATTGTTTTAAAATTACATAAATAACATTATTTTTATTTTTATACGTGTTAATCTCTATTTTTTTGGTACACCATTGCGCTCTGGCTCATCGTGTCTCTATGGCACAGTATACCTAAGTAAACTGTGTCTGTGGCGCACTACGATGAGTGAGTCCTGAGGATTTTGCGAATGCATGTAGTTAAAAAGATAAGTCAACACGCCAACAGATCCGTGAAACTGGGGGGTGAAAAACTCTCTGTGATGTTAAACATTTGATACCTTCGATTATATCATTTAAATTGTTGGTACAAATAGAACATAATCCCCTATATATTCGACTGTTATTACAAAAATAAACCTTATCATTTTTTTCTCTTACTGAAGTCCCAATCGGATCTTTAGTAGACTCCATGGAATCTGCAATAGATCCATGATTACCTTGATCTTTTTCTGGAAAACTCCAAATTTTCGTCAAATTGAATCTTCCGAAGATAAGTAGGTTTATCTTTAATAAATATATTGCTTTTTACATTAATTTTTACTTCTGAAGCTGAAGAGGTTTTTTTATTTGACTTTCTTTTTTTGTAGTATTTAAATTAGTCTTGCATCCTTTTCTTTTTACTTGTGACTTTGTAATACTTAAGGCTTGTTTCTTTTTTTCTGCATTTGCCAGTCTTTTCTTTTTTTATCACGTTTTTCTTTTTCAGCTTGTTGTTTTTTTAATATTTTCTCTCTCTGAATGTATTTTCATTCTTCGGAGTTTTACGTTTGATTGAGCCAATATAAAAAACAGGCAGGAATATTACTGTAGATAATTGGTTTACAAGTTGCGAATTAGTTGACGTACTCCTAGAACATCACAATTTAACTCTCGTTGGAACAATCCGAAAAAACAAGAGACAGTTGCCGCCAGAATTTGTCAACACAAAGAATCGTAAAGTCAACTCAAGTATCTTTGATTTCCAAAAAAAGAAAACTCTTGTGTCTTACGTACCACGGAAAGGAAAAAACGTTCTGCTGGTATCTGGCATTTTGATGACGAAATTGACCCTGATACTGGAGATCGTAAAAAACCGAGCATCATAACATTTTACAATGCAACGAAAGGTGGAGTTGATGTTGTGGATGAGTTATCAGCTAACTATAACTGTGCACGAAACACAGAACGGTGGCCCATGGTTGTACTATATTCATTACTAAATATAGCAGGAATAAATTCTCATATTATATTCTTATCAAATAACCCAAATATGAATCTAATAAGAGGAAAATGTTTAATGCAATTGGTCCGTGAGCTTGTAGGTGAATACCAGAAATACAGGGCAAGTTTTACCAATTTGCCATATTAAAAATATTAAAAATCGTAGACAAGCGGCTGCAGGAATTTCTCAAGAGCAAAAGCCACGTCCAGAAGATAGAAAACGTAAAAGATGTGAAGAATGCATTAAGTCAGATAGTAAGACAAGTTACTATTGCAAAAATTGCTACAAATATTTGTTCTTAAGCCATGCAAATATTTATTGTAAGGAATGTGAAACAGAAGCGTTTATTGATGAGTTGAATGAAGAGAACAATTAATATCTGACATAAAATTAGGGATATTGTATGTAGCTAAGCATTTTAATATAATTTTATTTGTAGAAATTAGGTTCTTGGAAGCTCAATTAATTTTTTTTGGAATTTGACCGGTTTGAAAAATGATCTCATTTTCTTTTATAAAAACAAGTGTATTGCTATAAATAAAGTTATTTTACAAAAAAACAATTTATTTATATCCCTTAATTAATATAAACAAAATCTAATTGTGAATGCTTTTTATGATAGTGGGTCTCTCAGACCCGACGCGACCAAATGTGTTCAAAATATGGGCGCGACTACCGCCGGGTTAAAAAGTCCAATATTTTCAGTTAACATTTCATAGCTTTGTGTATTATCGTTTTTTTGAGTAGACCT
Source organism: Psylliodes chrysocephalus (assembly GCA_927349885.1). Taxonomy (NCBI): domain Eukaryota; kingdom Metazoa; phylum Arthropoda; class Insecta; order Coleoptera; family Chrysomelidae; genus Psylliodes; species Psylliodes chrysocephalus. The sequence continues at coordinate 19,345,312 of OV651818.1, forward strand.
TGTTAGACCTTGTCAATATTAGATGTATCTATGTATTTTTCGACGATAATGTTCCTCTTTTCTTCCTATAAGAATGGCTTCTTCTTCATCACCTTCTACTTCGTCTTCTTTTTCTGTCTTCTCTAAATCTTTATTATCCCTTTGAAAAAACCTTCCTTAAATTTTATATAAATACAAAAATCCATCATTTTTGTTAAGCTGTATTTTTCTTTCTTCTAAACTTAACTGTTTAAAAGACCTTTTTTGCACTGGTCAGATTTTTTAATCTTCCTAAACATTTTGTGTAGTCCAACGCATCGTATGTCCACGGAAACAAAACACAAGCACGAAAACCGTTAATAATTGTTTCTTGTTATAACAAACTGGAGAAAACTTCTCTCTTGTTATAGCAGATGATGGATTTTCACGTCTTCATTCCAATAATCCTTTTTTCCACAAAGATTTCAGTGGTTTAAACGCTCCTACATCTGCAGGTTACAGAATTCTTGTAGCATTTGTATACACTACAATTAAAATAATGTTTAATCTTGTACAAAGTTTGCTCAACTGAAGTGTCAGGTGTGTGGAATGTCCATCTACAAATAGTATCACTGGAAATGTTACATTTGTGCTTTTTAAATGCTTATAAAATATATTTATATTTACAGAAGCAACTCAGTAGACTGCTAGGGTGATTGTTAACTCTTTACCAAGGGCGATGGTACAAAATATGGACCACAAAAATTATACATTATATGTGCGCTGGTCTACAAAATGTGCAACACATTTCTAAGTCTATAACTTAATTCGCACTGGACTGTTTCGTGTACCGCCAGTTCCAAATGTAAATAGATACTCATGCGTAGATGGGAGCATGTGCCCCAATTCTAATATTTTACGATAGAGACTGGAAGGTAAATTTATTGTGCTACTAATAACTGTCAGGTTGAGCACGTGCAATTTTGTAGGCGTGTCTTTTTTGTAAAAACAAACTGAAGAAGACTTGTTTTAGATAAGATGACATAGTATTAAATTTGTAATTATTAAGTAAAACAATAGTTTTGTAGTTTGAAGTATATTTTTTTGTAAAAAATCTTATTAGTATGAATCTAATATTTGTTCCACCGCACAACTAGACAATCCTTTTATTAAATTTACAGATACAAATAATGGGAGACATTCATGAATATCTGCCATTCAGGTTAGTGGGTATATCCGAAAAGGAACTATTCGAGGATTTGTATGTAGATGATGAAGACATCACAGATGTTAGTGATGCTGAAAATATTCCGTCGGACACTGAATCTCTGGTAGAAGAAACATATGACTCCGAAAATAAAGAAAATTCTAACTTAATGGAAAATAAATCGATCTTTGAGTTAGTAGATTCGGATCCAGAAGACGATGTGCCGTTGTATCTTAGACTGCAGCAACTTAGAAGAGAAAAAAAGAATACTAGAGAACCAAAGTTCGTTATAAAAAGGAATAAAGAAAATAGCTCAATCGACCCTATGGCGATTTCTAGCGAATTTGGCGTTCCTGAAAATATAAAAAATTTTAAGGAACACGATCCTGGTGTTTTGTTTCAACTCTTTTTTACTGACGATTTTTTTGAAATGCTTGTATTTCAAACAAACTTATATGCCCAACAATTAGATAAACCACACAATCCCACAAATATTGCAGAGATAAAAACTTTCATAGCTATTAATTTGTTGATGGGTATCAAAAAATTGCCAAGCTATAGAGACTTCTGATCAAGTTCCAGTTTACTACACGACACATATATTAGTTCCTTATTGTCGTCAAAAAGATTTAGTTGGTTATTAGGTCATTTGCATGTAAATGATAATAATCAACTTATTCTTCGAACTGATCTAAAATTTGATAAATTTCACAAAATTAGGCCTAGGCTGGATCATTTACAAGATCGATTTGTGGATTGCTTCAATCTGTCACAAAATGTGTCTATTGATGAATCCATGATAATATTTAAAGGCAGGTCCAGTTTAAAAAAATACCTTTCCAAAAAACCTATCAAAAGAGGGTATAAGGTGTGGATGTTTGCTGATCAGTGTGGTTATTGCTACAAATTTCAAATTTACACTGGAAAAACAAAGGAAGGTGTTGAGAAAGATTTAGGTGACCAAGTGGTTCGAGACTTGTCACATGATTTAGAGAATAAAGGTCATAGGTTATTATTTGACAATTATTTTACAAATGTACCCCTTTTAGATGATCTACAAAAACAAAAATTATAAGCTTGTGGGACAAGTCAAAAAGATTATTTCTACCAAAGTTATTGGAGGACAAGCAATTAAAAAGAGGAAATTTTGATTTTAGTGTCAGCAATAATGGCTTGCTTGCTGTAAAATGGATAAATAAAAAAGCTGTAAACTTGCTGTCTAACTACCACAACCCTGCAGATGTTTGTACCGTAAATAGAAGAAACCCAGCTGGTGTAGTAACTCAAATTCCATGTCCTCAACTTCTTACTGATTATAATAAGCATATGAATGGGGTAGATAAATTTGACCAGAACAAACACACCTATGGAATAAATAGAAAGAGTCACAAATGGTGGCATAGAATTTTCTTTTATTTTTTTGATGCTTCGGTAGTCAATGCTTTTGTATTACAAAAACAATTAAATCTTAATAAAAGCACAATGAAAAACTTCAGGCTCTCCATTGTCGAGTACTTAGTAGCAGTTCAAAAAAAACACCATCAAAAAGGTCACATTCATCATTGAGTGTAGTCATCAAAAAGCATAAACCATTTGTTCCAAAAAAAATTGGGCATGAAAATTCAGATCATCAACCAAAATATACCAGTAGAAGACGATTTGATTTATGCAGTATAAGCCAACAACAAGTTCGTACAAACTGGATGTGTTCTACATGTAATGTGCCACTTTGTTTGGGAAAGATTAAGATTAAGATTTAATTAGGACTATGGGCCATGTGGCCTCCCCCACCTCGACCTTTTCAGATCTATTGTGGATATCCTTTAATCATTGTTTAGAGTACCATGTCTAATTCGGTCTTTTGTAGTAGACTCCATCGACTGGGAAGTAGTTCTCCGGTATAGCTAGTTGCCCTTGGTTTTTCTTCTCCAAGTGTAAGGAATCTCAGTCTTACTAGACCTTCGCAGTAGCACAATACGTGTTCTGCCGTTTCCTATTCTTCTTGACAGAATCGGCACAAGGCCTCTTCTGTCAGACCGATATTGAACATATGTTTGTTAAGCCTACAATGCCCTGTTAATAGACTTACTAGTATTCTAGTAGTTTTCCTATTAAGGCTTAGTAGATGCTCGGTGAGTTTAGACGATGGTCCTTAGAACTTTTTGGCTTGTTTGGGAAAAGATAAGGTTTGTTTTGAAAGGTACTATACTGAATAGTAAATTTTGAACATGTGCACCGGTACAAAAAATAAACCACCTTTTTTTATTACGAAAACGAAAAAAAAAAAAAATAGAAATTGAGTTTACTTTTGTTTTTTAATAAATATTTTGAGTCTAATTTCATAAAATTTTGCAAAGTTAAATAAGTTTTTTATTACCTGCCCACTTACTGGTAACATACCTCCGCCCTTGAAAGAGTTAAAAGACCACTTCTGGAAACATGTACACCTTTATTTAAACAATTTTAAATATTTACTATCACTTTAATATATAATATGTAAAGTCTAATATGAACAATCTTACCAGCTGATATTCATGATCATGATACTAGATCAAGAAATTTACTAATAATACCACAGCACCGATTACCATCGACGGTTATATCGTTAATGCTTTAATATAATACAATAAATTTCGCAATGTACTATTTGAAATTTATTACAAAAAAATACAAAATAGAAAACATACTACTCAGTCAACCCATATACTTTTTATAGGAATTATAAGAGGCTGATTTGTTTATAATTAATTAATTTAATCTTTTAATTGTCTGTTTAATTATCTTTCGTGTGATGATGCTAAAAAACTATAAAATGGTTAATAAAGGATATTTATTTATTATTATTCCTAGATTAATGCTTTATGTAAATCTCACTATGCCTTTTCATAGACGTTTTCAATGTAGTTCTCTGTTTTTAAAACAAAAGGGAGAGTCTCGTCCTTTTTTTATTCCCGACGTGACGTTAATCAGCAACCTGCAACCTAATCGTTATTTCCAGAGCATCCTTAAACAAAACGCCACCGAATTTCTGCGATTTTCTCGAAACAACTGAATTTATTAGCCTTGTTTTCCATCCTCCCCGTTTCGGCTTATTAGCGAACGCCGTTTATGCACAAAGAAATTCGTCGCCAAAATCCTGTTTCGCATTCCTTTGGAGTTCCGTCGCGATACAATGGTTCATTTTCATTAGAACAGTTCTTCACCCTTCCCCCAAGATTCTTCTGTCCTTTCCAGCAAGCAGTGGCGTTTCATGAGATAAAAAGCTTTTAAAAATTCGTTTAATTTTTAAAAAGCAAAATATTTGATCCAAATTGTCCATCTAATCACCCTGTATTTTTAAAAGAAGACATATTTACTTCAAATATGTTAACAAATTTGATTTTAGCTAAAAAAAATTATAAATTTTTTGTTTATTGTAAACAGTGAAATATGGGCAAAGTAAAGAAACCGTAGATCTACTGGTAAAATAGTAGAACTAGCAATACTAGTCCACGGGCCCTTAAAGCTTGTACCAAAAACCAACTTAGATTAAAGAACAATTTAAAGCTTGTACCAAAAACAAACTTAGATTAAAGAACAATACGTAAACAAAGTGAACATGCATGGAAGCGAAATTCATCTACAATTAATACTTGAGATATAAACAGGGAATTTCCTTTAGTTTAGGAGTTATTATCAGAGTAATTCTTTATTTATATATTTTTTAATACAGTGGTCGCCAACCTCTCAATGTGTTGACCTACTTTGTTAATTTTGGAATAAATAGCGAGCTGCCCACACGGAAGCCACGTAACGCAACGTAAATGAAATAAGCCACAGTTAATTCATCATTATATGTATTTATTTTGCTATTTAACTGGTAATACATAATACATAGGTACTAATAATAAACTAATAACAAAATAACTAATATTACTAGTACGTACTTGTTCATAACTACATTTCTACCTACCAAACGAAGGTGTTTGAAAAATAAACACAAACTTTTATCCAGCCACAACGGCATGTCACGTAAGATTTAAAAATAGTTAATAATAACAACAAAAAAGTAACGCACTATCATGAACATAAACATTGAAAAATAAAAAAGCACGTTCAATGAGAAGGCTGACACTCAGACTCATCGATAATTTTTTTAATGTTTGCAGTATAATTTGATACAGCCATTCGAATACAATTATCCAAATGTTCATCTGTAAGTCGATTGCGATATTTGTTCTTAATAAACTTCATATTGGAAAAAGAAGATTCACACAAATAGGTTAAACTGATTAATGCTTCCACTTTCAAGGCAACACGGCATAGAACTGAATATTTGTCTTTACTTACAATAGGCCACATACATTTGGTACTTGAGACTAACGATTTTAAGGCTAAATCATTTTGAAACTCAATTACTTCCATTTCTGTTGCAGCGATGTCTTCGCCAAAGTTCTGCATAACACAAGTTGCAAACTGTTGGATATCAATTTCCATAAAGGATAAAACAACAAACTGCGCTACTAAAGCCATTTTGTTGAAATCCTTAAAACGATTTTTGAAGTTATTCTTCAGGGTAGAAACTATTTCTACATGATATTTGCTGTCATAAGGTTATAATGGATTTTGAGATATTTTTTCTGAAAGAATAGGAAAATGCTTGGCATCGCTTTTGATTAGGTTTTGTTCCCAAAACTCCAGCTTTTTGATAAATGCTTTTATATCAGAAATCATTTCCGCTAGTTCTTTGTCTCTCCCCTGAAGCTGCAAATTAAGTTCGTTTAATTTCTCTGTAATACCCACGAGAAAACCAAAATCTCTAAGCCAGATTGAATTTTCTAGTTCCGGAGTCGGTTCATCGCGTTGTTTAAAAAATTGAACTATGCCAGATAGGACATCATTAAAACGTTTCAGCACCCGTCCTCTACTTAACCATCGGACTTCAGAGTGAAGGAGTAGGTCCCCGTATTGACAGTCAACTTCATCGGCCAAGGTTTTGAATAATCTTCTTTGTAACGCTTGAGCTCTAATCTTGTTTACAATTTTTACCACCAGTTTCATAACGTTGTTTAGTTTCAGGAAATTTCCACATAATCTTGCAGATGGATAATGCAGTGGTAACAGAGAAATTGCGGAAAAGTTTCATCTTTACGACATAACGCCACCAGACCCTTATCACAACCCACCATAGCTGAAGCGCCATCGGTTGTCAAGCCTACCATTTTCGATTTTGAAATATTCTCGGAAGAAATAATATTTTTTAAATGAGAAAACAACTCCTGTCCAGCAGTGTGTCCTTTCAGTGGAATAAACTTCAAAAGATCTTCTTTAATCGTAAAATCACTAAAAACCATCCTGACGAACACAGCCATCTGGGCAGTGTCAACGACATCTGTTGATTTATCCAGTTGAACTCAAAAATAAACACAGTTATCTAAGTCAGTTCTTAACTGCAAAAAAAAATCATTGCTCATTACTTCTACACGTCTCATCACTGTATTAGCAGAAAGTTGCATAGATTTTGTAGCTGAATCTATCTCGTCTATATTTCTAAAGTTGGCAAATAACGAATCAGCAGCTTCTAAAAACGCCTGTTTTATCATTTCCCCATCTTCATAAGGTTTCTTTTTTGTGCAATTATCTGGGACACACGGTACGATGCTTCAGTTGCAGACTTATTTTTGTCGACTGTTCTTAAAAATATTGATTGTTGTCCAATTAACTGCTTTTTTAACTGTTTTAGTTTCTCTTTTCTGGCGGCAGAATGTAGTGGGAATGATTTTTCAAAATTAGAATGTACAGTTTTATGATGTCTCTCAATATTTCCTTTTTTAGCAACGGAGACCGAAGTATTACATAACAAACTCACATTTTTATCTTTAATTTCTGTAAAAAAGTATTGTTCTTCCCATTCCGAATGAAAGTGGTATGTCTTTACCTTCTTACAACTGCTTGCCATAATAATATTTTTTGTTGTTCTCTACTAACCCAACCGCTGGACGTTGGTTACGCGTTCAGTTTTAAAGTAAGCGCAATGTCAGTGCGCCGTGCGTATTTATCCCGTTCAAAGCAATCCTGATCGTTCTCGAACACTAACGCGCTGGTCCGGCTGGTCGGTTCTAGCCGATCCTAGCTTGATGGCGTCAGCGACAGATCGCTCACCGCAACGTTGCCGCTGTTTATGTTTAATAATATGACAATTAGATTTTTTTGTGGAATTTTCGGAAGCTTCTCTGATTTTTGCAGTTTGTATTTTTTAAATTAAAATCGTTGTGAGAGCTACCAGAATTGCCTCCGCGAGCTACCGGTAGCTCGCAATCGACAGGTTGGCGACCACTGTTTTAATAGTACCAAGGGCTTAGCCTTAACTCGGTTTTCTATTAGGGGTTAGTAGTTAGCCCTTTACTTGTTGTCTAGGATTCAGCTAAAGCCCGATATTGATAATCTCTAAGAATTTATAGTCTGACAATACCTTGCTCCTGGAATTTTCTGTACATCCACCTATAGCTGCCCGAGTACTTTCGCAAGCTTCGTCAAAAGGTTATGTAACAAACTACGTTAATGCGTGATAAGTAAGAATAGCTTTTCTACGGGGCGAGATTTGTTCCTATTTGTAAACTCCTAATTATATTTAAATTTATTGTAACAGATCATTTATATATTCTGTAATAAGTACAGGCCCTAGTGCAATACTTTGCGTAACTCCAAACTAAATTATTAGTTTACACATCAAATATAGAAGATGGCGGTTGTGACGGTCCCGTTAAATTTCTGGTTTTTATTTTTTTTTTTGAGAATAAAATACCAACGTTACTTTTGGTTATCGATTAACTTGCGAAAATATGCATTATATAAAGAATGTATAATAGCTATTAGTCGCGAATGAGTCAATCAATTATTGTATTGGTCAAAGATATCTATCTTTGTTGGTTAGAAGCAGCAGAACACTTTGTCCTCTTTGATCTATTGTATTCGCCTGCTTTTCCCGTATTTAGGTACTATGTTTATATGAATCGTTTATTGTTAAAACAGGCTGTCACACTTTCGGGCATTTTCGTTTTTTGACGGAAATGCACACTTAAAAATACAGACGCATCGTTTAGTGCAGAAAGGATCCATATGTAGATAGCTTATGTGCCTGATTTCGATGTACCACTCAAGCTGTTTATTGTATAAACAATCCAACGTACAGCACTTGGCTTGTTTCTGTAGTAAACGAGAACATATTCATATTATTGGCCAACGCATGTACTGACGCATAACCTTAAAATATTTAAGTAAAAAAACAATGGACGAAATACATGAGCCGCTGATTAAAATACCGACGAAATCGAATAAAGTCTTGAAGGACCCAAGAAAAAAAGTACCTATACTACAAGGGGTAAGTTGATCATGCCAAAGCGATTGGAAATTCTTGCGGGTAAGTTTTTTTTCATACTCTTTGCTGATAGTAAACAACCGGTTCCTTTTTAGTTGTCGAATAAAATGCTTTGATATAGTTAATGAAAAAAAAAAAAAAAAGAAATAAAGTTTTTAAAACATATTACGAAATTTCAACCAAAAATGAGCAAGACATTTGCCTACAGGGTCATATAAAAGTGTGTAGCTTTCAGAGACGAACGACTAACGCTTAGAAAAACGAAAGGAGGGCTCGTTCTTACAATAATTTTGTTAAGATAGATGGGAAAAATGTAAAAGTTTGTCAAAAAGATTTTTTGAGTATTTATGCAACATCAAAATAACGCGTGCAGAGAATAAACCTATTGTAATGTAACTACAAACTCTAGAGGATAAAAGAGGAAAAAATGGTTAGTCTAATATGGTAGGCGAACAATATAGAGAAGAAATAAGGGAACATATTTCCTGTTTTCCAGTTAAATCATCTCATTATTCTAATAAAGATGACAAGTATCTAGATGCTTACCTTAATGTCAAAACTATGTACATCCCCTTTAGAAGAAAATACTCAAAGTAACCCGTGAAATACAGCTATTATATCAAATTTTTTAAACAAAATTTCGAACTACACTTTGGAAGACCTCAAGTAGACGTCCGTAACACTTATGAATCATTATCCCTTAAAATAAAGAATCCCAAGTTAAACGACGAGGTCAAACAAGTTGCAGTAGCTGAGAAAATTGTGCACGAGAGCAGATCAAAAGAATTCTACAGCGCTCTTAATGTCTACAGCGTAAAGATTTAGCCGCTTTTTCCGTTTATTTTTTGCAGAACCTACAATTGCTGGAATCTCCTGTCCAGGATAAATTTTATCTATTACAGTTAACCGTTTGTTTTGTTTTGTATAACAGGCTTAAAAACCCAAAAGTCTGTTTTCTATATTTATCATGAGGGACAAACAGCTAAAGGCCCAAATGAAGTTAGCTCTTTCATTTTAGATTATATTAAAAATGTCATAGGTAAAATAGAAACCATACCGTTGTTAAAATGTGTATGGCTCTTAAAGCAACTGGTAGATTTCAGAAAATTGTGCAGTATTATCCAATACGAGGCCATTCATTCTTACCGTGCGATCACACAATAAAAAGAAGATTTGACGGAGTGTACACTATACATAAATACACAGAGCTTATAGTCCAGTGCCAAAAACGTTTTTTACCGTTAACCCTTAAGTGCGCGCGCGGGGGCACTAAGTGCTCCGTTTTCAGTAAAAGAGTAATAACTTATTTGATTGGTCCTAAAATTGCCGCCCCGCCCATCTAACCTAACACTGGGATGTGCAGTGCCTGTACTAGCGTTTGTGAGTAGTTTGAATAAGGGTCCCTTGAGATGTGGATGTACATGAAGCAGGCTGCTCCAAAGGTGCACAAAGTGCTCCGGCGCGACAAATGCAGTAAGTGCTTTTACCAAAACGGGAATATACCCATTTAATGAAAATGTCTTTGAGGACTAGATGTTTCAAGCCTCTTCAACAACCGATAAACCGTTGAATGATGAAAACCAAGTCCAACATGATCAGGCGCAGCCCCATCATGTAGATGTTGATTTTCACAAACATAGAACCAAATCACCGGAACCGAGTGAAGTGAAATCAGTATCTATAGAATTGGAATCTTCAACACCAATGTCCTGTAAAAAACCAAAATGTGCGGCACCGGGAATTTCATCACCTACAAAATGCAAATTTTCAATTCAGGATTTGTCTCCATTACTTTAAGCTGCGCGAGGAACATCAAAAAAAAGAATCAGAAAATCCAGCAAAAAAGGACACATAAATTCAACACCCGACATTAATGAATTGAAACGGGACGCAGATGAAAAAGCAAGAAAGGAAAGGGAAAAACCATCCAGAAAAACAAAAAGGAAAATTCTGGTTGAAAAACAAATGAATCATGGAAGTGACGCTGATGAGATTCAAGACTGATGACGATGAAGAAGATGTTGGCTGTTTATATTGCAATGATTTGTATTAGTGATCGAAATCAAAAGAAGCGTGGATTTCTTGCCAAAAGTGCCGCTTATGGTGTCACAGTGAGTGTGCAGGAGTCGATAAACGAGTCAAAAAGTTCATTTTCTAACTTTGTGAGTGACATTTATATTTGTTGGTTTTTCTATATTAAATTTATCCGTTTATTGATTTTTTGTGAGATGTTCTTTAACTTACTTTAATAAAAATACGATAGTAACCAAAAAAATGTAGGGTGTGCCTATGATGGCACATTTGCTATTTTTTTTTTTTTTTTTTTAATTATGAATTGTATGTCAAATCTGTTGACCTAATTAGGCATTCCAACGACCTGTCAAACAATACCTGCCAGTGGGAAGGTCTCGTATATCTAAGGGGGTAGCCACATAGTCTTGCATCTTGGACGCTATTAGGCATTCCAACGACCTGTCCAAATGGCTACCAGTGGGTAATGACAGTTTAAATATGGCAACCCTGTTGTCATGTTGTCATTAACAGGGTCAATGATACATATATAGTTATATAGATTGCTCAAAGCTGGTCGTTTACGAGCGGTCATATTGCCTGGCAAATATTTATTAATTTCAATCGGTTTAGCAAAAATGTGTTAAAACCAATTTTTAGCCTTTAGATATTTAAAAAAAAATAATTGCTTACATTTTTACTTCAAGGCATAAGCTTATGTTTGTTTTGAAAAATATGGATGATCAATCTATGTAACTATCTATTTCATTGACCTTGTCAAATCACCAGGCCTACAGAGTTGCCATAATTTTGCCAGATCATAACCTGTCAAAACCCACTGGTAGCCATTCAGTTTGGAATGCCTAATTTTTATTTGAAATATCAGTCGCCAATCCTGCCAGTTTTTAAAAAAATGTACAAGCAGTTTTTTTAATTAATATTTTTATAAAATATTTAAACGTAATCCATTATTCACGATTTTACGTATTGTAGATATAATACATCGTATGTCGCAACCGTCACATCTACCAAACCTGCCCACTGGCAATTCATTTGTTTGGAATGCCTAATTGTTTATTAAAATTCGCCTCCATACTTTCATAACCCCGAGAAAATATCTCAAAATGAGTTTAAAGTTAAGTATGCCATCTTAGGCATGTTTCCCCTACGCGGTAATCAGAAATCTTGTCCTGATCATATGTGTTTAAAAAATAATTTACAAAATGTTATTAATATACCAGTAGTAATTCAAACACACATTACTGATAATTATTCGGTTGCAAATGTAATAAAATTCGCCGACAGACCTGAAAACAAAGATAACTTTAAAACAGTAGTAACAAAAACAAAAACAATCAAATGAAAAAATTAAAGTTGAAAACTGCAATGATATCTATACTTCTAAAAACAGTAACGAGGGCAAGTCTTTGTTTATAGAAAAGCTAAAATGTTATATAGAAAGCTGTACACGAAAAATTAAAATGGGTTAGTTGCTTCAATCAAAAAAAAAAAATTATATAAAATTTTAAAAACTTATTATAATGAACAAAATAAAATAATTTTCAAAAACTACAGAAGTCAACTAAATTTTTTGATAAGAGAAGTAAAAAATCGGAACAAACCGGTACATAAATTCAAATCTTCGGAAGTGCTTCAAGGAAATATCAAGAGCCAAAAAAAAAATGAACCAATTTCTCAGATAAAACAATACACGGCGATATTTCTGATAACAAAAAATAATAGCGGATATATTTTGTGATCGCTACAATAAAATAGGGAAAATATTGACAAAGAAAATTCCTGCATATTGTAAGAAAATAAATGAAAAAAAAAACTGAAAAAAACAATTTATCTATATAACACAAATGTCAATAAAATCATCAATTTTTGGGTGATAGTCATTATTATATTTATCAAATAATACCAAAATATGAATAAATCTTCAAAAACTAATATGATATTTATGTCAACTTGTTAATTTTTGCATGGCTCATTTATTAGGAGCATAAATCAGATGTTTTCTATTTTTATTAAAATTCTTATATTGCAAGAAAATATGTAAGAATATAAAAAGTTATAACTCTGTTAATATTTAATTTTGAGATAAACACTGCACCTTTATTTTTGATATATTTTAGATAATCCTGGGTGTGGAGATTTTTGAAATGTGAATAAATATCTATCTGAATTAGGGTGTGTTTCAAAGTCCACCTGTACTGAGGTTGAAGGCTTATTGTATCCGAAATAGGCAGTACAGCTTCTCTAGATTGAAAGTGATAAGTAAAGGCCGTAAAGGGATAATAGGTATAAGAATATTAAAATTGGAATGATTTTTTCTTGCATTAGTATGTCAGTATTAGAGATCTTTAAAACAATTGTGTTCACAAATGAACTACTTTGACTTTTCATGAAAACTATATCGTTTTTTTAATAACAAAATTATTGTCATGTGCTATGCTGGTCATCATATTATATTTTTATTTTTCAGTAATTTAGTGGGTGATATAGTGCTCATTTCATGTTCAGAATATGCAGTTAGAAGATAATGAGACCCATGGTAATTCTAAATAAATTAAAATTTTATATTTCAGTTAAAACAAGTGACATTTTCCATTTACTTCAAATTGCTTCAAATATCTAAATTATAAAGCCCGCCACTTTTTAAATCGCTTTACTTAGTAGTGTCCTATTATATCGACTGAAACCGACAGGTGTAGTTCAACCGTAAGCGCTTAGCGCGCTACTTTTGAGGTCAAGCAAACTTGTTACCAACTATTTACATGTAATCCAACAACCGACACTGTAGCTACAGCAGCAAAGGGTCAATACTGATCCAGATTCCAGAACTTCATCAGTAGCTCATAATCAACAGAGTTTTGGGAGATATAGAAAAGACAAGGAAAAAAAGACGGCAGAAAAGGCCTACAAAATTAAAATAATAGAGGCAATAGGTCATGGCAACTTAACTCTAGAATTTAATCAATATAAATGATACGTTTCAATAATATAAAATATCGAGATATACTCTTAAATCTCAACTAGTTCCCTAGAATAAATGCTAGCAATAAAAACAACAGAATCCTTTGGAACTCAAATTAAAAAACGTACATACCCACTAATTCTTATATAGCAATTCATTGAATAACAAAAATACGTAGATCAACGGCCCAAACACAAATTTTTTAAATAATTTAATAACTTTACTGTTTAATCCAAATCGGCTAGTAAAAGATTACTCAAAAACAGTGAAACTAAAAATATTTCACTACAACTAGACATTTTTTCCACCTGTCGCTTTTTTTATTTCAGAGTTTTTGACAAACATACATTGACAACTAATATCGACAAGGATTTATAGTGGATTTTATTTGTTGCATACTTAAAGGTAGCATATACTTTTGACAAGTATGAGAGTCCGAATACAGTGTTCGATAAATAAGACTGCATTCACACAGTCTCCAAAAAAGACAAAAATTAGATTTTGTAGGGACCGCAACACTAAATAGATCTAACTGTATACCGTGTTGTCTTACGACAAAATGAACCGTTACAGACATCTGTAGAAATAAGACTAAATTTTGTTAATTTAAATTAGCAATTTATTTAAAAAATGATATACTTACATAGTCTGTGACTTTAAAAGACAGAATCTTTTAAATCTCTTTGCTTTAAGCGCTTAAATATTTAATTTGGTTGTACAGGGATTATGTAATGAATTATTTAGTTGTTCTAAATATAAAATGATATAACCTACTAAAGAATTTATGGACAGCCCTACTCGAATCGTATTTTGGTTATTTGACCAGTTGTCATTCAGTGTTTCTTAACTCTTCGTTCTGTAAAAAGATAAACTTTTTTGCATGGTAACAGTGCAAAGAGTTTTTGTTTTTAAAAATGTAGAAAAACAATACTTGGCTTCAGCCCGTTTTGAATTTGTACAGTGTTATGATTAATTCATGTCAATAAATGTTTATATTTTTTAAAATGGATTTTATTTTTAATACTTTTTATTAAATACTCCTTTACTCCCAATTGCATTACAATATATTTTGATGCTATTTTTCCATTTAATTAATCCTACTAAAAAAACAAGGATTAGGGAATTAGGTACATACGTTTCACATCCAGGTGTCTATCAGAGTGACTGACACATGTATACAAATTAAAAGGACTTCATTTTGGAAAAGTTGTAAAATATATAGTTTACCAAATAAATAGGATATAAAACTAAGCTATTATTACGATTGCTTCATCTTCAGGTATATTTATTTTAATTTGATAAATTAAAGAAAATTTATAAAAATTCGGACACACTTGTTGTAAAAAAATGTGTACTGTACCGCCACTGTCTTTCGTTTACCCTTAAAGGATGTGCCATTGAAAAATTTTAATTAGCAGTCTAAGCAGGTCCGAAAACCTTACAAGAAAATACACAATTCACTTTTGTTTACACTAATGATATCTTTTTATCTAAAAAACGAGGCTTTTGGAGGATGATTATCTCTTCTAATTTTGTTCTGATTGTGAACGAAGTTCAACAAAAAGTGATAAGTGAGAATAATTTTAATTTCGGGCATTGGAACGTTTGATAAATTTCGTTCTTTGTTATTTTTGAATTAGGAACTGATTTCGTGATAAAAATTCACAAAAGTTTTTATAATTTTTGTATTTTTCTCCCTAACTTTTATATTTACAGTGTTAAACATTTTTTTCTTCCTTAAAAGTTTATTTGCATTGAATTACGCGCGTGCTTAATTTCTTGCTTGATTGAACTTTAGAAAATTTGCTATTGTTACTTTTATTGGTAAAAGTGAAAATTATCTCTCGCTTGATAATTACCGTCCAATAACTATCCAAATATACAGGGTGTCATTGAAATAGTGTAAAAAAATTCGGGCGGTAATAGTACTCCTAAAACTAGTAAAAAAAGTTCCTATAACTATGGGTCGTTAAATGCATATTAAGGGATTTAGAGGAGTCAAAAGGGCAAACTTGGAAAGTGTTTTTTTTGAAATTGTAAGCTTAAAAAACACGATAAAGCTTCGAAAAAAATAACTGCTGACATAAAATTTACTGCTGAATCCAATGGTAATACCGAAAAATTACTTATTTAATCATGCAAGGGTAAGGGGTCGATTTATAATTAACTTTTTAGGGGTTGATTTTTTTACAATATGGGTCTATTTTTTAAAAACTACTACCTTTTTTCCATAAAAAAGGTACTCTTATTGCAAGTCGCTTAAAGCAATGGTTTTCGAGAAAATTGAAGGCAAACATTTTACTGAACCCGTATTTGAAAAAGTATGTATTTATTTTTTGATGGGTTGCTCACAGGTTAATCAACATAAATTTATGAAAATTATGGCGTGGTTATTTTAATTTAGAATTACCAAATCGCCCTGTAAAACAAGAAAAGCGCCGAAATTATTTTAAATAATAGAAGAGTGAGAAATTAAAGTGAAAAATATTTTATTATTATGGAAAGTACCGTATTTTTTATCATATCAGTCTGACTCTTTTATTTAAAGTAAATGTTCAATGTGGCCACCATTTATTTCAATACAGACACCTGCTCTTCTCCTCCAGGATCTGTGGACCATATCGAAAATCCTTGGAGTTGTACGAATTTGATTGGAGCAGTCAATTATCCGTTGTCGTAGTTGCTCTTCAGTATTAATCGGCACTGAGTAAACCAAAGCTTTTTAAAAGACCTCATAAGTAGAAATCAAGTGAATTAAGTACTGGTGATCTGGCTGGCCAAGCTTGTGGACCACCACGTCCTATCCAACGCCTCTCGAAAACTTGATTTAAATGATTTCTCACGGCTAGTGGAAAATGAGGTGGTGCACTATCGAGCATAAAATACATAATCTGCCTCTGTGCTATTGGAACTTCCTCCAAAAGTATTGGTAAATGGTTTACCAAAAAATGAAGGTAATTTTGTCCACTAGGCCTAAAAGAATAATAATTAGGAATTGGTGAGGTTTAAACAGTTTTAAAATTTACCGATTGGGTAGAAAGAATGGTCCAATAAGTCTATCTCCAAGAATTTCCGCCCAAACGTTTACTGAGAATCGAACTTGGTGTCGGCTTTCTATGACAGCATGAGGATTTTAATCGGACCAGTAATGGTGTTGGGGCAATTAACAATCCCATTTTTGGTAATTTCATCAGTGCATAAAATGTTTGACAGAAAAAATGGATCTTCTACCAGTTTTCTTAATAACCAACGACAGAAATTGGCACGAGCGGGATAGTCTGGAGGATTAAGGACTTGTACCCTTTGGATGTGGTATGGATACAGCAGTTGAGTATGAAGAGTCATCCACACAGTATGGCGACTCACGTTTTCTCGTGCTGCAATTCTCTTTACAGATAACCCTGGATCTTCCTCTACTTTTCTTAAAATTCGCTCTTCAATTGCTGGTGTACGCACTGTAACATTACGGCCGCGATCATGGTGCCTGTTACTAAATGAACCTTCGTCTCTCAGGCGCTGACGGACTCTGGCAAATATCCTATGAGAGGGTGCTCTGCGATTTGGATATTTTTGAATATACAAACGTTTAGCTAAAAGACCGTTTCCGTTCGCTCTTCCATAAATAAAATGCATATCTGTCAGTTCAAGTACAGCGTATTCCATAATTTCTGGTATATTACGCTCACGTACACTTCAACAACAAGAAACTAACAGAAATACTTAAAAACAAGAATAATTTTAGGCAAAATTATTTACAATTTCTTTTTGCTAAATTAAAATAAAAAAATTGTGATAAGGCCATGTACATAGCTATTGTTCTGTCCTAATTTGATTATTCCATTTACAAAAAGTATTTATTGACAGTGGCATGCCCACAAATTTCTTCTGGTTTGGGTTGCCACTTACCTTCCGATTGTAAAGTTGAGAGAAAAAAATTGACCCTCAGACAAAAAATAATTTTTTATAATAAAATTTCTTCGACATTACTTGAAAATATTTTTGGTAGGTTGATTAGTTTAACACGTCACAATTTTCATAAATTTATGTTTATTAATCTGTGAGATACCCATCAAAAAATAAGTAATTTTACTTTTCGTTTTTCAACTACAGGTTTACCAAACTCTTTGCCTTCAATTTTCTCGAAAACGGTTGCTTTAAGCGACTTGCAATAAGAGTAACTGTTTTATGGAAAAAAGGTAGTAGTTTTTAAAAAATAGACCCACGTTGTAAAAAAATCAACCCCTAAAAAGTTAATCATAAATCTACCCCTTACCCTTGCAAGATTTACCCTTTCTGATTAAATAAGTAATTTTTCGATATTACCATTGGATTCAGCAGTAAATTTTATGTCAACAGGGATTTTTTTCGAAGTTTTATTGTGTTTTTTAAGCTTACAATTTCAAAAAAACCACTTTCCAAGTTTGCCCTTTTGACGCTCCAAAATCCATTAATATGTATTTAACGACCCATAGTTATAGGAACTTTTTCACTAGTTTTAGGAGTACTATCACCTCCCGAATTTTTTTACATTATTCCAATGACACCCTGTATACTTGTAAAATAATTGAAAAATATGTTTATAAATAAATCTTATATTTTCTCAAATAATAAATTGTGATCTAGAGGCCCTATGTTAATAAGTCAAGATGTAAATAACAGATATAGAATCGGCAAACCGCACGCATTTGTAAATATTTGCGCTAAAATGATACATAAAATATAAAGTAATTTTACCTTATAAATTTGGTGCTTATCCCAGCTAGCACGTTGCCAAGCCTTTCGGCGATGTTACATTAAGGAAACATAATAACATTACTATACAACATAAATGCAACGTTTATGAGAAGTTGATAAGGGAAATCAAAACCTCGCAAAACTTCTATTTGTTATTTACCTAGTTAACCTACCTGTTATGTTAACACAATGTAATAAAGTAATTTGCTAAAAAAGTATCCACAAAAAGTACTGTGAACATCACAATCTCATTGGAACGTTTGTCAATTGTCACTTGTCAATTTTTCTTGTCATATGTCATGTTTTTGTTTTTTATAATTATTATTTCAAGATTTGAGTAGAATTGGTAAGGATCCTGTATAAGATAGAAAACTATTTTCTGAATCATTTTCTTCGTTTTAGATTACAATGCCTGTTGTTAATTTTATCAAAATGTCCGGGAATAATTGGGTCATAGTTTTGTAGAAGTTTTCGGCAGAAAGACCTAGAGGTGGTTTATAAAATTATAAAAATGTCCGGGAATATCTGATAACTTTTTTAGAAGCTAGGTAGAAGGACTTTGTTTATGAAATTATAAAATGAAGACCTCTTTTTTTGGAAATCTAAAGAAGGACTTTGCTAAGCTAAGCTCTTTTTTTTTAGAAACACAAAGGTCCGGTTTTTGTGAAATGAAAAGGTGGCAACCCTAATATAAAATGGTTTAACAGCAAACATGACGGGCGCTCCTCCGCCAAAAATCAATTTTACATTCGAGGCAGTTAAAAAAAATTAAAAAAAAAATGGTTCAGGCCAATCGTTGTAAAAATGAACTAAGAATGACGCTAAACCGCGAAAAACAACAAAAATTTCAACTTTTTAACAAATTTAATTTTTTGGCTCTTTAGCGTCATTCTATAACAAATATCTTAACTATTTTCTAAATAACTTTTTTTCAAAAAGATTACCAATTTTAAACAGGACCGAAGATTAACATAGTTTTCATTCCGATACTAATTCTATTAAAACAATGATACCAGTGAATACGGCAACGCGCTAGTCTATGAAGCCCGTGGTTAAAAGGGTAGCTGCTGGTTAGTTAAATTTGTTAATTCCTGTGTCGAAAAATAGGTAGTTGTTTTTGAAGAGGTGCGAAATTATTGTGATCGTCTTAGTTTGTTGTTGAGCGTTGTTAGGTTTTTGTTTAATTTAGTTTTTAGTTAATTTATGAAATGAAAAATTCTGGAAGGCAAAAATGCACAGCTGACAAATTTCTATTTTATTTGTTTGCTGCCAGAGTTAGTAAATCCTAGAGAAATCCGACATGTGCCAATTAGGGAAAAGAGATTGTCAAAAATTTTGCCCGCTTAATAAAATGTGTAATATACAGGGTGTTTATAAATACATGCGACAAAATTTAGGAACTGATTGCTCGTATGAAATTAAGATGGGTGTCTTTCCTATAACAAAATTTCCTCAGCCACCTGTTTTCGAGATATCACCCTTAAAAGGTGGTGACTAAAATTGAGTTTTTATTTTTTTTGTAAAATTTCAGTAAAGCTAGAAACTTGAAATTCTGTAATGGCAAAGGACTATCCACGGGTATTTTTTCAATATTTCTGTTACATTATAGGGGGGTGAAATTAGCAACACTTACTTTATTTCATATCAAAACTTTTTTTCGAGATGAACTTTTATGAAATCCTTGTTTTATTTTATTTTTTTTTATTCTTGAATTTTTTTCCCAAAACCAATAGCTTCAAAGAATAAAAATTAACACCCTAATTTATAATTTTTTTTTTAATAAATTAAGTGGAAAATAGTTTTTTTTTATGAAGGTATTGGTTACGGGAATTTTTTTTTAAATAAAACAAGTATTTCAAGTTACAAAAGTATTTCATAAAACTTCATCTCGAAAAAAAGTTTTGATATGAAATAAAGTAAGGGTTGCTAATTTCACCCCCCTATAATGCAACAGGAATATTGAAAAAATAACCGTGATTAGTCCTTTGCCAGTGCACGAAAATTACAGAATTTCAAGTTTCTAGCTTTACTGAAATTATAGAAAAAAATAGAAACTCAATTTTAGTCACCACCTCTTAAGGGTGATATCTCGGAAAGGGGTGGGCTGAGGAAATTTTGTTATAGGAAACACCCATCCTAATTTCATACGAGCAATCACCTCCTGAAATTTGTCCCATAAATTTTAAAACACCCTGTATGTTGGTACATTAAGGTGAATGCAGCAGCCTTTATAATTTTCGGTCCAGGATATTTCAAAAAGTAATTTTGTTTAAAAATTAAAATTTTGGCAAAATAAATTAGGAAATAATAACTATATATATTTTAAAGTTTTAATTCCTTATAGTTTCCGGGAAAAAAAATCAAATATGATAATGAAAATAAATGCATTCTTCAACAGCACTATTCTTAACATAATCCCGAAATTTAAACTCCTAATTTCTTGGTAATGATTTTTTAAAATTGGCCAAAATTAGTGGCTAAAACGCCTCGTTATGTGCTGCCTTCGGGTGTAACACGCTTGTAACTATCGTATCGTTAACTCTGTCATTATTCGTTTCTTGCAATAATTTTCACCAGTTTATACCAGAAGATAGCACTTAACAAAGCGTTTTAGCCACTAATTTTTGTGAATTTTAAGAAATCATTAACAAGACATTAGGAGCTTAAATTTGGAGATTATATTAAGAATAGTGCTGTCGAGGAATGTATTTATTTTCATTGTGATATTTCAAAATTAAAGCCCTTTTAGTTTTTTTAGGAAACTAGAAGGAATTAAAACATTAAAATATATGCATATTATAAATATTATTGCCTAATTTATTTTGCCAAAATTTAAATATTTTGAGATATTCTTGTTCGAAAATTATAAAGGGTATGATCACCTTAAGATTGAAAGAGAATTAGCTTTAATTCATGAGATGCAAAGCATCATAATTGTCGCGTCACAAAAACCACCTGCTGCCAAGAGAAAATTTTGATTCAACAGTATTGTATATTTTGTGTTGTAAAAGAGAAAAAATTAACATTTCGTGTTTTAATAGTTATTTTTTTAATTTAATAATCTATGTGAAAAAAATTTTTTTAATATAGACTCTAAAAAATTGTTATATTAATATACTTATTTAATTGTACTTATATTTGTTGTTCCTTTAATACAATAAATACAATTTACCTATCTCCAATTCATCACTTTCCGTATCCATATACCTAGGGTCCGATTATTATTAGAAGAACACCGCTACGTCATAACTATTATTTCGAATTTCCAATATACAGGGTGTCCCGAAATTAGACGATCATATTTTAACAGCGTAATCTACATCCTACAAGTATTAGAAATTAAAAATTAAAAAACTAAATTCAAAAACATGGAGATGCGTCAACCACATCTTAACCAAATTTTTATAGGATCACCCCTGAGGTGCCCCCTTACTACCAAAAAAAGAATCATATAAATCGGACAATGTGGTAAAGCATTATCGCTAAACATACATAAAAATGAAGAGTTTGAGGATTTTCTCATGGGCCCAATTATTAGATTTTGACCAAATTTATATGGAAACCACCCCTGAAGTACCCCCTTTCTAACAAAAAAGAATCATTGAAATCGGACACCGTGTTAAAGAATTATCGCTGAACATACATTAAAAAAAAATTAAAAAAAATATTGCGACGAATTGAGAACCTTCCTCCTCCTTTTTTGAAGTCGGTTAAAAATAGGAGTAAAAGTTTATATAAACATAGCTCCAGATGAAACATTTTTGTAAATATTTTCTAAAATTTCTTTAGTTACCGGTTTTTCAAAGTTAAAAAAAATAAAATTTCTAATTCTACAGACCTACTAATTATTGTTTACACTATCGAATAAGGTTACATGCTTTTCTCTTGAAAATGGCGCGTCCCAGCGAGATGCAACAAATGTAGCTTTATTATACAGAAAATATTGGTTTTCCAAATTTTATAGTCAAAAAATCTGATGTGTCCAACACATGACTTTCCTATCAAGTTATTATAGGCTTTTTCTGGTTATTTTGTACAACTTTTTGCATTACCTCTATAAATGTTTAGAGGATAAACTAAATATATACATTTTCCACATTCATCTACCTCGAAACATTTTTCTATAGTTATTCATTGAAAACGAAAATACTGAAAAATTTAAATTTAGCAATTTTCCTACAATTTTTCCATTACGGTCCATTTTAGAAAAATCATGTGTAAACAAAAATTATAGAGATCGATATCGCAAACAACTTTTAGTTCAACAATCTTCATAAAAATCAGAATTTTTCACATTTTGTCAAATTTCTCGAATACGGACCATTTCAGGAAATTTTAACATTTATCAAAAATTATAGATAATCATATTATAAGTAACTTTTATTTGAACAATTTTCCTCTCCAAACATAAATAACAGATATATTCAATAAAATATAAAAACGGCCTCCCATAAAGTACCCCCCCAGATGTTCCGACTTTGTCCAAAATCTAATAATTTCACGGCAGGCCGAAATAAAACTAAGTTTAAAATATAATGTTTTTTTTATCCGTTTTTGAGTTTTCTTCAAAATTCAAAATTTACACATTTTCTGAAATATCTCGAATACGGTCCATTTTAGAGAAATTATGTTTAAAATATAAATTATAGAGAATTATATTTCAAACAACTGTTATTTGAAATTTTTTTTATAAAAAATATTTTTTTTTACATTTTGTCAAATTTCTTGAATACGGTCTATTTTAGAAAAATTTTATATAGAACAAAAATTATAGATAATAATATTAGAAGTAATTTTTAATTGAAGAATTTTCTTCTTCAAACGTAAATAAGAGATATATTCCATAAAATATAAAAATGACCATCTATAAAGTACCCCCCAGATGTTCCGACTCTGCTCAAAATTTAATCATTTCATCGAAAGCTGAAATAAAGCTTAAGTTTAAAATTTAGTGTTTTTCTGTCTATCGGTTCATGAGTTATGGTGGATATAGACACACAGACACACGGCAATTTTACCCTAAGCTCCCCCTAATTTATCCACCTAAGAAGATGATCCATAACTGGGGTTTAGTCCAATAAATGAAGCGTAAAAAGGTAAGTATTTGTAACAAATTTTACCTAAATATCTTTAAACGTTTAGAAAATATTTACAAAAGTGTGGTATCAGGACTTCACCTTTAACACCCTGTATCTCGGAAAAGAAAAGTTTTCGGACCAATGTTTATATGAACTTTTACTACTATTTTAGGATGTAGATTACGCTGTTAAAATATGACCGTCTATATTCGGGACACCCTGTATATCATTTATAACTATCAATAAATAAAAAATATTTGAGTTGTTTGGTTTAAAAATAGTATTTCTATAATATTAACAAACCACTAACCCCCCAGTAGGCGGCGATAGCCAACGAATTATACCTGAATTGTAATCGGACCCTACCCAATATGATTATTCTTCAGCGCACGACACACAACATTGCCAAATTTATGTAACGAACAAGGTTCCAAATACTTTAAGGGAAGGTCGTGAGATCCGTGCGGTGTGACATCAGAAGGGACTGGATTGCTCTTAACTACAATAAAAACAAATAATGGTAGATAAACATCAGTAAACGAGAAGATTAACATTTTACTAAATGTCCGGTTGCATTTTACTTATGAAAGAGATATATGCCACGTTACTGGCCTATCCAAGGTTGTAAGTAGTGGCAGTAGTTCCTCTTTCCCTAGCTGGACAATTTAATGATTCGAAAAGAAGCTGAGAAGTTAAAAATCTTACTGCAATCAAAAAAAGTTATTGTTCATAATTTCTTAATGTGAATCGAATTTATTTAACAAGTAAAAGAAATTATGAAGAATTACTTTTTTAATTTAAAATAAATATTTTCACAAGTATAGTAACTAATTCAGATTATAACATCTGTGGAAAGTTTCAGAGTAACTTTCAGGGTAAATACCTTAAAAATACTAGTGTAATGTTTTCCGAACTTCACTTTGTAACCTCTGTGAGATGTGCTATAAAAGTCTTGCCGTTGCGGAAATTCGGTGGTTGCAGGGATATTGGGGTTACAAGTACATCGCATGTGAGCTTAAAGATACTAAAATTGCAACTTATTAACGTAAATGGGATGTTTTTGTGCTAGCTGGGATAATACAGAAAATACCATGGGTGTTCCAAAATTTATGAGAATATGTTTACATTATACAGTATACATCAATTGATAGATAGTATTCATAGTGTCAAGATAAAATTTCAGTACAGCGGTTATCACTTGTAAGAAAAGGACAAACTAACCAAAATTGTAAAACTGGAAATTATATTTTTGAGTTGTATTTTACACTACTACACCACATTCTTCACTAGTGTGTACTATATCCATATATCTCAAAACTATTAATTTGTAACAATAGAATTATAATAAATTATAAGCAACTGTTCAATATCTTCAGAAATTAACTTTGAAGTTTGTCACTTAAAATCCATTAATATACATAAAGCAATCTTTCAACATTGACGTCACAGGGGCATATATGAAGTTTCTTAGTTTTTTGAAGATCGCACTCTCATGTTTTCTTAAGCAAAATCAACTTCTTTACCTTTTAAAAAGATATAAAAGTTTACAGACAGTAAGAAAACCAGCATTTTTGTTTAAAACCATTTCTAATTTATTCCTTAGCAACGGTTAAAATGATATGGTGGAAATCACCAATAAATTCCAATTGCAGGAAATTGTTTATCCACCGTATTACTGTCAAACGAGATTGATTTTTTTCGTGACATTTTTATATATGACAAAATATAATTTGTCATTTGAATTCTGACAGCTTTATAAACAAAATTCAATTAGGCATTCCAACGACCTGTCAAACAATAGGTGCCAGTGGGAAATTCTTGTATATCTAAGGGGGTAGCCACATAGTCTTGCAACTTGGACGCTATTTTTATTCAAAGTAGTAGTCGCCAAGCCTGTCAATTTATGAAGAAATGTATAGGTGGGTTTTTTAAATATTATTTTTATTGTGTTTAACATAAAATATTTAAATGTAATCCATTATTCATGATTTTACGTAAAGTAGATAGAATACACCATATGTCGCCACCCTTAGATATACCAAACCTGCCCACTGGTAATTCATTTGTTTGGAATGCCTAATTATTAGAGAGTTATTGCAAGTTCACTTAAGGTCAGTCACTATTAGTGCCGCTCTTATTTTGACATCTGAGCATGCGCAGATCACTAACTTTATTAAAGATTGTGTGTGTCCTTAATAGAGAGATATTGCAAAATATGGGACCACCATTTACGAGGTATTTTCCAGATATTTAGAGTCTCAAACTTATGTCTCGAACTTATGTTTCCTATTTCAGTTACCATAAACCTATAGTTTCAATGATAAAAATTCCTGAATAACCTACATGTATTGTAAGATAAAAATATTTTAAACAATATTAACTTCTCATTTATTCAATAAAAGAAAAAAAATTTGTGTTCTTATCGGTCACCACGCTCAAAAAGTGTAACTTAAATTAATATCAAAAAAAAAAAATTGAATTAATATCAAAGAAAAAAAAATACTGCATGAATAAAATAAATAAATAATTATAATTGCATAAGTTTATTAAAAATGCTATGCAATAGCTTTAACGCGGCAGTCCCCGAGTGCCACACGTATTTTTCTAGTATCACAAAATTTCAGGGTGTTTCACATAATATGTGGAACACTTAGTATCGAATGTGAGCTGGAATGCCAATATTAAAAATACTATTACTACTTTGCAGAGGAAGTCTGCTTAATTTTATTATAATTTATGCACCTTAATTTATATTGCCTGTAAATTGTATCTGGATGTTTATACTTTAACATACAAAATCGTGTGTATTTGGTTAAAGCTTTTGGCACTGATCAGTGCCTTCTTTAGTAGTATTTATTTTTTTTCCTTTTAATTAAACTTTGTTTTTTTTTGGTTAGTGCATTTTAACATTTTTCTATTAAGACCTTTTTTACATAAGTTACGTTATTAGATTCCTTTGGTATAGATTGGGGTGTGTCTTTTAAACTAAAGTAAGCATTTTTTTACTTCTATATTATAATCCTGTCTGGACATATCTTTATTCTAGTTATTTATATACGTATGCACTTCCTGTTAGATCCTAAATAATTAACCTGAAAATTGATAAATATCTTAAAAACTTATATTAGTTGAATTTGGTGTTTGGGGTAAAATAAAAGTCTAATTTAAGAAAAACTGTTCCAATAGCCAATGTTCCAAAGATTTATTTATTTGAAATCATTTACCTCAAAATAAACCTTTATTTTCCAATAAAAATAGAAAAAAAATTGGGCCTGCAGGCAGCTATCGGAGTTGTAACAGTTAAAATAGTTAAAACGCTGTTAAGGGCCCTTCAACTGTATAATGCCAAAGTGACTCTTGGGTGTTCTGTATCTGTAACGTATCTGTAACGTGTGGAGGGTGGGTTACTCCACTCCACACTCACCTAGCTCGTAAGCCAGCCTACAGATTTGATGTAGTTGACAACGTCTCCAAGAGGTGCTTCTCTTATAACGACCGGTGTTAGCCGATACTCGCCGAACACAAATCTACTAATAAATGAGAGTGTCGAGCAATCGTAAAGGATATGCTCAATGGTTTCATCTTCTTGTTTGCAAAGTACGGATTCTGACAGCTCCATGATATGGAGATGCTTCCGTACTTGGCAATGACCAATCGGAATGCTTGTGACTAAGCGCAGATTCTGTCTAATCATAGTCAAGTATTTGTTTGGTGCAGTGTTGTCAGGATAACTTAGAAGCTCCCTGGCAACTCTTCAGTTTCTTGTTTTATCCCATCTTTCATTGAATTTCACGAGGGAATGTTCTATAATTAGGTCTGTCACTACCAATTTTGTGAGGCTAATGGAAGGGCTAGGTCCAAAAAGTATTTGGTTGGCTGCTTTTTTGGCCAGTGAATTAGCAAGACGGTTACCTTTCGATGTGGCGTGACCTTTGATCCATCTTGAGGTGGTCACGTTGTTGATGGATACTCCGGCCAAAACTTCGTGACATTCTAGTACTAACCCTGAATAAATTTGTGGTTTCTTCAGGATTAGTAGTGCTTATCTGTTATTTGTATAGATAAATATGTTCCTTCTAGTGGGTATTAAAAGTCCTGCAACTATTATTAAAGGTGAAATAACTGTAACTCGACTGTCGGCCGTAGTGACCTGTATATGCCCACCCTTTGTAAGTAAAAGTTAAAAATCGTAGAGGTTATTTTACTGCTCGAACGTGGCCAGTTTCATATACGAAATAAAAAATCTTAAAATCAGTACCAGTTATAATTGAAGGCAGACTGTTATTGGGCTATTATTTACCCAGATCAAAATGTTTGTTAGGTAATGCGTTTAATTTCTAATCTCGATCATAGAAAGATATGCAGAAAACATTATAAATATTACAAAATACTTACAATTTATTCAATATACAGGCTGTCCCGAAATAAGACGGTCATATTTTAACAGCGTAATCTACATCCCAAAATAGAAGTAAAAGTTTATATAAACATAGGTCCGAAAACGTTTCTTTTCCGAGATACAGGGTGTTAAAAGTGAAGTCCTGATGACATACTTTTGTAAATATTTTCTAAACGTTTGAAGATAACTAAGTGAAATTTGGTACTTTAGGCTTCATTTAATGGTCTAAACCACAATTTTTAATTATCTTCATAGGTGGGTAAATTAGGGGGGCTAAGGGTAAAGTTGCCCTGAGTTTTTTTTTGTTAACAGTTTTTAACGTTTTTGACTATAACATTTGGAGAACCAATGTTTTCTTTATAATAAAGCCACTATTGTTGCATCTCGCTAGGACGCACCATTTTCAAGAGAAAAGCATTTGAAAATTTCGTGATAAGTTGATGTTATTTTATTCGAAAGTGTACCAATAATTAGTAGGCCTGTGGAATCAAAAATTTTATATTTTCTTTTAACTTTGTAAAACCAGTGACTAAAGAAATTTTAGAAAATATTTACAAAATATGCCTACAGGACTTCAATTGCAACACCCTGTATCTCGAAAACGAAACGTTTTCGGACCTATGTTTATATAAACTTTTACTCCTATTTTAGGATGTAGATTACGCTGTTAAAATATGACTATCTAATTTCGGGACACCCTGTATATTTATAAATGCATCATGCATGTAAAAAGTAACAAAAAGTTAAAACATAACTCTGACTTTCATGAATATCCAACAAGATTCCACTCTTTGAAAAAGTACAGTATTCAAAGGAATTAAACTTTTAAAAAATTTATTTAAAAATATAAGATTTGATTCAAATTTGAATATTTTTAAAAATGAGTTAAAACAATAGTAAGTGAATTTTT
The DNA here is from genome assembly GCA_927349885.1 of Psylliodes chrysocephalus. Taxonomy (NCBI): domain Eukaryota; kingdom Metazoa; phylum Arthropoda; class Insecta; order Coleoptera; family Chrysomelidae; genus Psylliodes; species Psylliodes chrysocephalus. The sequence goes on from OV651818.1 coordinate 19,373,945, forward strand.
ATCAAAAAACTTTAAGAACACTTTTTATTTTTGTACTTTTGTTATTTATGAATATTGTGTTTGACCTGTCGTATATTATTATTGTATGATAAAAAAAGATTATTAACATATTTATTAATTATAAATAAAAAAATTACATTTAGCAATCTTTAAGGCACTTCTCTTTCATGAGATATAAAATATTGGGCCTTTAATTGTCTACTAACACTGTACTGTACACAAAAATTTGTTGTGATAAAGCCCTATTCATAAAAATAAATCATTTTTGTGTCATCTCTTAAGGACAGGACGAGATTTCTTTTTATTTTCCTTTCATGTCAATTTCGAGACCCTTTACTTATTATTCTTCAGTTGTATGTCTCCATTTAGGATTTTTTCTCGGTAATTATCTCTTTCACTTTGTTGCCGAAATAACGTGGTTCATCGAAATAAAAGCAGAGTTCTTTTTCAACGGAAACAAAACGGAAAATGTCTTGGTAATTTCACAGGTTTCTACCCTTGTGAACATTTACAATATCATTAACAATATCTTGTTTGGCACATCAATTCAATTTAATTATTTATCGATTTCTGATATCTAAAGACAAGTCAAGTTTACTGAAGATGATACTTTCAATATTATAAATAAATAAGAAAAACATGTTAAAATAGTATATTACGTAACAAGAGTTGTAAGTAACCCATTACGCACGAAGTGAAAAATTTTACGAGTGCGTAATGGGCTCGTGTAACGTACTATACTTTTTCTACGCCCACTTATTTTCCTATATTAAATGAAGGACATATGCTTGCGTCGCTAATCCATAAATTTTCGATAGGTAATTTCGTACCTTTTTTTGGATTTTAGCGGTGGCAAATTATGTGTGGAAGCTTGAGCTTTTTCTAAAATCTCTGGTGGAGTGCTCATAATCTCATTACTTTCACTACTAACAGATATATTCATACGTAGAGTTAAGAAAATGTTCAAATACAATATTTAGTAGGTATAATGTATAATGTGTTGCCGACATTTAGGGGCATAATTTTTTTAATCCAAAATGTATCTCGTTATTGCTAAAAGTTTTTATGTTTTTAAATTGACTAAATTTATGTAAATGAACCAAATACAGTCTTACGTAGATAAAAATTTGATTGCAATTTAATTAAACTAAGAAATTTAAGTTTTTTTTTATCAAAAAGCACGTGTATGTTATGAGATCTCATTACGTGCATGTTATTGTTAAACTTCATTTACAAGGAATGTTGAGAGTGCGATTTTTAACGTTTACTGACATGGGCGTAGAAAAACAATTTTATGACAGAAGTAAAAATTATATACAAAACTATCACGTTTTTTATAGAGCATCGAATGCCGCAGTTTAGGCACAATTAGGTAATATTACTTTTTACTTTGATATGGTACGTTTGAATCGAGTATGGTCACATCTCATTAAGAAAATGTTAAATCTTTTTTTTTTTGAATTTGTTCATTTTCAATGTCCTTAAATTTTATTGGAAGTATATTAAAAAGTTTAAGGTATAGGAAAAATGTGTCTTTCACCTTGTATCATGGGAATGAATATCACTATTACACATTAATTCGTTTTTACTTTTATGTATTGAAGTAAAAATACTGTAAGAATTCTTAACCCGGCGTCTGATTAGGTTTCAAAGAAAATTGTTGTAATTAATACCACAAGATGGTTTTCATGAATCTCATTTTAGAGATAATTTTGTAAAGTAAACTACCACATGTTCTTAGTCAATCTCTTTATTTTTCGTTTTGCATTTACATTTATATTATCACAGAATAAACAATGTACAATAACAATTAATATTATTTCATTATTTACATGAACATTAGAAAAATATTTTTTATTCCAATTTCAGTCTCTTAAATTTTTAAATAAGTCAGCATTTTTATTATTATAATTTACACATCGAACTAGATACGAAATTGGAACGTGTTTATTATTAATTGCATATGAAATTAAACATTTTAATTCAATAAATAATTAATTTCATATATAGGATGTTAATTTAATTGGTGAATATAATGAAAAATTTTCAAATCTGAACATACTGGCGACACTCATCTTAACTCATGAGGATTTTCGTTCCTGACTGACGCTAGTCTCTGGAGTTTGATCTCTGCGTGATTCGGCGATGCTGTTGGGCCAAGGCGGAGATGGTGGCAGATTTTATTTTGTAGCAGACCCATAGAACTATTAGTGTAGGTAACACAATAGCGGCTGTGATGTAGTTCGATATATAGTTGCGATTCTTGATTTTCTTTCAAATTTTCTCATGTAGGTCATCTTGAACGGCATTTTCTTCGGAAATTATGGAATTTAAGTTATCCGTCTAAAGCGTTGATGCTTCTTGGGTTTGAGTATGGAGAACTTCAATCAAACGGAAGTCCCTTGGTCGTATAGTTGTCGAATTCGCTTGATACGAGCTTCGATGTGTTTTTAAGGCAGTTGCTTCTTGGGTGTGTAAAACTTCAATCAAACGGAAGTCCCTTGGTTGTATAGTTGTCGAATTCGCTTGATACGAGCTTCGAGTTGTTTTTAAAGCATTGGTGCTTCTTGTGTATGTAGAACTTCAAGCGGGCGGAAGTCTCTTGGTCGTATAGTTGTCGAATTCGCTTGATACGAGCTCGATTTGTTTTTAAAGCGGTTGGTGCTTCTTGGGGTTGTAGAACTTCAATCGAACGAAAGTTCCTTAATTGTATGGTAGTCAAATTCGCCTGACACGAGTTTAGATTTGGTTTTAAAGCGTTGTTTCTTGGATTTTGACTTGGATTTGGTCAAACTTGTTATTGAGGTTGGCAGAAAGACTTCATTTTATTGTTTTTCTTCATGTTGAAGTTTGATTCTTCCATAGGTTTTTTCAAAATGTTTAAACTTTTGCTTGAAGGACCATGAATAGATTTCAAAGATAGTCGTTGTAAGATGAATTTTTTGTAGGTAATTAATTAATTGCATATGAAATTAAATATTTTAATTCAATAAATAATTAATTTCATATACAGGATGTTAATTTAATTGGTGAATATAAAGAAAAATGTTCAAATCTGAATAGCGTCTGACAGGTGACATTTTTTTTAGGTTTCAGAAACCCCAACAATATAAATCAATTTTAATATATTTTTTAAACATTTGAACCTTCTTTATTTTATTTTTATAATATATTTATTTTATTTTATAAATTTTACACAAAAATAGGTAATATTTACTATTTTTTTTTTTAAATAGTTACATCCAAAATTTAACTCATTATATTTTACTTACAAAATGTGGTACTTAACCAAATTTAAGTAAAAAACAAAATCTTAGCTATCTAATTTATACAACATGAGAACTAAAAGTCAAAATACTATTCTTAAAACTAGAAGAAAAATCATCAAAATATGTCAAAAACCAAATAAGTTATGCAGCGTTGAATTCGACCGAATTTGCAATATAGCAATGCATGCTCCATGCATATAAAGGTACTGCAAGCTTCACAAACGTATCTTGTCTTTCTGTCTCGAGCTCTGGGACATTTCCTACACTTTCCTTGTTGATTTGGCCTAAGTCTTTTGGGTTTAGGCTCCGGAGTGTTACCTAAAACTGAGCTTATGGTGCTGCGCAATTCTCTTGTTATTCTAGGATTTTTCATCCTTTGCATTATTCGTTTTTTCACCAACTCTATGCCCAGTTCTTTTATAAATAGCCTCCTAGAAATTTTTTTGTCATCATTATTTTCTCTAAAAATAATTTGAGAATTGATAGAAGTGGCGTTCAACAAAAAAAAAAATAGAGCTAATGGCCAGCGTCAAGTAGGTCGTGAAATACTATAATTTTTGGACATTTCGTCAACTACATCCACTCCACACTTGCTGAAGTTGTAGAAAGATATAATTTCCGGGAGCTTTTTTTCTGAATCATCAACGAGATTATCATGGTGCAACGATGATAAAAGTAAGGTGACCGTCTCTCTTTTTTTAGATAATATGATAGAAGAGTCAGGTCTTTTTGAAAACCAACCTGACTCGAATAGAGTTCTTTGCTGCGGGTTATCAAAAATTTTGGATAAATATTTGGTTTGTTTTTTCGGATAGTTCCTACTGCAGTTAGTTTATGCTTTTCTAAAAGATTATTTATTTGCTAAAAAATTTTTGATATTGACAGATCATTGACCACTAATATATTTATTTGGAATGACAAATTAGACAAAATAGATTAATAAAATTAAGAATAATTCTAGAAGAATATTATTTTATTGTAAGGTATATTAAAGGTACAGAAAATATTGTAGCGGATGCCCTCTCCCATATAGATATATCTTTAGAAGAATTGAAAAATATGAATAATGTAATATGTAATATCGTTTATATTACAACAAGAGCTCAAACAAAAATCTCGAAAATGAATGCTTAGGTAGTTTTAGTTAAAATTCTAATAAAAGGATTGATCACCCTGGAGTTATAGAATTATTGAAACGCCCTAAAAATTATTTTTGTCTAAATCCAATATCTATGACAGAATTTAAAAATATTAAAAAGAGTAATAAATGGAATTTTATTATTGGGAACTTAATTTATAATAAAGATTCGCGAATAATATATTTTAATCAGGATCCTCGATCAACATCAGACCTAGGTATTATGTTGAGAGACCTGAAGCATATTTATGATAAATATGAAATTCCGGAATTAGTTATTTTAAAAAATAGGAAAAGTGCACAGTTTATTGAAAATATTTTAAAGTTCTCAAATCTTATAAAGAATACCGGTATCAAATTGTCTATAATAAATAATTTAGAAAATGTCATTGATCTTGAAATACGACAAATTATGTTAAATGATTTTCATATTCTTCCTACAGGAGGACATGCAGGTATAAATAGAATGTATAACAATATCAAAAGATATTTTTGGGGAAGTTTTCGTAAAGACATCAAAACTTTTGTGAAAAAATGTGACGATTGTCAACGTTATAAACGTTCCATATCAAATAAAGAGCCAATGACTGTCAGCACTACAGCTTCCTCGGGTTTTCTTTACTTAGATTTAGTTGGTCCATTCCCACAAGATTCAGAAAACCACAAATATATTTTAACTTTACAGTGCGAATTAACAAAATTTGTAGAAACATATCCATTAAAAAATAAATAAGCGCAAACCGTGACTCAGGTTTTGGTAAATAACTTTATTTTAAGGTATGGTATTTCAAATGAAATTGTTTCAGATCAAGGTATCATAAAAGAAATTTGTCAGTTTTTACAAATTAAAAATCTTAATTCAACAGCATACCACCATGAGACACTAGATGCTCTTGAGAATTCTCATAAAAATCTAGAAGCATATTTGCGAATTCAAGTTTCTAATTACAGCAATGCATGGAGCACATGAATACCTTACTGGTGTTTTGCTTATAACACGATGGTACATACCGAAACCAAGTACACGCCTTATTAATTAATTTTTGGGAAGCTGGCTGGAAGACATCCAAAAGACTAGTACCATCACAGTATGGATCATTGTGCTAACTTCAAATAAAATAATTTGCGGAAAATGATTTGAATCCATAGAAACAAACTCTCCTGGTAACTATATCATCCGGAAACATCAATTCACGTTCTGTGACGAATAAAGGTCTGGCTAGAATGATATTTCTATCGCATGCAACTACATGTGAGAGCCACTATCAAAGCGATTATGTCTAATAAAAAAGACAAAGCTAGACGACATACTCTAAAAAACGGAGTCCCACAATAGATCTGAAAAGGTTGCGGTGGACAAGGACAAATAATGTCCAACTTTTTTTAAATCTAATCTAACTATATCGGCTAGAAAAGGTGAAAGGATTGTAAGGTCCACCGCTGACGGATTTTATCCGGTCAGTGAAATACAGGTGGGCGTTCATTACAATTAAATCATAGTCATCCAAAGTTTGTACGCCTGGCGTTAACTTAGTAATATTGAATACAAATAATTATTCAACAATAAATCGTTAAAATTTTTTGACCTCAATAATGGACATTTCGGTTTGAAAAGTATTTAAAAATCATCAAAAACTTCTCTTCCATAAAATAAACTGGCCAAATTAAAACTGTTAGGTACATTTATTCATATATTCATGAAGCGATACAAACAAACCCGGCAGCTCAAATGGGTGTTGGTTTATATTTCAATCAAATTATATGTTCTCGATTAAAGGTACTCTGTTCTTTGTTCAACTCGTGTCAAATAGCATACATTCTATCACTCTTACTCTTCGCTTTGTGCGTTGGTTGTAACGTGCATAATAAAAATCGAATAACTCTTTTTTTTGTTAAAGCTACATTTATGGTATGTTGGGTTTATTTTTATAAAAAAAGACGTGAAGCGTGGGGAATTACAAATTTTTAACAAACTATGTGCATTGTTAAAAATATTTCCAACACATTTTTATCGATTAAACTGTAATACAGCGATTTTATGACTAGGAATCTATTGTCTGAAAATAGTAAGCTTTAACACTATAATTTAGAAAGCATGTATATTTTAGCAGCAAACGAACGGAAACGAACGGAACACAATAAAAAAAAAGTAAAAAGGAGTAAGAGAAAATAACACGCATGGACAAAAATGTTGTTTTATTTGTTTTTCAGAATTGAATTCCATTAGGTAAAGTAGTAAACTTTAACACTATCACTCAGGAAGCAACAAGAAACACTAGAAGTAAACTAGAAGGTAGTGGCTAGGTAGCCGGTACCGGTGACTTCTTTCGTAGCCGGTAGTCGCCCAGGATTGGTCAAAATTCGGTGGGCGGAACTACCGGTTAAAAACTTCCTTGCCGGTAATAAACTTTCTTAAAAATGTTATTCTTATTTTTGATAATGATATACAAAAATAGTTACAACTCTATAATATTAAAAACATAAGTTGCAGACTATTATTTTTTTCATTTGTTTTTTAACCCTTGGTTAGGCGCGCGGGCTACGATTGTAGACAACGTCTGTCTGAACAGTGATATTTCTCAAGAAAATAGGCAGATGCGCGCGCCACTGTCAGTAGCTGTTGATATTTATTCTTTCCACCCAATTAGTATGTTTCCCGTGCTTGAGACGTATGGTACTTGTTGTTTTTGGTGCTCAAAGTTGACTGGTTTACAACTGTAGCCCGCGCGCCTATTTGTGTAACATTTTTTGGATAGTTAAAATTTTGGATTTTGTTGGTTTTCACTAATTTGAGTAAGTGTTACTGTTTCAATTATTAGTATGTATATAACAGCAAAATAAATTGTAGAAAAAACCGTGAAAACAAAATGTCCGATTCGAAAAGAAGGCGTCTAGAGAAAAGCAGTAATCCTGAAATATGGATGAAGTGGTTCAATGAAATATCAAGTGGGGAGGAGAGCCCAATCGACGACGAAGAAATGGATGAAGCAGACGAGGACGTGGCTGTGGAAAATGACCAAGATGACAAAGAATCTATTCAGGAGATATCAGAGGTAGAACGTGATTCTGAAAGAGACACTGATTCGGAAGAAGAAGCGGATGAAAATGGATCTGAAAATTTTTATTGGGGGAAAGACAAGATTACCAAATGGAAAAAGAATAGACCTAAGACTGAAGTTCGTACCCGATCTCAGAACATAATAAAATTGTTACCCGGAACAAAAGGTAATGCACGAAATTCTAGAAGTGAAATTGATTGCCTGAAGCTATTCATAAATGATACGGTCATAGCAATTATTACTGTTTCTACCAACATATATAACGAAAAAATTAGAAATAATTATGAATAATGCCAAGACGCTAGGCAAACTGATGAAATAGAAATTTCAGCTTTCATTGGAATTCTTATTCTGATTGGAAGTTCACGAAAAAACTTGCGGAACATTTGGGATAATTCTAAAGGAAATGGGATAGAAGCATGCTATCTGGCGATGAATGAGAAGAGATTTAGATATCTGGTAAGGTGTTTGAGGTTTGACGATGTAAGGACGAGAGATGAAAGAAGGGAAATGGATAAGTTGGCCCCCATTCGAGAACTTTTTGAAACCTTCTTAGCAAATTTTTAAAACAATTTTATTGCCAGTGAGTACCTCACCGTGGACGAGCAATTGCTGGCTTTTAGAGGACGCTGTGGATTCAAACAGTACATTCTATCAAAGCCAGCCAAATACGGCATTAATATGTTTGCTTTGGTCGATGCAAAGACATCATACACGTTCAACTTGGAAACCTACGTTGGAACACAACCAGAGGGTCCATATAAACTAATTAATTCCACCGAAGACTTAGTACTCAGATTAGTACATCCAGTGGCAGGTACAAATCGTAATATTACGGGAGATAACTGGTTTACCAGCTTGTCGTTGGTGAAAAAATTGTTGTATTAAAAAAAAAACTGACTTACATCGGGACTATGCGGAAAAATAAAAGAGAAATTCTTCCACAATTCTTACCGAATAAGAACCGAAAAGAAAAGTCCTCTTTGTTTGGTTTTCAGGAGGATTGTACCATCGTATCCTACTGTCAAAAAAAAAATAGATCTGTGATTTTGTTGTCGTCCATGCAATTCGATAACGCAATAAATGAGAAAATGGGTGATAACAACAAACCCGTAATAATAACCGAATATAACCACACAAAAATTGGAGTTGATCTGGTAGACCAACTGTGCCAAAAGTACAATGTCGCAAGGAATACACGCCGTTGGTCGATGGTGGTATTTTTCGACCTTATCAACATATCTGGTATAAACGGTTTGTGCATTCATAAGGCAAATCACGCACAAGAAAACATTGCACGGTCCGACTTTCTTTAGAACTGTGCATGGGATCTGATCCGACCCCTGATTGAGGTCCGATCAATAATTCCTACACTTTCAGTGGAAATAAGGCGACGGGCACGAGTTCTTCTAAATACTATAGATGTACTACCCCCACCCCCCAATAGACCCCAAAACTCTGTCGGGCGCTGCCATATTTGCCCTAGGAGACGTGACAAATCCACACGTAGAAGTTGTTCGCGATGCAGTAGATTTGCATGCAAAGAACACATGAAGGATACTTGTACAGCATGCTTGAGTGAATAAAAATACGATATGTTCGGGGTTCCAGAACTCCAGCCATTTTTTATTGTTCTATTTGTTTATTGTTTTATGTCAGTGCTTGTTTTGTTTTTTTTTTTAAGAATGTAAGTTGTGTTTACCTAAAGTTGTATTTTTTTTTCTAAAACTTATTAAATGCGATATGGTTCGAAAATAAACAAGATAAATTTATAATTAGTGTTTTATGCACCACTCACAATTTATTTAAACAGGAAAATATTGAATTTATATTTTTATGATTAATTGTATCATACTAAGTATACTCTATAAAGAAAACGCCTTCAAAAAAGCCCAATTTGATTTTAGATCAAATCAAAATTGATCTTCAAGTGTAGCCCGCGCGCCTAAACACGTCACAAATGAGGGCGCGCCCAACGTAGGGTTTAACCTCTTGATTAATTTAACTCACTTTTATATTATGATTTAATAATTTGGCATCAGTTAGACGTATTTATAGGTAACTTTATTTATAACTGATAAACTACAGGACGTAAATATAAAAAGTATTAATTTAAAATTTAATTACAATTGCAGAAACTTTTTCCTTTTTTCTCCATAACTAAGGACACGTTGTTTTTTGCGTGGTAATGTTTCAACTGCCACTTCAATATTGTGATCTTTATCAATTATTACTTCTTCTGGCTGATTTTTATTCCAATTTATAAGAATCCTGTGATTATTTTTGTAGTATGTTAGTGTCCATCTTTTGTCAATTAGATTTTCATCAAAGTTTTTCCTTTTTTCTTACACAAAAAATGTCTTGACGTGGTAGCAACATGGCAGTAAAAAATAAACATTCACATTATAAGGTAGTTGTGAGTACAGAATGATTATTATACTGGAATACATATTAATCACCGTTGCAACTAACTTTTTCTCCATTCTTGAGATTTTTTAACTTTTCAAATTGACGTAGAACATGCTTTCCTGCCTCTTTAGTTAAACAATTTTCATATTTAATAACTTCAGAATTTGTTTCTGTTCTATGGAGGCGCCTTTTTTGAAGGCTGCAAACAGCATCGTAATCTATTTTATCCTCTAATGACTGAACAATTGTAAAAAAACTTTTTAAGAACTCTTCCAACGAACTATTTTTGGAAATTACACTCTTTAATTTTGAATTTAGACACTCAAGGCGATTATTCGTATTATTAAGAAAATTACTCTTTAGAAAAGAAATTCTAACATTCCATTCATGTTAATTTCATGCCAGTTTTTGTGATAATAATCCAAAACAACTTTGGGAGCGATATGTTTTAGCTTCTCATAAATTTGAATAAATTGAGTGTCTGTTTTTGCATACACTAATTCCTGCAACACTTCTAGGGTCTGTATTCTCTGAGACTGAGTAATTCCTAGTTTCTCACAAGTGATTTCTCTACGAAAAGTTTTTAGTGTATGGAAAACGCAAAGAATCAAATAAGCATTTGGAAATGCTGCTTTTAACAAACACCGTTCAGTCAAATCTTTATCGGTCATAATTGTTCTTGTCCTATGGAAATTAGGATTCTTATCTTTAAAAGTATTAATAAACCACAATAAGTTGTCTTTGTCCTCAGAAATAAGCAAGCACATTGCAACTATTTCGCTTGCACAATTTCTATCCTCAATCATAATCAAAAAAAAGTGGTATTCCAATATTAAGAAGCTTATATGTTGCATCTATGGCAATAAACTCTGGGTAAGCGTCATACATTGCATTAAACGTAACCTATAAATTACCGGCAGCAAAGTTCGTAACTGGTACGGTAGTTCCGCCCTCTGAATTTCGACCAATCCTGGTCAACTACCGGCTACGAAAACAGTCGCCGGTACCGGCTGCATATTCATATATTACCGACACAAAGAGACAATCGGATTTCCGAACGACGCCGAACACGTAATAATAAGTTGCCGACATAATTCTTAGTTTATGTCTGTAACTTAACGATTGGCGACGACTGCGAGCTGTGGTGTTATTAAACTATGAAAATTTGTTTATTTCATTACAATAAAGAATCTAGTAACTTCCAGTGAGGAAATACTTAATTTGAACAAACAATGGAATGAGTTTGGTGAAACAATTCTAAACAAATTAGAAGATAAACCTGTATTATTCCACCCAACTATTCAATCATGTTTAACCAATAAAAAAAAAGTAAACTAGAATAGAAAATTCTTTGGTATCTGGTTTGTTTACAGTGTTCAAGTATCAAAATTTGAATACTGTAAAGAAAAATATAGGCGCACCAAAAAGATAAAAGGGATGAAAATCTCCGTTCAGCCAACTTCTGTTAGTAGAAGGAAAACCAAGGTAAGAAATACACTTTGTTTAAACATTAGAAAATGTAAAGTTTACTAGTTTCAATTTGAATTAATTTACATATACCTACCTGAAAAAATCAATGTATATGGACCATATTTCGTGAATATCTTGAAAATTATTTATCAAGAAATTCTCAAAACAAAATGACCTTGGTATAATTTTTTACAACAAAGAATGAGCATGTCAAACACAAAAATAACTATTTTAGGTGACTGGAAGTAGAAGACTTACCAGCGGGATTTCCGGAAAGCAGAAAAAAGCGCCCCACAATTTAAAGGAATGTGTTGACAAAAATGTAGGATTAGGTGATAACAAAAGGAAAAAGTAGAGAGTTTGTCTATATTATATATTTTATTATTTATTTAGAATTTATTTCTCGGAACATATCTTTTCTTTAGACTGTAATAATTAACCACTTTCATAGGCTCAAAAAATAAATATTAAATCTTATCTTCCAACTTATACAAGAATAAACATTATGTATTCTCGCTAATATATCAAGAGTTTTTTTCAATACCTATTGTATAGGAGCAAATGTACCACTTGTTGTTTGTATAAGTTACCGACGGAATCCTAAAGTTACGTCTGTAACTTATATAAACTCAATCGGCTTTTTGGAGCAGTTGGTTGTGTCGGTAACATATGAATATGCGTACCGGCTACCTAGCCACTGCCAAACTAGAAATGCTAAAAATGCGCCGAAAACATTTTTTTTTTCTCTTCTGGAATCGTATAAAACAGATAGATTTTACAGCGTAAAATAAGAGGAGGAATTCCTACTATACAGGGTGTTTCAAAAAGGTATGTCATAAATTCTTCCTCAGATAGATTACCAAAAAATAAGTGGATTTGGCTATATTTACCTATATTAAAAACTGGCTCATAACAAAGTTACAGGGCATTAAACTAACATTCAAAAAACGTTTTTTTTTTTTTTTTTTTGTAAAAAGTTTGCTGTTGCGATTTTTTCTTTGAATTTTTTGCAGTGCTGTAGATTTGAAGGCCCAATATTCTAAGGAGAAAAAAAAAATAAAGCGACCCTCTTAAAAAAAGTTGGGGGGTTCGGTACCTTTTAACCCCTTCGTATTTTTTTTGACATAAAGAAACTTGCTTTATCGATCTTAAAATAAAAAAAAAAACTATGAATTTTTAGATTTTTTTTATAGCTAAATGAACTTTGTATCTTTCTTAGTTAACGAGCTATTTACAATTTTTTAAATGAATTTATAGAGCAATAATTCTTCCGTCCTGGACTTAACAAATCAACAAAACTAAGAGTAGGTCAGGAGTTATTGTACAAAAAATGCATATAAAAATCAGTGGTGTGTCTAGGGCTATGCCTGAGCCGCCCCTGCAAAAACTAAACCTTTTATTTATATTTTTGTATTCAAGACATGTTGAACATTTACTAAATTAAATGTTTTATAAAATATGTGTAATAATTATTGTCAAGTGTTTATTTTTAATTGTTAATATTTGGTTAATTGTTTATTTAAAAAAATATTTTATTAAATTTAATAAATACATTCCCAAACTAACGTGTATTTTTATCAGTGGCATGGTGAATTCATGAGGACGGGTGGCACGCCATTTTTATGGCGCCAGTCCAATATTATAAATACCTTTTTTACAAAAATATATATAAAAGAGGTAGTTTTGCAGGGGCGGCTCAAGCACATCCCTAGGCACGACACTGATTTTTATATGCGTTTTTTGTACAATAACTCCTGACCTACTTTTAGTTTTATTGATATGTTAAGTCCAGGATGGACGAATTGCTCTAGAAATTCAGTTAAAAAATTGTAAATAGCACGTTAACTAAGAAGGAAACAAAGTTCATTTCACTTTAAAAAAAATTTAAAAATTCATAGTTCTTTTTGATTTTAAGATCAATAAAGCAAGTTTTTTTATGTCAAAAAAAATACGGGGGGGGGTTAAAAGGTACCCAACCCCCAACTTTTTTTAAGAGGGTTGCTTTAATTTTTTTTCTACTTAGGATATTGAGCCTTCAAATCTACAGCACTGGCAAAAAATTCAAAGAAAAAATTGCAACAGCAAACTTTTTACAATAAAAAACGTTTTTTTGAATGTTAGTTTAACGCCCTGTAACTTTGTTAGGAGCCAATTTTTGATATAGATAAATATAGCCAAATCCACTTATTTTTTGGTAATCTATCTGAGAAATAATTTATGACATACCTTTTTGAAACACCCTGTATACTAGAAATGATAAATATCAAAACCGCAACTTTTTATCATGAGATTGCTATTTTAGCGTTAGGAGCAAAAGCAGATGAAGCCCTTAAAGAGCTACAAGTCACTTAAAAATTCAGCAGATGTACAACGGCAAAGAATAAAAATAAACAGAATAATGTACCTATCACGATAAACGAATCCCGAGTACCAAGTGAAATTACGGTCAGGTATCTATAATATTTAGATGCAAAGCTTAGATGGGAAAAGAACATCAAGAAGAAAAGAAAACCATAAAAAAGAGGAAAGAGGAAAGAATAGAAATAAGAAAATCAAAATAACATACATTGGGCAAATTTTTGGGATTATTAGTATTTTTAAGAATCGAATGCCTTTGGTACAAATTCATTTTTAGTTAAACAGACCATTTTAAGAAATAATCCTGAAACACGTCGACTTTTGATTTTAATTTAACGTATTTTAAAATAATAATCTAACATTACTTTCGAGTAATGACGTCACCGTCATTTTTTTTTTAATGGAACACCCCCATTTTATCTCAATTTTCGGATTAGTCTAGCTGAGCTGATTCCAAAAATGTATCACATGTTGATTCCAATTGGTACAGGGTGGGCAAAACTACAATAGTTTTGTGTGTGCTGATAAAGTAACGCGTAACATTCTTTATTAGTTAAATTAACAATATTATCAAAAATACTTATTGTCTAGCGGACAGAATATGATCAAATACATGACTTTATAAATGTTCGAACTGCAGCCCTTGTTGTATTTGACAGTAACCCAAACGGTGTACAAATTCTTGTTGAACCTTGTTTATTGTGTCTTGAGAAATATTGTTTATTGTTGTCCGAATTCTCTCTTTTAATTCTTGAATATTTGCTGGTTTCGTTGGATTCACAACATTCTTCAGTTGGCCCCACATAAAATAATCCAAAGGATTGAAATCTGGTGACCTCGCTGTCCATTCGATAGGTCCACGCCTACCAATCCACCCGTTCGGAAAAATGTCATCTAGGTACCTTCTAACATCTACAGTATAATGTGGAGGTGCACCATCCTGTTGAAACCATAAACTTTCATCACAACCTCCAGGATTACGTCTTCTGGGAAACAAATTACGTAAAGTAGGTACGAGATACCCCTTAAAAACTCAAGGTACGTTGCCTTGTTTAAATTACCTTCGATAAAGTAGGGTCCGATGATTCGATTTCTTAAAATTCCAGCCCATACATTTACCTTTTGCGGGTATTGTGTATGATGCTCACGCATCCAGTGGGGATTTTCTTTTGCCCAGTATCTACAATTCTGACGGTTAACCTCGCCATTTAACGTGAAAGTGGCCTCATCAGAAAAAATGTTTTGTATCAAGAGATGGTCTCGGTGACATTTATCCATCATTTTTTCGCTAAATTGGATTCTTCTATCGGGATCATCTTCGTTTAATTCCTGCACAAGTTTTAGTTTATAAGGATGCCATTTTTTAAGCTTTAATAGTTTGTGTACCGTTGTTTTGCTAACACCGATATCGCGACTAACTTTACGCACAGAAGTGTGCGCGTCTTCTTCAAAACTAAGTAAAACATCTAATGCTGTATCAGCATTTGCAGAGGGACGACCTGATTTGCGTACATTTTCAACCGTACCAGTTTCTCTAAATTTCTTTTCAATCTTACTGACTGTTGAACGCGTTATAGGTCTTTCTAAATATTTATCATTAAACAAATTGCGCACTTCCATCTGAGTTCCCGATCTGTCTCCATACCCAATCATCATAAGTATTTCAATTTTTTGTTTACACTTAACTCCATTTCTAATTCAAATTAAATCTAAGCAATAATTAAAACATTCACGAATATCAAAAATATTGTAGTACTAAATTGTCACTAAACATCAATAAATTACTAAACAAATAATGACATTTCACAAAAAACTAGACGACTATGTTTTTTCAAAATTGATAAGAAATAATTTCTTTCATATTCTGTCTTCTAGACCACAGGTCCACCCTGTACCAATTGGAATCAACATGTGATACATTTTTGGAATCAGCTCAGCTAGAGTAATCCGAAAATTAAGACAAAATGGGGGTGTTCCATTTAAAAAAAATGACGGTGACGTCATTACTCGAAAGAAATTCACCCTGTATATTAGATTATTATTTTAAAATACGGTAAAATAAAATCAAAAATCGACGTGTTTCAGGATTATTTCTTAAAATGGTCTGTTTAGCTAAAAATGAATTTGTTCCATACTTTACGGACACACTGTATACTAATACTTAATACACTATTATTTAGAAAGCATAGAGAAAATATTTCAGCAACAAAAAATGAGAAAAGAAGAAATAATAGAAGAAAGCGAAGTAAAATAAAAAATTTGGAAATAAAATGACAAAATTAGTTAATTAGACTGGAAATTTTTGTTTAATTTCTATTCTATTTAATTGTTATCACCTCACTGAAATTTTAATTTCCTTTGTGGAAAGGCAATCAATACAGACCGAGTTAACATTTTTAAATATTCATAGTTTGGAGCTAAATTATCATTTTCCATCCAAAATCTTTTGGATCCCATTAAGAGAATTTCATAATTTGACATTAACTTTTTTTTAAAAACTTACTTGTCCGGTATCCTTATCAAATTTATAGAGACGTAGTCCGGGGTTGTTGGGTCCATCGTTAGTCCTTCGTGGAGTCACAGATGGCGCGATCATTGCCCATGAAATTGGTTTACCTGAAACAATATTTTACGTCTATTATCAATGTTAATTTAAGAAAAGTTTGCTCGATTTGTATTCAAACGATGTTTAAAATAATTGTGAGCCAATTGGGATTAAATCTAAGCAAATATAAAAACAGTCCTATCAGAACAATCCAATGTACTCGCCGGGAGATATAAATCAGCTTTTTACAATCACCATTCAAAATAACATATTAATATACAACAAAGATTTTTAAATAAACAGAAATAATACAATAATACATTTTATACAACAAAGATTTTTAAAATAAAGAAAAATATTATTTTATATAATAAATGGTTTTTAAGTATTTTATATGTTGTTACACGTTTGTCTGTTCTATTATCCAAGTTAACATTGACTTTGAATATCAACTTGAATATCATGATTAAGATATAGGCAATACATTGTATACTACTTACGACAAATTAACACGGTGAGTACTACTTGTCATTTTTGAAACGGCGAGGCATCAATATGATGTCACACTTGCCAGTTAGAAAATTAGCGTGATTTCATAATATGCCTCGCTATAATGCTACAAACATAAGAACTCGCTCTAATTCGTCTATAGTAATAGAAAAGTTTAGCTGGCCTTAAAAATAAAAAAACAAATTCTGTGGGGAGACATCAACCTTAAGCAAAAAAAAATTAAATATTTAACAAAGACATAAAATATATAAATTAGGATTTATCTGAGTAATATAAAGGTCAATAGATGTCCTCCCTCATGACTCTTTTCTTAACTCTCGTACTCAACGTGTTAAATTAATTTGTAATTTTCAGTTTTAATTTCTTAAAATAATGTAATCGTTGAAAAAATTGTGTGTCCATTATGAGCGAAAAATTCGTTGCTTTTTTCGACAGATTGCGACTAAGAACTTTCTGTCTCATTCTACAAAGTATCACTTTTTGCTCTTTATACACAATAACTATTTGGGCAGATGAAGAATACAATTGTAGAATACGATTGTAGACACTGTAGACCATGAAAAAATTAGATGGGCAATGTCTAGCTTCTCTTCATTTAAATCGCCAGGATCTGACGATATCTATCCAGCCCTAATTTAATGGGGTCTCACACCACACCTGGTAGATTAGGTTAGGGTAGGTATATTCAGATCCTCGTTGGATCTGAGGTATATCCCCCAAACATGGAGATATGTAAAAATAGTCTTTATACCTGATATCGTTTTCCATGAGGACATTGAAAAGGCTATGCGAAAGGTACATAAGGGATGTGGAAATTACAAAAACATCATTACACCCAAGTTACCATGAATACACCCAGGCAGATCTATTCATTCAGCACTTCACCTAGTAACTGGCCGAATAGAGAGATCTCTGGTGTTTTCATAGACATTAAAGATGCTTTTGATAAGACGACCTTTTACAAAATAATACTCACTTAACAACAGGAATGTTAGTGGGTGGATACACAACATGCTCTCAAAGCGAGCAATAAGAATAAGTGTAGAAGATATGAATATAAAAGGCTTGGTTGCGAGGGGATGTTCACAGGGAGGGGTGCTGTTACCTCTACTGTAGAACATGGTCCTCGACACCCTCATCAGCAGTCTTAATAATGATAGTCACTACACAATAGCACATGCAGAGGACCTGGTCATTCTGCAAACTCAAAATGTTTAGAACATACTCTGCGAAACAATGCAGGTAGCTCTCAGTGGTGCAGGGACAATTTACTGTCTATCGATCCCAAGAAGGCAAACATGGTCCTTTTCACAAAAAAGAATGGAAATGAAAATAAAATCTCCATAGCTCCTAACACAAAATTAAACTTTGTAACAGAAGTGAAGTACCTAGATCTTATCTTTGACAGCAAGTAAACATGAAACCCATACCTAGGAAACAATAATAAACTCATAAATTACTTACGAACAATGCCGTCGAACCGTGGGGCGCTCCTGGGGTCTCTCCTCCAGAATCGTCGTTTTTGCAGGAGGCGCTCGATACGCTTCAACTGCTTCAAGCCAACATGGACTCTATGTTACCAATAAAAAATCTTCCATAAGCCATATAAAGTTAAAAAAGACCAAATAGAAGAACCGGAGGTCGCAGGTACGATTAATATCTACACCGACGGTTTTAAAACAAAACAAGGCTCAGAATGTAGATCTTAAAACCGAAACTTAAAATAGGCTGTATGCAGTAGTGCCAGTGTAGTTCAAACATAGCTCAAGAGGATTCTCATAACATTAAAATAAATTATTAGAAATAATATCATTGGAAGAATCATGCTCATTTTCACAGATAGCAGACAAGCATTACTCACCGTGGACAGATCACGAAGTTGACCACACTATCAAAATTGAGGTCAACATAAGATGAATTGAAGGTGACTTCACATGGAAAGGTAATTTGCTGATTCACTAGCTAAGAATGCAACCAACCAAATACTTTTTGAACCTGGTCCTTGTGTTGGACTGAC
This sequence comes from Psylliodes chrysocephalus, assembly GCA_927349885.1. Lineage (NCBI taxonomy): Eukaryota > Metazoa > Arthropoda > Insecta > Coleoptera > Chrysomelidae > Psylliodes > Psylliodes chrysocephalus. The sequence goes on from OV651818.1 coordinate 19,392,720, forward strand.
AACATCAGTACCGAAAATTCAAGAAAAGATGGGATGAAACAAGAAGCTGTATAATTGCCAGAGAGCTTTTAAGTTATTTTAAAAACACTACAGCAAACAAATACTTGACTATGACTACACAGAATCTGCGCCTGCTCACAGGCATTTTGACAGAACATTGCCAAGTAAGGAAGCATTTCCACAGTATGGAACTATCAGAAGCCACACTCTGCATGGAATGCGAACAAGAAGATAACCGTCGAGTATATTCTTTACGATTGCCCTACGCTCTCATTTATTAGAAGATTGGTGTTCAAATATTATAAGAGAAGCACCTCTTGGCGACGTTGTCAACTTCATTAAATCTGTAGGCCGGCTCACGAGCTAGGAGGTGCCTATCTACTTAGGAGAATGCACAATGAGCCTAGTGAAGCCATAGTGCCGTGGCTTTATCCACCCAACATGTTACATATACAGATAGCGTTAATTATACAAGGCTATACCAGCAAGTAAAAAAGAATTATATTCTAGGAATGCCTACTGATATAGCTATAACCACATAAAAATCTAAATGAAATGTTCAAATTTAAATATTAGCTAGAGAAGCCTGGAAACAGGGAACTCCTATACTGGTCAGGTATACAGATGATTCAAAAACCAAACAAGAAGCCGGTGCTGAAATCTAAGTCGAACCAATTTCGCGTCTAGGAGAATATGCAACAGTTTTCCAGGCTGAATTATTAGTCATACAACATTGTGAAAAATAAATATTTAATCAGCATCAGGCAAAACTATAGTCATCTACTCTGATAGCTATGCAGCTCTAAAGGAGATTCTCTCACCAGAAATCAAATTACGAGTGGTGTCAGACTGCCTAGAAAATCTGGCTGCTAGGCCACGAGGGATATCAGCGTAATGAAAATGTCGACGAACCAGCCCGAGAAAGCTCATATAAGGCAATGACATTCCAAACTTTTCTGTGGAGTTGATAAGGCATTTTGCAAGGCATCCATGAAACAATGGATGCAAAATGAGTCTTTAGGTATGGTAAAATAACTATTCAAGGTTGAAACAGGCAAAAAACTTCATTAAGGAACCATTGGCCAAGTTCACGAAAAAATTGGTAGATGAAACACAAAGAATCGTTAGGGTAAAAGTAGGTCTTTTTAACTGACAATGTCGCCTAAGAAAGCACATGGGTGTCATCAATTCAACAAAAGAAGCAAAACTGTGCAGGTTCTGTGAAGAAGAATAAAGAATATTAATCCACGTCCTGTACCAGTGTGAAGGCCTGGCCAGATGGAGGTTTCTAATATTAGACGAAGAAATGCCAGACGCATGGAACTACATGAGTTAGCCACTGTCAAAGCTACTAAGTCTAAAAAAATGCCAAGCTAGATGATATACTCTAAATAAGGAAGTCCTACAAGAGATGTAGTCTTTTAATTCAGTTATAAGACAGTATTACAACAGTTGAATCTGCTTTTAAATCCGCAATGTTCTGAGATTTTTTTATGTAATTGAATTGAATGTCAAGCTGTTATTTGTTTCTTTCTACAGCCTTTTAAATATTTAAAATCAACAACAGAAGTAAATTATTTAACTTAGCATAGAAATAGCTTTTATACAAATCGGAAAGTTGACAATCTTATAAGGTTTTTTTTATAAATTTTATGAAATTAAAGCAAATAATAGCCTACAGCATTCACTTTGTGCACGTTTTATGGTGTAAGTGTATTATATCTGTCGCGAAAAGTCTTTTTGTTGCTACACTGCAGTTCACTGAGCAGCCGAGCTGTAATTCGAGTTGGTATAATTTTCATAGTAAGAGAGCCAGCGACCTCCAGACATACGATAGGAATATAATCGACGTATTATTCTATCACGTCATCTGTCTCAGCGAGTTAAACTTTGCTAATGTCCCCGTGTATATGTTCACGTGACCGCATATATCACGTCGCTTGCCATGTCACCTGTCACGACAATTCTCATGTCATTTATCACTATTAAACTTTTAGAATGTTCCATGCTCACGTGAACGCCGGCCGTTGCATATGTCATTCGCGTGAAAGGTTGACGATGTATCCCATCTCTTATCTTGATGGTCGTAGCTCTTGTTGCTGCACTACCCATCAAATTTCTAATAAATTTAGCTTTCAAATGAAGTGTCACACTTTACAATAGGTAACAGTTTTTTAGTTCGTAAGATGATGCTAAAATCAAAAGTAACGCAACAAACAGTCATGCTGTTGAAATACACATAAAATTACCTTTTCAATGATGTGTCACATATAGTGAAAGAAAGGAGGTTGACAAAAGAGAAGTCTATTTTGAAAAAAGATCTATCAACTACCGCCAAATATTTTTTTAGAGGTCCAGTCTGTATAATTTTAAAAATAGCAAAAAATTTACTTTGACACTGGTTGATTAGATAAACTCTTTACCACACATAGAAGTATTGCTAGACAATTGTGATTCACCTCGTATATTAGCAAATGAATATTAAAATTATAATGTAATGACATAAAATATATGAGTCGCTTTTATAGTTTATAGCCTTTTATAGCTATTATTTTCTTTTTCATTACAAACATGTGTGCTTTGTCAGACCAATTTCACCGATACCATCTAGTAACTATGATCTGACGATTTTCAGTTCCTTTTTCATCGAAACTAATTTTTAATTAAATTAGGTCGTCGATTCAAAAAAACTGAAAACATGAGAATTTGCATCCAAAACATTATAAAAATATTAAAACGTAAGATCTCACTAAAAATATGAGGACTGGCAACGCTGTTTGTTCCTATCACATCCGTTTACGGAATGTGCAAATTGTATACAAAAAGTTAACAGGTCGCCTGTTTTTTTGTGTAACCAAGGCGACCGACAAATAAAATCCATGAAATTATTTCAAAATGGATACTTCTAATTTGTGCAGTGATTGTTGTTACATTTTCAAGGAAGTTTTTTCTTTCTTTGTGTTGGAAAATATAAAAAATCAATGGAATAAATTAAGAGTATTCGAGGTATGTAAGACATACATATTTTATTTTATTGGGGATACCTATCTGTCAAAATTTAATAGCTTGTCGAATTTTCTAGAATATGACTCCTATTATATTCAATAGTATCATTGGGTATTTAACTAAATATTAATTAAGTTTTAGGGACAATCTTTTCACCTTTGACTAAAGTTTAAAGCAACTATTTTCTGATTAAACTATAGGGCTATTATTTGTCGAATCTATCAAGTAAACTTACATGTAACTTTACTTAGAGGTGGAAAGATCGGCCCTTAGTCGTATTAAATGCCTAAAAATACCTATAAATATTTATTATGAGATGGGGAAATCAGCTTTTTGTAAACTGACAAATAATATAACAGTATACGATTGTGATTAGTGGATAAATCAGTGTAACATTTTTCATATTCGCGATATTGTTAGTAGAGGTTTTTCGTTTCTCCATATTTGTGTGATATCTTTTTATGTTTTACTAATCAAAACATTCATATTTTTAACCGGCTTCAAAAAAGAAGGATGTATGAATGTCCAGCGATAATTGTTTACCACATTGTCCGATTTCTACGATTCTTTTTTTTGTTAGAAAGGGTGTACCTCTGGAGTGATCTCATATGATTTGGTCCAGATCTTAATATGGGATCTATGAGAATATCAGCATACTCAATTTGTGATGGCATCTACAACATTTTTGAGTGTTTTAAAATTACATTTATAATTAATAATACATTTTTAGTAAATCAGATTTTTGTAAAGTCGTGAAGTAGCTGTCAAATGAAACTAACAAAAATGAATAAATTTTTTTTTTGGAAATTCTTTTTTTTTTGCTTTGGGTAACAAGTATAATCCCTACTACTTCATATAAATATATAAATGCGAAAGTTTGGATGGATGGATGTTTGTTGCTCAATCACGCAAGAACGGCCGAACGGATCTGGATGAAATTTGACACATAGATAGATAATAGTCTGAAATTCTTTTTATCCCGGAAAAATATACGGTTTCCGTGAGATAGATTGGATTTTGTTTTTCACAGATATAATTTTTTGTATAGTGCAGTGGTAGTGAAACATGAAAATAAATAAAGCTACTGAGTATAAATAAATAATGACGTGTTTCAGGGTTTTTAAAATTTCCCATTTAAAGGAGGGGAAAATTAATAAAAATTATTAAAAATTAATAAAAATTAATAAAAATTAATAAAAATTAATAAAAATTAATAAAAATTAATAAAGATTAATAAAAATTAATGAAAATTAATAAAAATTAATAAAAATTAATAAAAATTAATAAAAATTAATAAAAATTAATAAAAATTAATAAAAATTAATAAAAATTAATAAAAATTAATAAAAATTAATAAAAATTAATAAAAATTAATAAAAATTAATAAAAATTAATAAAAATTAATAAAAATTAATAAAAATTAATAAAAATTAATAAAAATTAATAAAAATTAATAAAAATTAATAAAAATTAATAAAAATTAATAAAAATTAATAAAAATTAATAAAAATTAATAAAAATTAATAAAAATTAATAAAAATTAATAAAAATTAATAAAAATTAATAAAAATTAATAAAAATTAATAAAAATTAATAAAAATTAATAAAAATTAATAAAAATTAATAAAAATTAATAAAAATTAATAAAAATTAATAAAAATTAATAAAAATTAATAAAAATTAATAAAAATTAATAAAAATTAATAAAAATTAATAAAAATTAATAAAAATTAATAAAAATTAATAAAAATTAATAAAAATTAATAAAAATTAATAAAAATTAATAAAAATTAATAAAAATTAATAAAAATTAATAAAAATTAATAAAAATTAATAAAAATTAATAAAAATTAATAAAAATTAATAAAAATTAATAAAAATTAATAAAAATTAATAAAAATTAATAAAAATTAATAAAAATTAATAAAAATTAATAAAAATTAATAAAAATTAATAAAAATTAATAAAAATTAATAAAAATTAATAAAAATTAATAAAAATTAATAAAAATTAATAAAAATTAATAAAAATTAATAAAAATTAATAAAAATTAATAAAAATTAATAAAAATTAATAAAAATTAATAAAAATTAATAAAAATTAATAAAAATTAATAAAAATTAATAAAAATTAATAAAAATTAATAAAAATTAATAAAAATTAATAAAAATTAATAAAAATTAATAAAAAATAAAAATTAATAAAAATTAATAAAAATTAATAAAAATTAATAAAAATTAATAAAAATTAATAAAAATTAATAAAAATTAATAAAAATTAATAAAAATTAATAAAAATTAATAAAAATTAATAAAAATTAATAAAAATTAATAAAAATTATTAAAAATTAATAAAAATTATTAAAAATTAATTATTATAAATTAATAAAAATTATTTATATTACTATTGAAAAAAAAAAAAACGTCGTGGGGCAATCAAATACAACAATTTTCTGAAATATTTAATTGGAAGTACCTACAAAAGAATGATGGTGAATCATTTTTTAAACAAACACAATTTTATAAATAATCAAGTCAAAATTAGAAAAAATCTTGCATGTAACACGTTGAGAAATGCCGTTTTGTGTAACTTGTTTATTTTACGGGAACTCGCTTCGCTCGTTCCGAAAATATTTACTCGTTAAATAAAATAAGGTGTTTCGGAACTGATTACATAAATAGCTAATTTATTATTGATATCTCAAAAAAATTCCTTATAAAAGTTTATTGATTTGGCTAAAATCGAATATTATCTCAGATCAAATAAAAAAAAATGTGTTATTTAAAATGGTAGATTGTGCGACAAGTGGGTAAAGCGAAACTTCTCCTATAGATTAACTAACTATAGATTTTCTACTTCTACAACTTTTAGCGCTTAGAAAAAATACATTTTCTGTTAGTGATTTCATATTTGATACCGTATATATAGATATTTCAAAAAATATCCTGCATAAATTTTTAAACTTCTGTTAAAATGGAATAATAACTTAAGTAGATTTAAAAAAAAAGTGGTCAAAGTGAAACTTTATCCACGTCTTCACTATAATTTTTTTACGATCATAATTTATAGAGCTTATAAATACTCAACCATCTATTGAATTAAAAAGAAAATTTTCTGTACAGGCAATAAAAAATAAGTTATTGGTTTTGATGATTGGTTTGCTTTTATTAAAAACTTTTTAAAATAATTACGATTAACAGTATAATTATTATTTAAACATAAAATAAGGGGAAAAAAATTTAGTTTGTAGAATATAACATTTGTATTTGATAAATAATTTAAAATAAAATTAAAGAACATATCTAAGGAATTAATACAAAATAGACCCATTGTTCTTTGTTTTTTTTTTTTGAAAGAGATTACCTAATTAGTTGATTTTGATGAAACCGATTAAAAAAATAAAGAAATATTGAAATTAACCTCCTAGTAGAATTTATAAGAATATTATTTGCAAATCCTTAAATATGAGCTCTATTTTGGGTAAATGCTTAATAATTGTATGTGCTATAGGTAAGGCTATATCTACTATATGTAAAAATAGGCAGCTGCGATAAATAATCGCAAACAAAATAAACTTTTTTACTTGTCTCTGTGACTGTTTCGTGCAAAAAGGTTGTCCTATTCTTAAACAAAAAAAAAACATTGTTTGTTTATTTTTCAATATTATTAAACAAGTTTTTTTAAAACCTTTTTATTTTAAACCTAAGTGCAAGTCGGACGGGCAGCTCCAATTATTCTTCTTTTAAATAAAGATATATCACTAAAAAAGTTGTTAATTACATAAAAAATATTCTATTTTTGGTAAAACAAGCAGAAATTTTTATTATTTTTTTATTTCTCACAAGGTAACAAAAATGGAGCTGTCCCCTACTTGTAGCAAGGTTTTTAATTGCAAAAAGTACTTTAAAGTTTCTTCAATATTAATATTCTTCCTTTTGACATTTTCAAAATTTCCTTTTCAAATACATTTTCAGAATATTCTCCTATATTAATTATTGTTTTTTTTTTCAGCGTATCTGCTTAAAAAAAAATTAAATCGCCGCAAATTTTTCGAGTTATTCGGTTGCACGATATCAATGATGTGAGCTCATGTTCATTTCACTCTGACAATAAATACGTTTGATCTCGGATTATATGTCCTCTGATGGCAATGTAAAATCTAAATTTACATTGTACTGTCTTGGGATAAATCTTCCAGGATCAAATGGACAAGGCTGCAGATATACTAGCCGAAGATACAGACGTATCATAGGCTTGATATAGAATTGAATATGATACGATTATCATTAATGTCGTCGGTACAGACGATTTATCCGGACGCGTGTTAATCGGCAAATTCTAGTGAAGATAATGGAGAAGCTGAAAAAAATACTGGAACAATAAATGGGGCGGAGAGTAAAGGAGGAATGAGCAGCATTAAATGGTGAGTCTTCTGATTTATCTTTTCTGTAAACAATTTTTTACAAACTGTTGTAAATTTATAATTAATTTTTATTCTTCATGAAATTTCTTGTATGTTGCTTTAACAGTAGGGGTAATTATTAATACACTGCGTGAGTATTACATAGTTGTATAATACAAGAATAGCAAACGAAGAAAATCGATAATCAATATTTTGATCTAATGAAATCATAGATACCGTAGTCTGTTTATTTATTTTTTTTTCTAAATGTTATAATGTTACGTAAATAAATGATTTTGATGAAAAATAAAAATACAATCTTGTTTTTTACATATATTTTGAAAAGAAACACTAAATGACATACAACTTTGTAACTTTATAATAAAATGAAAAAGTAAGGAAATGTTACATACACCTAAAATAATTTTACAAAATCACTTCTTTTTTGTTTCTTGGGCCATTTTGAAAAAAACGTTCTCATAAAACATTTTATCTACTTGTGACATCCAATTATACATAGACTTAATGGCAGGTACTTTATTTTAGGGCAGAAAGCCCTGAACGTTACTCTTTTTAATATACGTAGGAATTAATTCTTCTTCTGCGATGACATGAGTCATATCTCATTTTAGAGGAATGCCAGCTAAAATCCAAAAAGTTTTGCTGTTTCATTTGTAGTATGGTATATGGTTTATTTTTGTCTACTTTTACCAACATTCTTAGTAGTGAAACAGGGGAGAAATATTTTGATAGCCTTAAACTTCGTTCTATTGCACTATGCACTGAGTCCACTTTATGGATGCATGAGTACCCAGGAGCAGAAAATTTCATTGTAATGTTTTTCCTTCTTTCATTTTTTTACAATTGCAAAGCTCAATAAACTATTTCGGTTTTGGGGGACCCAATTATCGCTCCACAAAATAAGCTCTTCTAATAGCGGAAGGTCGTGTGCCACTCTATTTAAAATTTTGTACATTGCACTAGCAATATCATTGCCTGTTCTTCCGTGAAGTGCTTCGGACCAAATTGCACAGTAAACACTCTTACTTTTGTTAAATAACAAATAATAATATAATATACGTTCAGCTTGCTTTTGAAGAAAAAATTTTTGACATCCCCTTTAGAACATGTGAGAACATTTTCTAGGTCAAAACACAATATTGCCTTTCTGCTTTTTATGTCTTTTTCTTCTCATCTCTCATCAACCTTGCAAACGTTTTTCGTACTCGTCTCTCTTGTCTTCGTTTAAGTTATTCTCCTTGGTTTTGAGATCTACTTCAGCACTCAAATCACATAAGTCTTTTGATGGTTTGTTAAATGAATAGTTAAACTCCGTAGAGAAGATTTTATGGTAGATATGTATTTTTATAGGATTCGAACATTTCTCATTGATGAAGTCTTTATATAAATTGTACATTTTTTGTAGTGACAAGTTTCCTTCGATGTACTGTCTCTTTGTATTTGCAAGGCAATGAAGTCATTATTGTCACTCTACATTTGGAAACATATAAATATGTTGTTTAACTAAATCTGCAGCTTTGGTGTGGTGGCCAAAGACACAGCCAAAGGAAAGCAATAACGAGGCTTAGCAAGGTACAAAGACTTGCCTGCCTCGGAATAACGGGGGCAATGAAAACAATCCACACTGCTGCAATGGAAGCACTAATAGGACTCCCACCTCTTCACTATGTGATACAAGGGGAGGCAAGATTAGGTGCTTACAGATTAGGGAATACACTGGGAAATCTTGACATTAGGCCAGGTCACATGAGTATCTCAAGGTTAGTGACAGGAGACGTGCTAGACATGAGATCAGACCACTTAACCAAGAGGTACTCTTTTAATACTCCCTTTGAGGTTTTAATACAGGAAAGAGCGGAGATCACCATAAGGGAGCCCAATGCCCAACGACAGGAACAAACCTGGTATACAGACGGGTCTAAGACTGCGGAAGACACTGGGGTAGAAGTATTCTCCAAAAACCCTGATACAAACCATAGCTATGCTATAGGAATACATTCTTTGGTATTTCAGGCCGAGGTATACGCAATTTTGCAATGTGCAAAAACGAACAATGAAAGAGCTGTCGAAAATCAGCATATTCAAATAATGTCAGACAGCCAAGCGGCACTTAAGGCCATATCGAGTCAGAAAGTTACGTCGAGGCTGGTGTGAGAATGCATCGAAGAACTAAGAACACTGGCAGACCGAAATAGAGTAAAACTATTTTAGGTGCCAGGTCACAAAGGGATTGAAGGCAACGAAAAGGCTGACGAACTTGCAAAAAGAGGGTCAGAAGAAACACTGGAACCAGACACAAACCCAGGAGTACCAAAAAGTACAGTCCGGGGTTTTATAAATGACTGGATTCGGGAACAACATATCAACTATTGGGGAAGCACCCCAAAAAAGGCACATGGAGAAGCCTTCATAAGCAGACCATGTCCCAAAAGAACTGGAGAACTACTCTTAATGAATAGGAACCAGTTGAAAGTGATAACAGGGTTCATAACTGGGCACGCCCCAGTAAAGGGACACTTGAACAAAATTGGCATGTACAATGGGGAACTCATGTGCCGACTATGTCACAAGAAACCAGAAACAGCCAAACACATACTGTGCGAATGCGAAGCTCTAGATCGCAACAGACAGGATCTTTTTGGACAATCCCAGGTTGATCCAACAACGTATAGAACCCACTCACCCAAGGATCTGTACAAACTTGTACAAGGTACAAAGGTGATAGAGTGAGTGCTATGAACTAACATGTGGTAAAACACAATAAGCCAATAGGCGTTAGTGTTATTCGGAGACACATAGTCAGACGAGCCCAGAAGGGGAAAAAAACTAAATCTGCATCTTCCTTTGATGTATGTTTTTTTACGTGTTTTCCCTGATTACTTTTCCTAAGAGTATGTGTTTCTGTAGAGAGCTTGTAAACAGTATATATAGGTTTTTGGCTAATGTCTAATGTTCCACAATAAAATATTTTGAAAGTACCTGTAAGTATTTGCTTTCTTAGAGTTTTCAGAATTTTTTCCCTATCTTCCCAATCTTTTTCCTCTGTTGTACCTAAAATAAACATTTTTTTTCCTTAGCGTCTAGCTTATAATATTCAGCAAATATTTGTTTTCTATCTTCTTCGTTTATATCTTTCTTCCACATTTATAAATACATTTCTCCTTGCAGTCTTTTTTTTGTTATTTTATTTGCAGGTCTCACTTTTTTCTTGTCGATATATACTCAAGTCCACTATCGAATTTTTAAAAATATATAAACCACTAAATATTAATAAAATATTAGATTTTTTAAAAAACTAATGTTCGAACCTCAGCAGAATATTTTCTGTTAACTCCATTTTGTTAATTCCATTATGCAAGTAGAACCATCATGGACTTACTACATACTTTCCTGGGTCAAACTCGTTAAGGGTTATAATGAATTCTGAATACAAGGATTATTTTACAGTTGGAATCGCGCTTTATGAACCACATGCTTCAATGCTTCTAACCTAACCATACACAATGTTCTTCGTTGTAACGAGTTAGACTTCCAACTTGCATTAGTTTAGTTATAGAAATGTTTCAGGGAGTAGACGTTGTGAGGGTAGAATAATACACAAATACAAATTTTTTGTACGTTGCAGATAAGGAGGTAAAACTATTTGATTAACTGATTTTTATCTATAAACTGGTACTTAGGTATCTTTCAACGTTTAGTAAATATTTACAAAAATGTCTCATCAGTAATTCACTTTTAATATCCTGTATCTCGGAAACGAAACGTTTTCGGACCTATGAACTTTTACTTCTATTTTAGGATGTAGATTACGCTATTAAAACATGACCGTCTAATTTCGGAACACCTTGTACTTCTAAAATCTTAAATCATATCAGAGACACCCCGAAACGGTTAACTTCATAGCAAAAATTGATTGACATGTAGATTCAATAGTTATCAAGTCATCAGAGTCAGCTGACATTTTATCTTTGTCATGTACATTTCCTTGTAGGCTTATCTCGTTCTCATAAAAGCTAAAAGATGGGGTGGAACGCGAGTAACGTTTTAGCAATGTTCCGTGGCGTCACAGTCTTCCTTAGCAACGGATGAAGAGACCACCGTGGTATCTACAAACCGTGATTACAGACGATGTTTTAAATAAAGAATATTGTTATACTTAATCAAGGGATTCAGTGCCAGTACCAACCTTAATTTGTATTTGTTTTAATTCACAATCCAAATGTTTCTTGTCATTTATCCCATGTGGAGGGTATCCTAAAAGTAAATTTTTAACATCAATTAATATTTCAATGGTTAATTTGTAACGCCTTTTGGAGCAGCTTTGATGATGGGTTTGTAAGCCGAAAGCGCTCAGATTAATTTTTATACACTGAATTAATTATTTCACTTTCAACTATTTGTGTGTACATGACTCCCAGTCTGCTTATTTGAAAGCAGCTTATTCTAATTTCGATTCTACATATATTTTCTTAATTTCATCTCTTTCTATTCTTGTATACATTTTAAAAGTTTTTTGGGTTAAGCATATTGGTTTATAATTTTACCCTTTCTTTTTTGTATATTGGTAATATTTAGTTTTTTTCCAAAACTTTTAAGATTTTTTGATTTTCTTATGTCCGTATGTATATATTTCTAATAATCCATTTCCTTTTTCTTCTAACCATTCAATCATTTTTGTGTCTACGCGTTCCTCGCCACTTGCTTTTCCTAGTCTGCTTTCATGTATAACCTTCTTTATTTCTTCTCTGTGGATTTCTTGAGTTTGATGTTCATTTAATTCCTTTTCGTCTGTATTTGCTAGTTGCTTAATCGGCATACTGTTAAATTTGATTTTATAATGTTTTTTCAAGATTTCTATTATTTCTGTTGTTTCTGTTGCCAGTTTATTTTTATTTTTCACAGCTTATTCCTTTTCTTCTGTTTCATGGTATTATTTTAACTATTTCTCATTTTTTTTTATTATCGCGTGCATACGTTTTTGTCATTTTTCTTACACGATCTCCGCAGGATTTGTTTTTAACTTTTTAATTTGCTTGTTTTACTATGTTTGTTTTTATAAGATTCACATCCTTACCTTTTTCGGATGCATTATTTTAAATTTCTTATGATTGGTAAACTTCTTAATTCAACTGAAACTAGATTGTAAAGCTATAGTCATAGGAACAAATTGGCCTTCTTTATACTCGTATATTTTTGTTTTTCCGAGCAGTGTGAAAATATGTATTTCTGTTATCGTGTTAATAATAAAAAACATTCAATTTGTGATGATTACAGTATATATTTTGTTGGAAATTATTACACTTGGACTCCCATTGGATATACTGTTAATAAAAAAAAATGATTGATCGAATCATTCTGTATTAACAGTCAATATATTTCATTCACACCTAAATTGTAACAAATATTGTTTCCGCCCGATCAATAACTCACCCACTATTATGCCAGTAGAACCATCATGGACTTACTACATACTTTTCTGGGTCAAACTCGTTAAGGGTTATACTGAATTCTGAATACAAGGATTATTTTACAGTTGGACTCGCACTTTATGAACCATACGCTTCAATGCTTCTAAACTAACCATACACAATGTTCTTCGTTGTAACGAGTTAGACTTCCAACTTGCATTAGTTTAGTTATAGAAATGTTTCAGGGAGTAGACGTTGTGAGGGTAGAATAATACACAAATACAAATTTTTTGTACGTTGCAGATAAGGAGGTAAAACTATTTGATTAACTGATTTTTATCTATAAACTGGTACTTAGGTATCTTTCAACGTTTAGTAAATATTTACAAAAATGTCTCATCAGTAATTCACTTTTAATATCCTGTATCTCGGAAACGAAACGTTTTCGGACCTATGAACTTTTACTTCTATTTTAGGATGTAGATTACGCTATTAAAACATGACCGTCTAATTTCGGAACACCTTGTACTTCTAAAATCTTAAATCATATCAGAGACACCCCGAAACGGTTAACTTCATAGCAAAAATTGATTGACATGTAGATTCAATAGTTATCAAGTCATCAGAGTCAGCTGACATTTTATCTTTGTCATGTACATTTCCTTGTAGGCTTATCTCGTTCTCATAAAAGCTAAAAGATGGGGTGGAACGCGAGTAACGTTTTAGCAATGTTCCGTGGCGTCACAGTCTTCCTTAGCAACGGATGAAGAGACCACCGTGGTATCTACAAACCGTGATTACAGACGATGTTTTAAATAAAGAATATTGTTATACTTAATCAAGGGATTCAGTGCCAGTACCAACCTTAATTTGTATTTGTTTTAATTCACAATCCAAATGTTTCTTGTCATTTATCCCATGTGGAGGGTATCCTAAAAGTAAATTTTTAACATCAATTAATATTTCAATGGTTAATTTGTAACGCCTTTTGGAGCAGCTTTGATGATGGGTTTGTAAGCCGAAAGCGCTCAGATTAATTTTTATACACTGAATTAATTATTTCACTTTCAACTATTTGTGTGTACATGACTCCCAGTCTGCTTATTTGAAAGCAGCTTATTCTAATTTCGATTCTACATATATTTTCTTAATTTCATCTCTTTCTATTCTTGTATACATTTTAAAAGTTTTTTGGGTTAAGCATATTGGTTTATAATTTTACCCTTTCTTTTTTGTATATTGTAATATTTAGTTTTTTTCCAAAACTTTTAAGATTTTTTGATTTTCTTATGTCCGTATGTATATATTTCTAATAATCCATTTCCTTTTTCTTCTAACCATTCAATCATTTTTGTGTCTACGCGTTCCTCGCCACTTGCTTTTCCTAGTCTGCTTTCATGTATAACCTTCTTTATTTCTTCTCTGTGGATTTCTTGAGATTGATGTTCATTTAATTCCTTTTCGTCTGTATTTGCTAGTTGCTTAATCGGCATACTGTTAAATTTGATTTTATAATGTTTTTTCAAGATTTCTATTATTTCTGTTTTTTCTGTTGCCAGTTTATTTTTATTTTTCATAGCTTATTCCTTTTATTCTGTTTCATTTTATTATTTTAACTATTTTTAATTTTTTTTATTATCGCGTGCATACGTTTTTGTCATTTTTCTTACACGATCTCCGCAGGATTGTTTTTAACTTTTTAATTAGCTTGTTTTAGTATGTTTGTTTTTATAAGATTCACAACCTTACCTTTATTTTATTTCGTATGATTTGTAAACTTCTTAATTTAACTGAAACTAGATTGTAAAGCTTTAATCCTAGGAAAAATAGGCCTTCTTTATACTCGTATATTTTTGTTTTTCCGAGCAGTGTGAAAATATGTATTTCTGTTATCGTGTTAACAAAAAAAAAAACATTCAATTTGTGCTGATTACAGTATATATTTTGTTGGAAATTATTACAATTGGACTCCCATTGGATATACTGTTAATAAAAAAAAAATGATTGATCGAATCATTCTGTATTAACAGTCAATATATTTCATTCACACCTAAATTGTAACAAATATTGTTTCCGCCCGATCAATAACTCACCCACCATTATGCCAGTAGAACCATCATGGACTTACTACATACTTTTCTGGGTCAAACTCGTTAAGGGTTATAATGAATTCTGAATACAAGGATTATTTTACAGTTGGACTCGCGCTTTATGAACCATACGCTTCAATGCTTCTAACCTAACCATACACAATGTTCTTCGTTGTAACGAGTTAGACTTGCAACTTGCATTAGTTTAGTTATAGAAATGTTTCAGGGAGTAGACGTTTTGAGGGTAGAATGATACACAAATACAAATTTTGTACGTTGCAGATAAGGAGGTAAAACTATTTATTTCCTAGCATAAATAGAGCCGTTTATTTTTAAAGTCCATTTATACTTAAAATAAGAGATTCATTATCGATAATGTTCGAAGGCAATGATAAAGGTAATTTTAATTAATTAGTATTTAACAAGTTAACCTCAGTTTTTAGACAATTGCATTAGTTGAATAAGTACGTTTAATTAATGCAGTTAAACTAAATTTACACAAACCTTTAGATATCTCAATTTAAGTAATAATGGAGTTAGGCCCCTTTCAAACTAAACGACTCAATAATCAATCAATAAAAAAGTTATCACAAGCTCAAAATTTAATATTTTTTAGTTGTTTATCTGTAATTATGTCAAAAGAATTACACAGATAATTAAAATTTTTATACGAAACTTTTGGTGGATCTCTGTTATCTGTTGGGTGCGGGGAGAGTGAGTTGCTCCAAAGTCCTTAGATCTCATAAGGCCGATTATTCATTCTCCAGGGACATATAGAACTTGCCTCTCAACTGTTAAAAACTGCTGGTTGTCGCTGAGAGGTGTCTACTAGACAGCTATATTCCCAGCTCATCAATTTGTCAAAAACCTGCTGGTTGACTCTGAGGGGTATCTATAGACAGCCATCTTCTCAGATTTTCAAAGTCCTGAAGGTTTTTGACTGATCAAAAACTTGCTGGTTGTCACTGGGTGGTTTCTAAAGATAGACAGCCTCTGCAAGTTAACCTTTAACCGCTACCCTGAAAAATTTTTACACTCTCACTACCATCGGTATGAGATACCGCTATACATAATATGTGGTATTACCTATATTTTTTTTTTTTTTTTAGAAAATTGAAACGACCTTTTATTTGTTTTATTATTTCTTTATAATCGCAAAAATAAAACAAAAAGGCTAAAATAAACATCTTAAACAAACAAAATAAATTGATGAATTCTATATAGGCAAATTTGTATATTCTATATAGGCAAATATGTATACTTTCTTATTTTTCTCGATTTTTTACAGAATTGTTACAAATTCTTTTAACATTATCCAAACAAATTGGTTTTTCCCATTCTCGAAAAACAAAAAATGTCTTCCGCTTTAATTTGTAGGGGCCTAAGAAGCATGTATTTTTAGTTTACAGTCACTCATAATTTGGATCTTTTTCTTCGGGATCTTCTGCTATTTGCAGCAGATACTCCATATCCCTTCTTAGCTCTCTTGGTAATCTAAGGTTTTCATTATATCGGTGTTGCAAAAATGGTGTGATTAGACTTTTTGCCAGTATTTTGAGGAAGTTAAAGCGTAATTCTTATAGCTTTGATACAAAATGTAGACATTGACTGAACACATATTCATCATTTGTAGGAAAACAGTCATGGGCCATCTGCAAGTCCTCACACCAGAAGAATAATTTTCGCATTTCTTATCTAAGCTATCTACACCTCCCTTGGTCATATTGTAATCGGCAATCATTTCTGTCTTTCCGGTATCTGGGTCATCTTTTGAAAGATGGTGCATTGAAGAAATTAGCAATACAGCTTTATTTTTCTTGGGAACATGGGAAAGCAGAGTAATGTCTTCTTTGAATCCGTATAATTTACTACCGACCTCTTTCTTTTTGTCTGGCAAAAAAGAGGCAGGAATCATCGGCTTGTTCTTTTTTAATGTACCCAAAAATGTTAGTCCTCTGTTTTGTAATTCTGTCACAAGTTGTAAAATGCCATTTTTTATTTATCTATTTTTTACAATAATAAAATGTTGATGAACAGTAATCCCCATGAAATAACCAAATAACTTTTTATTATCCAACTTCAAAAACACATCTTTTCGCATCATTTGTTTACTGTTCGCCTGAAAGGGATACCCTAAGGTACACTGCGACATATACACACATACTCTGCCGTTGACATATATCAGAAAATCAAGAAAACACTTCTTACAGTCGACGACAGAAGGAAGGGAGGAAAAAGAAAAGAATGTTTTTTCTCTTTGATCTTAAAAAATATATGGAAATTCTTTCCGATACCGGCAAATTGGGAGAAACAGTTCGTATATACATACGTTAAGGGTCAAACCCTTTTTATTTTTCTACGGGAAAATCAAAGAACTATAGCTTCAGAAATGCGGAAAGCAATTTATTGAAAATTTATGTGGAAAAAGAAACCACATATTGTATAGGAATGAGAGCATGAAGGTTGTTGGTTTGCTTTTCAAAGAGAGAAAATTATATTTGAATAATCCGGACGGTAGCAGAATCGGAGCTAGGTTAAATGATAATTTAAGCGTTTAAGGTTTTCTTAACACTTTTGAGGATAACTTGAAAAATTGTAATTACAATGTATAATTAGTAAATAATTAATAAATAATGAAAAGAACAGACATAAAATATTAATTTGTGCTCCATAGTCTTAATTCTGACGACACTTTAGTAATTAAAATCAGTATAATCTTGAAAAAATTAATACATTTTTCGACATTTTTTACTTCAGAATAAAGTATTACCCAACAAAGCCCAAGTAACACAAAAAGTTATATAAGGGTTATAGCGATGTTATAACAACTTTCCTTAAAGCTCAACAATTTACATATTCTATACCGTTATTATATATTATTATGTGACTTTTGGTGGATATATACAACCTAATAGTATATACATTTTACAGTAGTTGCTATAACTCCAGTTATAACTAACTTATAACTTTATGAAAAATAATGTAATTAGGTAATTACAAATGGATATAAAAACGTTGTTAAGAGTTATGTTATGATATAATTTGGATTTACCTATAGACTATTATTTATATAGCTGAAGAAGACTAATAGGTATAAACATTTTAGAGTTTCTTCTTACAAAATGACATTGTATCATACATATCTCACTTATGGAAACTGAGTAAACCTTAATATTAAACTTACATTTTACATAAAAAGTTGGTGTAATCTACCTAAATCCTCTGACGAAAAATTTTTTATGAAGTAACATTTAACTTTAGTGTGTAAAAATTAGTGCGCCTTATCATTTTCTCTAAATAATGGTTCTAAAATTTATTAAAAATATGACGAAAAAAAAAATAACTTCAAAAATATTAGAAAATAATTTTGATATTTTAAATAAAAACATAATAATGTAACCTTATTTTGTCTACATATTGCAATTATCCAGATCCAAATTTTATTTTTTGTTCATTTTTAACAAACATGGTAAACATTTTGTGTTTCTTCTTACTGAAAAAATGGCAGCATATTCTTATGACCAGAAAGTTGTAATTAATACATATAAACACCACGTTAAAGTTATTTAACTTATTATTTTATAACTTATACCCTCGTTATTTTTCTGTGCACAACAAATGGTTATTATAACTTAATTATGTAAATTTCATTTACATGTATCATATTAATATTACCACTCTGCGTTATAACTTAATTCTTTGTGTATTACTTATATAAGTTATATCAAAACTCGTTTACCGCTAAGTTATAACCGAGGAGTTAACCGCCGGGAACATCTCTTGTACACGACAGGAGAAGTCTGAAGGAAGTCAGAGGAAGTCCGAGGAAGTCAGGAGGAATTCATAGGAAGTCGGGGGAAGTCAGGAGGAAGTCCGGGGAAGTCTGAGGAAGTCAAGTTCTATTTAATGGTTTAAAAAAATATTTTATACAGGATGATTTAATTAGCTAAATTTTTAATCACACTGAATTAAATATTTTTTTCTTCAACTGAATAGAACTTGAAAAGTTAGAATAAACTGTTTTTCTTGATATTTAACGGTTTGGCTCCTAGTCCTCTAGCCGCTTTCCAAAAATGCACCTTCTTACTGCATGACGATATTTGGGACAGACAATAAATTCACTTTTCAAGATGTACAGTATAGATGGGGTCTATAAGGTTTGGAATAAAGGTGACGGGATTTTCATCAGATGGAAATACCAGACTGCTGAAAACAATGCGCCTAAATTCGGTCTTGCCTATTTCGAATGGATATGAAACCTCAAAAACGACTAAAAGTGCTTCTGAATCAAAACCTAGATTAGAACGAATGGATAAGTCCCCTGAAATAAGGCAGCTGAATGAGTGGAAGTGGTATCAAATACGCTGCGATGACGAAGAATGTGAGATTTGTTTCGTGCAGGATATTGTCCATATTTTAACAAAACTGAAAGTTAGACTTTTAAATTTAGCTGTAACTTTACATATGGGAAACTACATCGCTGGTAACAACCACCTACAAGCCCTAGCCAGAGATGTCTCGAAAGATCAGCATTTATTGACAGCTACTGATTTGAAAGGAGAGGACAAAATGAATTTTGAAGCCGTAGAAAAGATGTGCTTACTGAAAGTTATAGATCATTTGAAAAAAAAATACCTGTTAGTAAAGCAACGCTGCTATATCTAAGACTGATGCGCTATATATACAATTGATGCATTTTTGAACAAGAAAACTACGGTGGAGAATAGGATTTATTACATGTGGTACTTTTTTTTAATATGGTGTCATCGGTATCGACTACTAAGGCCATTAGCTTCGTGTTCTGTGTAAGCTTTGTTACTGTTTCCTAGCGCCACTTTAGGAACAGCACTGTTAATTAGAACCCAACAGTGAATGGTACCAAGGCATCAGAATTAATTTAAAATAATTAAATAAAATAATCCCGGCCAACGGTGGGATTCGAATCTGGGACCCTTGGATCCACAGGCAGAGACTCTGCCACTGAGGAGCCACCCACCCCTTACATGTAGGATTGTATATTTTTTAAGAATGTGGAAAAACAGGCTGAAAAATCCCAAATATACAATGAAGAACAATTTTCTGCCATCGAACGCTTATCTCTCAATAGACCTAAATAGCCACAGTCTTATCAGGTTCATTGTAAAAGCCAGACAAAATAAGAATATCACAAATGATATGGCTCTTCTCCAGCCAGTCGTGTGAAAAGCTCTTTAAAACAACCCGATCTCTTACGTCCACTTTTTCGGCAGTAGTTAACTTCAGTGTTAAAGAGATTTTGCATCGTATTGACAGAATACAATCTATCAATAATATTCTGAAAAATTGCACTGAAACTCTCAAATTTCCCAGAGAAGATAAGAAAATTGGCTCGAACAAGTTGGACGTTAATCTTTCAGATTATGATTTCCGTCTATCTGACCAAGATATACTCCGAGTTGTTGGAGACGCTTTACAAAATTGCATAGAATATGCTAAGGCGCTTGACATCATAGTATCTGAGAACTGTTGGAATTTTGTAACTGTTCCAGTGTCACGTGGGAAGACCTTTAAGAGAACAGACCCAGAGTCGGTTTTGGAACCTATAGAAAATTCCCACCTAAACGCACCAAAAAAATTAAAACTACTAAGCGCGACGATACCTCGTCGAAAACTGAAGAAGAGGATAAAGTCACTGCTTTCGATGACAGTACTGATACGGAAGTTTTCGATTCTAATAAATCGGACGATGATTCAGACTATAGCCAGTCTGTGATTGAGACACAAGTTGGTGATGCCCTTGAAACAAAACGTTCTACGAAAGTTGAAGTGACAAACAAAACTGATGAGCTTTCAGTTGACAGTTTTGTTTTTTGTTCATTTATATATAATCAAGGTACCAAAATGGAAAAACAAAAAAAATTCATTGCTCAAGTGATAAAAAAAGAAAAATCGAATATTACTGTTTCTTGTATGCGTTACAATGAAAAAAGAAGTTTCCATTTTCAGATGTTTGATTTAAAAGTGCAATACTTTTATTATTGAACCAACCATAATGACACGAGGTGGTTATTAAAATCTGTGTTTAATCTTCAAATGATAAATTTTAATAATTTTGGAGGATATTTTTAAAGTTATTTTCGACCTGGTTGAGTATTATTTATTTACACAAATGTGCCTAGGCATAAGAAGGTGGTGTTTAACATTTATTACTTCAATAAAGATAGACTTCAGATTTTATTCCATGTCATATCAAATTAATTATACCACTACCACTCGAACTGATTTTCTCAAATCATCAATAAAAACTAGACATAAAGTAAGTAAGTAAGTAGTATAAGTAACACATTAAGCCTCTGATTTATGTCTATAGTATAATAATAAAAATTATAGTTACCCTTGTGTACTAGATGAGGATGTCTTGAATAGGTTTGTAGATAATTATAAACATAATGTAAATATCATTAAAGTAATCAAATATTAACAAGTAGAAACCTAATTCAACGGTAAAGAAAGTAAAAAGGGGCGTTCTCAATCAGGTAAAATGATTTCTTATTCCATTCCAATTATTAGAATAAATTCGAAAATTTAAGTCAATAAATAACGGATTTGTTAAAATAACTTATTAAAGCATTAGTAGGGAGAGTCAGGAGGAATTCTGAGGAAGTCAGGAGGAAGTCAGGAGGAAGTCAGCAGGAAGTCAGGAGGAAGTCAGGAGGAAGTCAGGAGGAATTTCGAGGAAGTCGCAGGAAGTTCCAGGAAGTCTGAGGAAGTTACGAGGAAGTCCGAGGAAGTCAAAAGGATGTCCGAGGAAGTCAGAAGGAAGTCCGAGGAAGTCGTAGTCGAAGTCAGAGGAAGTTAGGATTTTCGCTGTGGTCAACCCCTCGGTTATAAGGATTTCAATAATTTCTAATATTTGTTTGCTAGGAATAATGAAGGAAAAATCAAATTAAAAGTACTTGTATGCAAAACATGTTTTTAAGACATAGGGTTTTTAAATAATAATACAACATTGGATTCTGGTCCCATAAAAACTATGTTTATTTTTTTGGGAGTTTGCAGTAAGGTTCTTGCATCTTTTGGTAGTTATTTAATTTTATTTATTCATTTAATTATTCTCATTAATTTATTTACAATTTTATGTGGTAAGTGCCTACTTTATTTTTTTATACCCATACTTTTAGTTATTGGTTTCTATTTTCATGTCAATTTCTATGTCTGCAATATTTTCTTGATCTTTATTAGTTATTGTTTTTTATATACTTATTTATATCTTATTACTGTTGAAAACAAGGGATGATTTTATTGTATAGGTAGGTACTGAGGATCTATATTTGAAATGATCTCAATATTGTTTAATGCGTCCACTTTAAATAGTTTTTTTTTACATACATAACTCCATCCGTACCTCTTTTACGAATGCATGATAAGTCTCATATAAAATTTATAAAGCAACTCAGAAAGATAATAATAAATTCTAGAAATACAATAATATACACATTTAACCACTGTACAACTTCTATAGTAAAGGTATATTATATAATTTAAAACAAAAGAACCACTTTGCATTTGTTTCATTAACCATATAATAATTTTCTGGATAAACCTAATAGTAACTACAGTTTACAACGATATTAAAACGATATTATTAGGTGAATATGTATCTATTGTATGTAGTTGTAATTCAAAAGTCATAGAAACGTTATAACAACCACATATATTATTGTACATTTTAAAACAACTTAATTTAGTTATACGTTCTCACAAATTAACGTTGTTACAACTCCAGTTAAATCTTACTAAACAAATTCTTACAAAAACGTCGTAATATTAGTTTCTACACTATTAAAAAGTATATCAGTTATAAAAATTTAAATTATTTAACGTGTCGTTTACTTGTGTTTTGTAACGTTTTAATTAATTATACCAACATTTTATAACTTTGTGTGTTACTTGGGAGTAAACGTATCGAAACTAATGTGGTTGAATATTATGGAGATGATATGCCAAAAAAAGCCCCTTCCCTCTTACCATTAGAAGCACTGTTATAGTTGTCAAGGAGTTGTTAAAGCTTTTTCAAAATTTAAATAATTCAGCGTTAATTCTGTCCTAGTTAGTCCTTTTTATTTAATATTTTGCATAACAATCATGACCAAATCTACTAAACCTAATTATAAGAGATACAAAATAAAGAAACGAAAGAAAAGGCCTAATTTAAGTTTTTGGTATTTTTCCATAATTCCTAAGTTCTTGCTTAATGTTAAAATTAGGCATAGTCGTTGTCAGTGTCAATTTGGTTTTTTCTCCGAATTTTTTTGAATTTCTTTTATTTTTATTAGTTTTGCGTTTTCATGGCAGCTTTTAGTGGGGGTGTAACTCAGACAAATTTTTCAAACAATCCAAATAACCATCCAGAATTCTCGTCAAAGCAAATGCAGTCGAACTCGATAAGTGCCCCTAATTCATTTAATGATTTAGATATGAATAATTAACCATCAATTCAAAGTCAAACGACCGACGGTAAATTTGAGCTGTTAGTTACCGATCAAAATAAAAAAATAGACCTATTTTCAATTTCGATATAATGAATTTAGGTCCATTTTACATTTACATAGAGAACGAGGAGAGTAATTTTAGTGGAAAATTAAATGCAGTGAAAATATGTGAAATATTATTTACATTACACCCAGAAATAGACAATAAAATTTAAAAAATAGATTCTGTTGGCCGTAATGTTAGAGTCACTTTTAAAGATTTCAACAGTGCCGATATTCTAGTAAATTCTAAATTAAATATTCAGAAAAATGTAACTGCTTATATCCCAAAGTTTCAACGTTTTAGAATAGGGGTAATAAGGGATATAGATATAGATATATCAGAGGAATATCTTAAACGAAAAATTAAACAACACGACCTTTTAAAGAAAGTAGCTTGCACTTCCATAAGGTAACTTATATCTAATAACTCTTCATCAAGTCAATTTCAGACATCTACTAATAAACCACTATCACCGCTATTGTACAACCGGCGATAACCTCTTTTCGGCCCAAACCCTTCGCATTTCCTGCAACATCAAACACTTATACGATAACAAAGTCACTTAAACCCAAACTAATCCATCCATCTTCTTCAGACTCATTATCAATAGAGCACAATAAATAATCAAAATGAGCACTCTTCCTGCTAGACCTGGAGGAATTATTGCACCTCCCTCTATTTGGAAAATCAAATGATTTAAATGATGTGCCTAAGAAATTATTTGAAATAATCTTATACCAATAATATTATTACCAATTTAAAACAAAATCAACTTTTCGAAAGGCCAGAAAAATCTACGTTAGCTAATCTAATAAATTCTATGTTCTCTCTTATAGTAATGAATAGCTTGGTTAAATCGCCCCCTTAGTGCAACAACTAGATAACTCGAAATTTATGCATTTTGAGTTATCCAGTTTAATATGTCCTATTTTTCATGCTCTTTTCAATGCAACAACTGGATATCATGTACGAGCAACTATACTTATTTTTAAAGAATGACTAAAAACAGATAACTCCCAATATATACATTTTATAACTAGACATCTTGAGATATCTAGTTTTAGCACTGTTATTGTTGAGTCATCTGTTGGTCCCTTCTTGGTCGCTATGAGAGATATCTAGTTGTGTGCTTGAAACAACAGGATTGTTTCTGTGCTGCTAAATTGTTTTTACGGTGTTTCTTTAAAAGTCATGACTTGGTTAGTGGGCAGAAAATATGCTGGTTGAACTTTTCAAAATCGGCGCCATTTATTATTAATTTTATAAAAGATTTTGATGGCGAGTTTAGACATCTAAATTTTAAACGTAAAATACGTATTTCGTCTTCAAATAATACCCAAGAGCCTTTGTATCAAAGTCAAATAGCACTTAAAAGTCTTCTATTCCAAGGAGACCAACGTCAACGGCCTTGAAACATGGAAGATTCCCAAACCGACATCATTGATATTGACACTTAAGTTTTATCAAGGGTGGAACCTTTTGAGTTTTATTTAAACTAATCTTGTTAATTTTTTATTCAAAATAAAGTTTTAAATATTAGACGATTTGCGTTTAATTGTTAGAGGTTATAATAGATAACTTTACTTTCTTTTCAGCAACTAGATATCTAAAGTTTTTGATTAAATTCTACAAATATATAAAACCTAATTGTTTCCAAAATTAACAAATCATAATTTGATATGCAACATATCTGTATAGATATTAAATATTTTTGATTACTTAACAGGTGTATTTTTTTGCGTTTTGAATCTTTAAAGTGGATTTTCTCAAAACTATAAATTTTAAGTTATCTAGTTGTTGCACTAAGGGGAGAGTATGTCAATGGAATTGTAAATCGGCTATTTCTAATAGAGATAATCTTTGTCATCTACTAAACAAACACAAAATTCAAATCGCTTTTTTATCAAAAACGAGATTCAAACCAGAAAGATATATTAATTTTCCTGGTTTTAATATTGTCAGAGATGATAGCCAATCTGAAAATACTGCTAGTGTTTCAGCAATTTTAAAAAATTCAAATTTATATAACGAAGAATGTCAGATGAATGTAAACTTACCTAATGTTAATAAGGTTGGGATCAAAATTAAATTTAAATCTCAAATCTTAAACATTTGTTTCAATTTATGTTCATGTAGAAGTCAAAATAACATTACACCAGTGGAATAACTTTATGAAATCTTTAAAGAAGACTTTGATCATCGTAGGAGATTTTAACGCTCATCACATTGCTTGGGGAGTAGATAATCAAACAGATCTGAAAGAAAAGATTCTGATAGACTGTTTGGACAATAACAACCTTGTATTTAAGAATGCCACCTTTTTTGATAAAAACTATAACGTCAAGTCTGCAAGTGATCTGATTATTTGTACTCCTGAGCTTAGCCATTTGATTACCTGAAATACTCTTAAAGACCTATTTAGTTCTGATTATGTACCAACAATAATAGAGGTAAATGATCAACTGTCCCTATTTACTAATCCCTTTTAAATGGAACTCAAAGAAAGCTGATTGGAGACTATATGAACAAATTTTTGAATACATTTTTCTTTAAAATAATGTTCCATTATTCTATGAAATGTTCTTACGTAATATTAATACTATTGCTTCTAATTCCATACTTAAATAAAAAAATAAAAAACCATCATTCAAAGGAAAATAATGGTGGAATACAAAACGCGATAAAGTAGTAACAAGAAGAGGTCAAAGTTTTCATTTCTTCTAAAACAACCCAAATCAAGAAAATTTAATAAATTCAAGAAAGATGATGCTATTGCCAAAAAGGTAATAAAAGAAATTAGGAGATAGTTGGAGAAAATACGTTGCTCCGTCCCCATTAAAGAAGAATGATGCAAAGTTAATACACTAAAAAATAAAAAAAGTGAAAATAAAGTCCCTACGATACTCTCAGAATCTACGTAGATAGAAGATTTTTATCAAAATATTACTCCTCCTTTCGCCAATTTAAAAATACCTTACCAATCATCAATGTTTCCTTTTATTAATTATCTTGAAAATGTTCGTTACCTTTTCAAACCCTTTTTCAGATGAATTCCATTTCGCTTTAAAAAGGAACACTAATACTTCTGCAGTAGTCGATGATATCCACTTCTCAATGTTGACTAACTTGTCAACTATGGTAAAGCTGCTTTGTTGGCCAGATATAATAGTATATGTCGTGGTAGGACAGAGATACCCAGTGATTGGCATGTTTATATTATCCTGTCTATTTTTAAATCAGGAAAATCTCCAAAAAATTGGGACTCTTATCGTCCAATAGGTCTAGCTTTATGCATACTTAAAACATATGAGACTGATTAAAACTCGTATGGAATTCTGGCTAGGAAAAAAATACAATACATTATCAAAAACTCAATTTGGTTTTAGAAAAGGAAAATCTACTCAAACAATCTTGTATATTTATTATCAGATGTTTACAATGCCCTCACATTCCGTAAATCAGTTAGTGCCTTATTTTTAGATATAAAGGGAGCATATGATAGCGTAAATCTATATATCGTCGGTCTAAAGCACACTTATTGTATATCCAAAAACGCATTTTTAGACAATCGCAAATTTAAACTTATAGAAAATGTAATTAAATGCCTTAATTCTCAGTTTTAATTTGAATTTATTGTAGTTTGGTAGGTGTTGAAGCCATTTTGGAGCTACAATGTTTGTGCCCAATAAAGAAGACTAAAATGCGATTTAATTGGTACCAAGATCATTATAACATTAAATTTGGAAATACAATATGTGTGCTTTATATCGACGATATTCTCTCTAAAAAGATGTCCGAAATGGGTATTCCAGATAGTATTATACATAATATCATTAGATTATGCAATAATATGGAGTATAGGTTTTCTTGCAAAGCGCAATACTAAATTCGAGAGACGCTAAAATGGTGGTTCTCCACCTTATCGAGACTGAGGCCCATAAGGGTAAACTCGTAGCGTAACAAAATCGAGAAATGATTTAACTTAAAACGAAATACCGAAAGCCGATAGTAGTATTAGCACGTTAAATTTTTTGGTTTGTGTAGCATTGGCACTTATGTTAAACCATGTGATGATTTTCACAAGCCTTGATTTTTAAAACCATTCTATATCGCCTTTTGATTAGGGTTTAAACACTTGTTCGAGCAATTTATCCAATAATAATTGGCCCCTCTACCTCTTAAGCCTGCTCATGTAAAATATTTGGGCTTCTTACTTCGCCAATTTATATTCTATTAATAAAGGACAGAACGATGAGTATTACAACTATGTTAAAAGAAATAAATTGGCTTTCAGTTCAGAATTGTTCAGTACATGACTGATATTTATTTATAAAATAAAAATGACATAGTATCATCGCATCAGATCTATTAGAAAAAATTCAATATAATACGCAATATCACAACTATAATACAAAAAACCAATCTGACTTTCATGTATGGCAAGCCATCACTAAAAGTTCCCAAAATACAATTTTTATTAAAGGTTTAAAAAATTTAATTAACTGCCTACAGAAATAAAAAAAAAACAATAAATGTATTCAAAAGTAACCTCAAACAAAACTTGATAAATAAACAGAACGGATATACTTTCTTGTGATAATAATTTTTAAACCTTCCCTTTTTAAGTATTTCCCTTAACTTATTGTTATTTTACCCCTCTTTTACC
Organism: Psylliodes chrysocephalus; assembly: GCA_927349885.1. Lineage (NCBI taxonomy): Eukaryota > Metazoa > Arthropoda > Insecta > Coleoptera > Chrysomelidae > Psylliodes > Psylliodes chrysocephalus. Next base: position 19,420,827 of record OV651818.1, read on the forward strand.
CCTCGTTTTATCCGCATTTATTATAGATTATTTGTTTTGGGATCATGTACTTTATTTTAAAAAATTACTTGATGTAATGTTAATACCACTTACTATGTTTAAATTATTAATAGTTTTGCGAAGATAGGTTATAGCAACTTATAGCCACAAAACTATTTTTGTGTTAAAGTAGATCCATAGAGAGCAATGTAATTTACAAAGGCCTTCTTCCAACATACAAATAAATGAAAACTTTATAATTTAAATGAAAAACACAACAAAATACCTCGGTATCATAAATGATCCAAATTTGAAATGAAATAATAAATTGCATTGTATAAGAAATAAAAAAAGAACTAAAAAGTGAAATTAAAAATGTTACCGAAACATTATTTATTGAATTAAAAGATGCCCGTAAAGAAATAGCTCTGCTTAAAGACGAAAACAGAAAATTGGAAAGAAATTTAAAAAGAAATAATATTATTATTTTTGGAATAAAAACAGAAGGAAATGAAATTATAATTGAAAAAACTGTTAGTATCCTTAATAATAATCTAGGGTGCAATATAAAAGTAGAACATTTGAACAACATATACAAACTAGGAAAGGGCCCAAACACTCCAATATTAGTAGAATTTATTTCATATCTCACAAAAAAAACGTTATTTGCAAATATAGAGAAACTCAAGCAACTCAAAGATAAAGGATTATCTATCTGCGACGATTTATCTAAAGAAGATAGAGAAGATAAAAAAATTCTGAGAATTCATCTGCAAGATGCTCTAAATAAAAAATGTAACGCTAAAATAAGAGGACTGCAGCTTCTAATTAATGGAAAATCTTTTACTGTGGAAGAATTGGAAAAAGGAAATATAAAAACAGGCGAAGAAGAAAGTGATAGTGAAAGTAACTCGAACAGCGAAGAAGAAGATGAAAGTGAAAATTTAGAAGCGATAACAGATTCTAAGAGTGCAGAATCTAATAAACGAAAAAAGGATAACATAAGCCCTAAAAATACAAGAAGTAAGAAGAAAAAGTAAAACTATAAACTATAAAAAAAATTTTTTTTTTTTTTTTTTGTTCTTTTTTGGCTATTTATGAACTTTGGACCTAATCTTTTTACTATTTTTAATTTTATTTCTTTTTTCCTTACTATTGGAAACTTTAACTATTAATATATTTTCTAAATTATTAATAAATAAAATTTCATTTATAAACTGTAAACAATGGATCCGTTTATCTTACAATATGAAAATGAACCTATAGAGGCACAAAACATACTTCAATTAAATCAATTCAAAAACTATGTTAACTTAAACGAGTTTAAAATATTTCACATGAATATAAGAAGCGTGGAAAAAAATATCGATGAATTGTTTATAGTATTAGACCGTTTAACTGTAAAATTTGATCTGATAGTATTAACTGAAACATATCAGCTACTTGACCCCAACTTACACCAAATCCCTAACTACGATATTTTATATAATGAAGGAAACTTAAACAAAAATGATGGAATATTGATATTTATTAAATCTCATTTAAAATATACTTCATCTAATATTTTTATCGGGGATGTAAAATGTTTAAAAATACAAATAATGTCATTCAAAAATACCATAGATATTACTGCCGTGTATCGATCACCATCCATCTCTCCAGTAATTTTTAATTTAGAATTGTTAAATTATTTAAATCATTTTCATCGCAGTGATATAAATATTATCGTAGGAGATTTAAACATGAATATTTTAGACAGTAGCGACTGTATCGAAGAATATAAAAATATATTAAGTTCTCAGGGCTTTATATCATATATCAATGAATACACACGTTTACCAAGTAAAACTTGTTTGGACCAATTTTGGATACAAACTAGGGCTAACTCAGAAACTGGAAATATAAAATCATTTATATTTAGGTACCATATAACAGACCACTGCCCAATAGGCCTCACATTTAGCACAGATAAAGTAAGTATCAAAGAGCCTTCACAAAATATTAAACGATATATTAATTATAAAAATTTAAAGCAAGAATTAATAAATGAATCTTGGAATGAACTTTATAATGAAATGAATCCAGATATCATGTGTGAAAACTTTATAGCTAAACTAAAATCTTTTATAAATAAAAATACAAACATAGTCTTAATAAAAACGAAAGATATTTATAAAAAAAAATGGCTGACACCAGGTTTGCTAAAAAGTATTAAAAAGAAGCAGACAATGTACAAATATAGCTTAAAACATCCAGATAATATAGAATTAAAAGAACAATACAAAAACTATAATAATCGATTAAATAATATAATTAAAAAAGTCAAGAGAACATATTTTTCTCGACAAATTGAAACTAATAAAAATACATCTAAAGCCGTTTGGGAATGCGTAAAAGATATTTGCGGTAAACAAAAGCAAAATAAAAACATTGAAGAAATTAAGCTTTTAGACGGAAAAACAGTAAAAAAAACGGATGAAATTGTAAATCACTTTAATACTTACTTTAGTACAATTGGAGAAAATTTAGCTGACAGAATACCAGATCTGAATAATTATGAAGATAATTTAGATTTTTTGGAAAATACTATGTATCTATTTCCAACAGACACATCGGAGGTCTTAGAAATAATAAATAATCTAAAAAATAAAAAATCTCCAGGTTTGGATGAAATTCGTGCAGATACTTTAAAACAAATTGCTTACGAAATTGTTGAACCATTGACCTTTCTAATAAATAAATGTTTAGATACAGGGTGTTTTCCTAAGATTTTAAAATGTGCTATAGTCAAACCGCTATTTAAAAATGGAAATAAAAATGAATTAGGAAATTATCGACCAATATCGCTATTATCAACTATTTCAAAAATAATTAAAAAAATTTTAAAAATACGCCTTTGCAAATTTCTAAACAAATTTCGTATATTATCTGATCGTCAATTTGGTTTCAGGGAGGGTCGATCAACTGAGGATGCCATTTATAAACTAACATCAACAATTTATAACTCTTTGGATAAAAAAGTACCCATTTTATGTATATTTCTAGATCTCTCCAAAGCCTTCGACACTGTGTGTCATGTGAAATTATTAGAAAAATTGCAAAAGTATGGAGTTAGGGGTAAATCATATAACATTTTTGAAAGTTATTTATCAAATAGGCAGCAGCTTGTTCAAATTGGAGATACTAGAAGTGATTCACAAACAGTAACTGTTGGAGTTCCTCAGGGAACCGTGTTAGGCCCGATCCTTTTTTCTGTATACATAAATAGCCTTCTCAATTTGGAATCACTTGGCCAAATTTTTAGCTTCGCGGATGATACGGCTGTCATATACACTTCGTCTTCTTGGGATAACCTAAAACAAAAAGTTGAAAGTGACTTTCCAAGAATAGCAAATTGGCTTCAATATAATAAACTTACAATAAACTATACAAAAACAAACTACTTACCGTTTAGCTCCTATACTAGTGGTCTTCCTTCCATGGGATCTTTAAAAGTAGGCCTAGGTATAGAAATCCCTGAATCCTCTTCAGTAAAATATCTTGGAATTCTTATAGATAGGCATATGAGGTGGGATTTACATACCAAGCAACTTATTAAAAAAATAAGAGGATTATTGCCCAAATTCAGGTATTTAAAAGATTTTTTAAATGTTCATGCTCTAAAAACAATGTATTTCTCTTTGGTACAGTCGTTATTAGTCTATGGTATTATAGGTTGGGGAGGAATACACGATAACTTTCTGAATGATGTTCATGTGGTGCAAAAATGGATTTTGCGTATTATCTATAACAAAGATATTCAATATTCTAGTAACTCCTTGTACAAGGAATTAAAAGTTTTTGATTTAAGACAATTATATTTTTTTAAAATTCTTCAATTTATAAAAACAAAAAAAATTGTTTTGACATCACATGAACATCAGTATAATACACGACGAGTAGAATCTGTTTATTTTCCTCGTAGTGAAAAATCTATAGGACAACGTACATGCAATTATCTTGCACCAAGAATGTATATTTTAGTCCCAGAAGAGATACGAAATATACCGTCTTATAATGTATTCAAAAAACATCTAAGAAACTGGATTCTTCAAGAAGACCGAGAAGAATTTACTAATGTTATAAATAATTACCTATCGTAAACTATTATATTCATTATCCATACTTTTAATAACTGCACTGATTTTCCGATTAATTTCTTTAATTTCCTAAAATTTGTAATTTACTCACCCAATAATAGGACTTGTTCTTCTGATTACGACCTATTTCTCGATTATGTCCTCTATCTCGATTATGTCCTCTATCTCGATTATATCCTCTATCTCGATTACGACCTTTCTCTTGAGTGTAACTAATTCCCGATTTTGACCCTTTTCCAAGTATTACATAATATAAATAATTTAATTTAATTTTTAACATTTTGTCTAAGGTACAAAGAAACTGATCCATTGGGCTTATTCATTATTTATTAGGTCATATTATTATAGAATTAATTTTTGATTAAATTTTTTAGTAATACCTACCACGTACAAGCTGTCCATAACAGCTTCTGTGTAGTTCATGTTTATTTTGCTTATCTTTAAATGACATTTTTTATACATTATTTGTTTTATGTGAATAAACAACATTATTATTATTATTATTATTATTATATTATCTGTCTTGCTGTACCTTTATTTATGGAAAGCTTGAATTGAGATATTTATTATTTGCAATAAATATAAAAAGAAATATACATTTTTAAATAATTTGACATTTAAGAGCCATTCACATATCACAGTTGACATCTTGATACTTGGCAGGCACAGCCAAGTATTATTTTGATTTTTGCCAAATAAAATGGCCGATTAATTATTCTATGGGGTTGCGACAGAGAAAAATTTGATGGTGTTTATGTAGCTAGGGGCGAAATAGTAGCACGCTTAATAGCACCACCATAAAAAGTTATTTTTAAGAAACTGCTTATATATTTTTCATAAATTATCAGGCTTGGCGACTAATTTCGAATGAAAATAGCCTTCAAAATGGATATATGGTTGCAAGTATGAAGGTCGCAACCCGCCTTAGAAATTTCACTCTTACTATCAACAGCTGTTGTTTGACAGGTCGTTAGAGAATGTTTGCTATTTATGGAATGTAAGGAATGTTAGGAATTTTGGCGTTAGAAATAATTAAAATTCCTAAAATTGTCACATAAGGAATGTATAGGCGGTTTTTAAGAAAATTGTTATTAAAGTAGTTAGGATAAACCGAAAATTCTAAAAATCAATAGGGTTCTAAGTTAGAATTATTCAAGAAAATCAAAACCGCAAGTCAATTAGGACTGTCGTTCTAGAGTTATCGTGCCGGCATACATACATACATACATACAGACGGATTTTCGGATTCACAATGATCACAAATATGAAAAAAAGTTTTAAAAAATGGGGGTCAGAAAATGTTTTCTTCTGCACGAAAGCAATACTGAGGCCCCATAGGAAGGGCCTCAGTAAAATTAAAAAATCTTTCTAAAAGGTCAAACAGACCTATTAACGATTCATACGGTACTGCCTTCTTCAAAAGCACGAATTTGCGGCAAAGCGATTTATTCGAGAAATATTGGTAACACATATTTTGAGCAAAATACTAGGGTATTCATAATAAATATATAAAAAAATTAAAATAAATTAATGAAAATCATCTAAATACCTTTCAAGTAACGAGGTGAATCTACTTAACAGGTGTTATTCTAATATTTAACACCCACAATCGTTTAAGATATTTAAAATAAAACCGTTCCGATAACCGATGGTAATTTCGATAGCGAATTTCTCGCCCAGACATTTTTCCACTCGAATAGCTAGCAATCCAGACAGACGGCTTGCACTTTACCGCCCCTACCTACCTCTTCCGCCGATTGAAAATCAAACCCTCTTTTCCCTTTATTCATTTATCGAATTTGCAAAAGTAAAATCCACTTACCCGAAGCGGTATCATCCAATTAGTATTCTTTCACGACCGAAAATATTGTCAGAAGTCTGGAAAGAAAAGGAAACAGTAGGAAATGGGATGGTGATGGTGGATGGAGAACAAAGTTTCTTCTTTGAATTTTCAATTGATGCTCGATGGTCGACTGATGCCGTTGATTGAAATGCCTTTTCGTTGAACAAGACGGAGTGAGGATTATTTTTTGAAAATCATTTCATAAAAATATTTGTGAATAATTATAAGAATCGGTAAAGGAGTATACCGAGGAGGTCTCTTACTGTCGTGAAACATGTATAGTTTAAAAATGTAATGCAACAAGAAAAATAATGGTTTAAAAATCAGTATTCATTGACATGAAACCATCATTTCATATGAATCAAAAAGGAAAACTGAGCTTAGCATTCTAATGATTGGAATTTAAACATTTATTTTCATTGTTGCATTAAATTTTTTAAACTATACATGTTTCACGACAGTAAGGGTTTATTTATATTCCCTTATTATTAGTATTTGTATTAGGATTATGATTAGGCATTAAACTGGACAAATATTTAAAAAGAGTATTTATACTCGTTTTATTATAATTAGTATTGGTGCTTTTTTTTCAATTCTAATAAGATATAATTCTGCAGTAAACAAACACGCACTTTTCTTATGCAAACGGGAGCACCGTCAAAATGTCTGAATTTTTTATATGTTAAATTACTTAATGTCCTCATCAAAAGTGTCAATGGGTCCAATCGTATCCTATGACTAGATTTTGAGATACAGGGTGTTGAATTTAGAAATCCCTAATTCTTTAAAATGGACACCATAAATCACCCTTAAATATATTTGGAAGTTATTTGCTCATTCTGTATAGTCAAAATACATACTTAATTACTTTAATTAAAATATTGTCCCTTATAGGGTGATTAATGATTCGGCAGATCTTTTTTGGTCAAAATAGGTATTTTCACCGAACAAAAATAGCTAAAATACCGAAAAAAAAAATATCACCGTCAAAGTTTCTCAATATTTGATATCATATAGTACTCGATGCACTCGTTCAAAATTCTTTTTGGTAAAATTACATCCTATGACTAGTTTACCAAATATAACCTAATATGTACCAAATAAAAAATATACTGACATAAGTAGATATGTTTCAAAGATATACTATATATTAGATAATTTGACACACTGTGTTGGATTAGAAATATACCCCTTGTACTATTTGAGGGCAGCCAAAATTATTTCCTAGTTACAGGGTGATTGCGGTTGAAGATAAAAAAGTCAACAAAATGTTGAAATTGTTGCCAAAGAATAGAAAATAATTACCTTGCGAGTTGTTCATCAAAAAAATATTATAAGTCCACATACAGGGTCATACTTTATTCAGGTACAAAGAAGTTGATATACGGTAGGTCTAAGTAAGATATAGAAAAATTATGATCGGATTACATGTTTATTTGGCTCGAGTATTGTCGTTAGTGCCTATTTGTATTGTATATTTAAATAAGATTATAAACTTCATTCCACGCCACCAATGAGGTAAAGCCCCCAATACATTTTATTTTAAATCGCATCCCCTATAAGATGGTTACAGTTGAACTTGCAAGGTGAAAAAATCAACAATATATAAAATTATTGCCAAATATTAGAAAATAAATTGCTTGTGAGTTCTTTATTGAAAAAAGATTATAAATATACATACATTAATATTTTAAATAGACAATAACAAACTTTGTCAAACTTACATAGTTTTTTATTAACTAGAAATTAAAAACATTTATTGGATCCTCAGAATAAAGTAATGAATGAGCAGAAAAATCTTAGAAATTATCAACTTCTTAATTGTCTTCTTATTCATTACAAGTTTTTTTTTATGAAATCCATTGAGTAATAGTTAGGCCCACAATGAAGTATAAATGTAATATCTACTTATTGGTACAGATTCATATAAGAAATATTATTTTCATGTTATTGGTCATTCAAATATATAAAATAAGTCAAGCAGCTATTTTTTTCTAATTTTCACGAAACAATTGTTGATATCTTTATAGTTTACAGCTTACCTGTTTTTCACTTGATTTTTCAAGGGCTTCTCAAAACAGTATGATATGAATACAGGGTAATAAAATATTTGTAATTTTCGAATCACCGGCCTGTTTTTATATTGTCATTATGCAAAGGCATGCAAGTCGTGTTGTAAAGTATTTAATGATTATAACGCCATAAATATTTAAACTTGGAAATATAGTTTTTCTTTAACATCCTGTAACTCCGTAATTTTTCACTTCAGACCTAAAGTGGTATAGCTTGTTGTAGTCAACACAACCAAGGCATTTTAAATCGGTTTTGGTCTGGTACTGTGTTAAGAATCACCCTGTATATTCGTAATGAGAAAATATAAGGCTTAAGACTGCCTGCATGCCTGAAGTTTTGCTTTTTTATATCTACTGTGATAATATATAATTTTCCCGAAGATTTTCACAAAAATTGATTACCCTGTATATTTTGTAACCTATGAGTTTTAAACAATTGATAGATTTTATTGGTAAATTCTAAAAAGTGGTGAATATGCCAAAAACCTTATAGGATATATAAACATGCTTACACTTGATTTATATATATTCATGATTAAATATTTTCCGAATAATTGAACATCCATCTATTGCTGACTTTTACAATAAATGACGTTTGTATTACTTTAAGTGAGCATTAGATAGTTCTGTATTAGTGTTTTAAATAAATATTGTTGAAAGTATGGCGTTTGCAAATAGGATAAGCTGTTATGTTTGCAATAGACATTTTCAACTTCGACTCACTATTCGTTCAAACAAAGACAATAATATAGATGTGCTTAACGTTGCTAATTTAAGATGACAAGCTGCCGGACACCCTGCAATCGATAATCTACAAGAAGTAAGATTATGTTTAAACTGTTATCACGCAATTACATAGGAACTTAGAAATATTGAAAATGATCCAAATTGGATAAGACTTAATGTTTTAACACCCCACTCAGTGCGTGGTTGTATAATTTGTAACGCACAAGTAAATGTAAGAAAACTATCGGCAGTATGCAGAGCAAATATATTTTTAGTTTCAAATATTTATGTACCCGAATATCTGAAGATTTTTGTGACATTCATCTAAATCAGCTATACTTAACCTGCAGAACGCGGGCCTCATGCGGCTCTCCAAGCTGTTGTGTGCAGCCCTCCAAGCTTTTTTGTGCAGCCCCAAACACGATTATTAGTAACTGAAATGGTTGAGCTACAGTCCTGTATTAAAACAACATGAGGAACTTTTTTTTTAGAAAATATTTAAAGCGGATCCCAATCTTCGCCCATTGTCCTTTATTTGCATTTCAAAAAGGTGGCAACTTTAGTTATCACCCAAAAATATTGTGGCCTGTGTAACATAACAAACAAATTTATGTGGCCCGAAAGAAAAAAAAGTTGAGTACAGCTGATCTTAATCTTCAAGTTTACTAATTATTAATTTACATGCTAGTTTGCGTTTTGTTTATAGACCATTCTTCCTCGTTAATTTAAGAGCGGCTTCTACTGCTAATAATAATTTAAAAATTGGAAAGACAAAAATTCTTTTAGTTTAGAAGAATTTAAATATTTAACTTCAATTTCTAAACAGAATTTCCAAGTATTAAATGAATTTTGTGAACCAATAAAACAATATAGTAACTTAAGAAACATTGCACGAAAAGATTTACTTGCTTTCCTTGTTAAACTAAGACATGGATTGTCAGATGAGTTCCCAATCTGATATAAATATACATAAAGAGGCAATATAAAGAGCCAATGCTCCAGTCAAAATAAACATTTAATCCGATGGTTATTCATTTCCCTAAAACCTTCTTGGACCTACCGAATAACGAACTTTTTTTGTAATGAAATAATGTATGACTCTGTATGTGAACTAATAAGATTTTTTTGATAAACAACTCCAAATTTAAAAGGCAATTATTTTCTATTTTTTGCCAACAATTTCAACATTTTGATGATTTTTTCACCTTACATATTCAAACGCAATCACCCTGTAACTACAAAATAATTTTGGCTGCCCTCAAATAGTACAAGAGGTATATTTCTAATCCAATACAGTGTGTCAAATTATCTAATATACAGTATTTCTCTGAAACATATCTACTTATGTTAGTATATTTATTGTTTAAAATTCATATATTTGGTACATATTAGGTTATATTTGGAAAACTAGTCATAATTTTACCAATAAGAATTTTGAACGAGTACATCGAGTACTATACGATATCAAATATTGAGAAACTTTGACGGTGGTATTTTTTTTTGGTATTTCAGCTATTTTTGTTCGGTGGAAATACCTACTTTGACCAAAAAAGATCTGCCGAATCATTAATCACCCTGTAAGGGACAATATTTTAATTAAAGTAGTTAAGTATGTATTTTGACTATACAGAATGAGCAAATAACTTCCAAATATATTTAAGGGTGATTTATGGTGCCCATTTTAAAGAATTAGGGATTTCTAACTTCAACACCCTGTATCACAAAATCTAGTCATAGGATACGATTGGGCCCATGGACACTTTTGATGGAGACATCAAGTAATTTAACATATCAAAAATTCAGACATTTTGACGGTACTCCCGTTTGCATAAGAAAGGTCCGTGGTCCTTTAAATAAATAAATAATTTTGCACGAAATACAAATATTTTAAAATATTATTTATAGGTTATAAACACATCGCTGTCGATTTTTCAAACTTATAGCATTTATTATTTGCTTTTAAACACCAATTTTTACTCACCATTATCATTGTAGATAACCCTGAAGGTGTCGGAATGCAAATGCCCGAAAAACTGTCCCGCTATAATGGGAGCGTATTTTTTGACGATTTCCAGATATTTCTTGTTATGGTAATCCAAGTAAGCCAGGTGATTGGGAGTGACTGTAGCACCGCCCCTCTGCCGTTCGTTCGATCCTGGAGGTACGTGACCTACTAGATAAACCTGAAAAATAAAATGTATTAGTATCATTTTATAAATCGAATTCCAGTGTCTTCTACCAGATACTGTTGATAACCCTCATATAATTTTGAATAGTATAATAGAACTTGATATAGTTATTGCTTGAAAGAAAGCGTCACAAAAATAACATCCGGTTTTGATAATTTTTCGAGCTTCCTCATCAAGGATAGCATAAACGTTCTAGCTAAACCGCTGGCCGTCACCTTTAATATATTTCTAAAATCTTAAATCATATTCAGCAAAGTATTTAAAAATGATGACTCAACTTGTATTTCAAACTATATACCCACAGCTATCCTTTGTAATTTTAATAAGATTTTTGACATAATTTTGTATGACGTTATTTTGTCAAAAACATAATACGTGAACAGTAGCACGGTTTTAATCAAAAAATTTAGCTTACTTTACTAAATTTATTGCATAAGTAGATCTAGTAAACGTGTGCCACAAAACTAATAAATATGGAACTGTCTTCGCATTTACTTTGTCTGCAACATAACTCACTTTATAGAGTACAGTAGGTTTAGATCAAAAGGCTATATTATGTAGCCATTTCATCACAAGGATCCAACTTAGAACCACAATAATTTCTTATATTTATTTTGGAATGTTACATCTTACTTTTTCTGACGAATTAAAACTGTATAGTAAATTTTCTAAATCTCAAGATACCTACAAATTGTAGTTCGCTTTGGATATCCTCAACCGTTGGTGTCTGGACAATTCTTTACTTACAAATATTTCCAAATGTATAATTGTTTTCTTTTCTCGTTAAAGGTATCCTTATTAATTTGATTACTCTATCACTAAAGATACTCTTGATAGGAGTGAAACTTTTAAAGATATCGGTGTTAAATTTTAATTTGAATTTAATGATCGTACTGAAAATAAACCTGCCGCTACATCCAAGTTGCTGGGATGTTGCGTACGTAATTGATCTAGTTTTGTCAATGTTGAAACTTTAAAATTGTTAGAATACTCTACATTTTTTAGAAGTTAATTAGAATACTAGCTATCTATAAGAGACCATATAATGAGTAATAGCCTAATAATAATGGAATGTAATGCTAATAAACTGCTGCAGCACGAAAAAGAATTGCAAGTTATCCTAGACATATGCTTAATTTCAGAGACTCACGTTACCAATTAGTCCTTTATTAAATTTAAGGGATACCTATAAGGTTTATTATACCATTAATCCCCGAAATGCAGCAAGAGGGGATAGCGCAGTAATAATTAAAGAAGCAATTAAGCATCATCAAGAAGCGGGATACAGGACTGAAGAATTTCAGGCTACTTTAGTAATGATAAAATCTAAAACTTCTGTTATGGTCACTTCTGTATATTGTCCTCCAAGACATACCGTTAAAAATAACAATACCTAGATTTCCTCAATAGTCAAAAACCTAGATTTATCATTTAAGGCGACTTTAATGCAAAACACAACCGTTGGGGCTCCAGACTAACAACAACTAAGGATAAAAATCTAACATAGGCAATGACACAGTTAAAATGTGAGTCGCATTTAACTGGCAAACCAACTTATTAGCCTACAGATAGAAACAAAATACCCAACCTACTAGACTTTTTTGTTGTACGAAATATTTCAGCAAACTACATTCAAGTTGATGAGGCATGGGACATGAATTCATTCGCCTATTCTTCTCACTCTTAGTGATACTTTTATCCAAAAGGAAAGAAGCGCTCCTAGACTAATAAATAGGAGAACAGACTGGCAAAGCTTTAGACTGGACCTTGAAAACAAAATCAATCTTTCAGTTCCATTAAGAACAAAAGCACAGCTAGATGAAGAAGTAGAACTACTTGTGTCCAACATACAACAAGCAGCATAATATAATACGCCACCTAATATGCAGCGAATAACCGGAAATAACTATCCTAAAGAAATAAGGGACCTAATCTCTGCAAAAAGAAAACTAAGGAGGAAATGGCATCAGACCAGAGCTCCATTAGATAAAACCAAACTTAACAACGCTTAAAAAGAAAGACAAAACAAATCAAAAATGAATCTATTTGCGAGTACCTTAGTGAGTTGACAAACGATAAATCCACTGATTATTCTCTATGGAAAACCACAAAGCGATTAAAAAGGCCCACTGTGAAGAATGCTCCAATCAGAAATACAGATGGTAGCTGGGCAAGAAATAATACACAAAAAGTTATTAGATTCGCAGAGTACTTTTCATCCAAATGATGGAGAAGATGTACCAAACTGAGCTCCTCCACATAGAGATGACTCAATTATTAAACCATCCTCTCCAAAGGAATTTCTAGGAGATAAAAAACAAATATTAATCCTAAGAAAGCTTCTGACTTTGATTTAATTACAGGAGAAATCTTAAAACAACTTTCGAAGAAAACCATAATTAAACTGTTTAATACCTCATTCAAACTAAGGTATCCCACTAGATTGTGGAAAGTAGCTGAGGTCATTATAATTCCCAAACTAGGATAACCTTTGAACGAAGTTTCGTCAATATTTCTATTGTCTATAATATCGAAACTAATTGAAAAAATACTAATAAAAAGACTGAAACTCATCATTTAGGAAAGAAAACTTATTCCAGAAAACCATTCAACTATAGATCAAGTTCATAGGATCTCAAATGAGATTGAAAAAGCATTAGAAAACAAAGAAGTATGTGCAGCCATCTTCCTCGATGTTGCGCAGACTTTTGATAAAGTAAGACATGATGGCTTAAAACATAAACTGAATGTGCTACTACCATAGCTATACTCAGAGCTATTGGATTCATACATTTCAGATAGTTTCTTTAGAGTAAAACAAAGTGAATCATACTTTGAATTGAAAGAAATTAAAGCAGAAGTACCACAGGGAAGCGTCCTGGGATCCACTTTGTATCTATTATACATCTGTAACATACTCCAACTAGAACAAGACAAAATAGCTACATTTGCAGATGATACTGTCATCTAAGCGATAGGCAAAGATAATGAAGAGGCTCCAAATAAACTACAAACATCAGTAATTCAAATAAATAGTTTGACCAAAAGATGGTGTATTAAACTAAACGAAACCAAATATGTTAATATTAATTTTACTAACAAAAATGGTCAAAGAATACCAATTAAAATAAATAACGCTCAGGTCCCTTATGCTAACTCCGCAAAATATCTAGATATTACAAGATTTCGCAGAAAGGTCCATGTTAAAAGGAAAAGACAAGAGTTAGATATAAAATTCAAGAAAATGTACTGGTTACTTGGTAGGCATTTCAGCCTACATAACAAAATTTTATTATATAAACAAGTTTTAAAACCAATTTGGACCTATGGCATTCAGCTTTGAGGTTGGGCCAGCTACAGTAATAGTCTTATAATCCAGAGATTCAGAACAAAGTATTGAGTAACATTGTCGATGCTCCTTGGTACATTAGAAACAGCGACCTTCATCGAGACGGACACTGTTGACCAGACTATTACCAGATTCGCTAGGAGTCACGAACAACGGCTCCACCAATATGTGAACGTTGAGGGGATCCAGCTTCTTGACAACACGAACATGACAAGAAGACTCATGCGAGTGAAACCTTTTAAGTTAGACAAGTGATTGTGTTAAAAACTAAGCAAAACATTGTGCGGTTTAGTGTTACAGGTTAGTTTAGTGTAATTAAGTTCTCAGACCCTAAGGTATACTAGAGAGTATAACTTTAGTTTTTAAGATTACATCCCTAGTTAAATTAGGTTATAACAAAATTACTCATTGAGTAATTCTTGATCAATTGTAATATTAATAAACGCCTCTTTTGGAGTGTTTTTTCACAAAAACAAAATAGAATACTCTAGTCTAATTTGGTCACTTGATCATAATTATTCCATAGAAACTATAGAGAAAATGTATTAACATTTATTTTAAATCGTTTGGACATTAGCCTACAAGAGGAATCAGTTATTCACAGTTAATTAATGCATTTACTATACAACTTCTTATTGACAAGGCCAACTGTACATCCCTCTCTATTTTCAGTCAATATATAATAAAATTGAATGTTTAAATCACGTAATAAACGTTTTTTTATACAGGGTGTTTCATAATATATGCGCAGGACTTCAGGATGTGATAGCTCGTCCAAAAATATGAAAAAACATTTCTATTAACTTACCCTCTAAAATGCACCATTTTCGAGGTACAGGGTTTTGAAATTAAAAAAAAAATTCTACTCCACTGGAAAGAGTACAGTTTTGAGACTCCCATTTGAACCAACAGTGTTTTCTACACAAAAAAGGTACTTTTGGTCATACGCTCTAAAGTCGACCGTTTTCGAGAAAAATCAAATTTTAATGTTGAAATACATGGTCATACATACTTGATGAAACAAAATTTGATTTTTCTCGAAAACGGTCGACTTTAGAGCGTATGACCAAGAGTAACTTTTTTGTGTAGAAAATATTGGCGGTTCAAATGGGCGTCTCAAAACCGTACTTTTTCTAGTGGCGTAGACATTTTTTTTTTTCAATTTCAACACCCTGTATCTCGAAAATGGTGCATTTTAGAGGGTAAGTCAATAGAAACGTTTTTTATATATTTTTCGACGAGCTATCACGTCCTGAAGTCCTGCGCATATATTAGGAAACACCCTGTATAATCCATATAGTCGAATAAACATCTAAGTTTGTGATATTAATAACAACCATATTATCACCGTATTAAAGGCTTATAATGAACTAAAAGACCAACAATTATTTTTTCTTGGTATTATGTTTCCTTTATTTGTAAATAATTACTATGCTATTATTGAATGTACAAAAAAGTGGTCAATCACCCTGTAAAATAAAATTTAGGGCTCCCGTGAATAGGGTGCCAGGCTTAATTATTATTTATGATCCCATTACATCACAACGTGAAACATATTTCGTGTAGCGGTCAATAAACCCTCTATAATAATAACATTCGCGGTGCAAAAAGGAAAAACCAAACTGTTATTATTGTCATCGCCAAAGAGCGGCTCCACGTCAGTGCGCGACACCCAGCTTGAGTTTCATTACGACGACGCCTGGAAAACGATAAATTCACTTAATCCGCATTATGTGACAACATCGCCTTAAGCCCGTGTCATCAGCCTTCGTCCGTGGAGAGGATCTCTGATATCAAGATTGGGAGAAATAGAGCCATTCGCCTTGGAGAAGTGGCACATTACACCGGTTCTTGTCAAGTAAAGCTACTATTAAAAGTAGCAAAGGATGTCTTACTCTTTGTCTCTGAGTTGGATTTGAAAGAATATTGCTTTTGAAATTGGTGAAGGGCAGTTAGAAGAGACGTTGCAGGTGTATGGTGTAAAAGATAGTCGCAATGGCTGTTACAATGTAATTTAATTTTATCCAACTTTTTCAATTATTAGTTCTAATTACGATTCTAATTAAAATTGTTGGTTTTTTCCTTGATGAAAACTTACCTTCTATTTCATTTATGCTTTGGTTTAACATTATTTTGGCCTAGTTAAGTTCATCATAAATATATAAATATACAAGAAATACCAGAATGGTTGAGATTTAAATATAGACAGAGAGTCTTCACATCTAGGGGTATTTCAAGGTGACATTACGTAACGTAACAAACATAAGAAAACAAAAGCAATTGGGCCAATAATAAATTTCTCCATGATCGTTTGAGGCGTATGAAAAACTCTCTTCATGGCTTTTCGAGACGAATTAAAAAATATTTTTTTGGAATCATGGTATGAACGAAGTAAAACAATTGGTCGAATAACAAGATTCTTCATGGTCATTTAAGCCATATGAAAAAAGTTTCTTCATGGTCCTTTGAGCCGAATTAGAAGAAGTTTATTCAGAAGCATCTATTTGCTATCAGTTCGTATTTCAACAGATATTGTCTACTTACCGTTTCTCCGCTTCTTCTAAACTTTTCGAGCACAATCTGGAGCCAAACCCACTGCTGGTGCGCCTCAGGATCATTGTCTGACCTCTTCATTAAATTCGTATTTAAGACGACTATTTGTAACTTGAGCATTTTTCTTTCGAAAATGTAGTAGCCACCTGTAAAAAAAAAAGAACACTTGAATAAAATACTGTTTAAAAAATAGTTTTTTTTTAAGATGGATCAATTTATCAAAAACTAATATTATATGGAGGTGGCATATCTATGTAGCTAAAAATATATCAGTTTTGGGGACAACAGACGGCTCGTTGCGGTAATTTTGAGCATGTGCATTGAGACGGAGTATTGAGGAGACCTGTTCCTTATAGTGTCAAGCTAATTCGGTATGCGGATAATCTAGAAATAGTAGACACGGCTAATGATCCAGACGTATTGACGCGAACAGCCTATCGAGCGTTACGCAGAGTAACTAAATGGATGAAATCTAAGAAGCTTAAACTCGCCCCACAAAAAACAGTAGCAGTGCTTCTTGTAGCTGGAAGGAAAGTAAAAGGAGTTGCAGTAGAGGTAGAAGGAATGCTTATTAACAGCACCGTGCAGATTATAGCGAGTTTTAAGGATTTATTTTTCATGGGGTGGAAGCAGGAAAACGTTATGCTTGTTCTGAATTGAAATAATCAGTGTGATAACTGAAAAGAGCAAAACGCCAGTTCTATTATAACACCATAAAACAAAAATATCCTAGGCAGGAAATCGGCCATCGATTTCTTTCTCTCCCTTTTTTTCTTTAATGTTACGGATAAAATAATAGAACATGCACTCAACTCCACGACGTCATTCTCATATTTTACTTTTGTTTTAATTTTACGAATGTTCTGGGTATACGGTTGCGTTCTCGCGAATTTACCGGATCAATGGCGAACAGCGCTTCGTGCGTCCACCATTCGTGTATACAAAATGCGTCGCACGAGGCATTTGGTTCGGCCCCCGCTTGTATGTGCGTATGTGCTCAAATCGTGTACCCGCTTTAATAGAGGAAGACCCAGCAGTAGTGCCATCACTGCAGAAGGAGTAATTCTACAGGCGGTTAAAGATCTAAGTACGTATGCGTATGAGGCACGCCGAGGCCGAGTCGAATTCCTCTTGCGGCACATTTTGTATACACGAATGGTGGACACATGAGGTACTGTTTGCCACTGATCTCGTGAATTCGTGAGCAAGATGGTCCTTACATTTATATTTATACAGGACAGGTCCTTTAGCACTAAGTATGAATAGAAACGGCACTTGTTTGTTGGATGACCTCTTAGCAGAAGGAGTCGTGGTGACCTTGTAATAGAACTGGTTTTTTGCTTTCCATATGACATGTAGCTGATGTTATAAATCCAGAAGAAGCAAGACTTTTTTTTGGCTCCACTTCATTCAAAATAAACATTAAAAACTTGGTATAATATGTTCGGCGCAGAGCATGTACTGCGCATTGCATCCCTTTAATGTACCGCCAACAAACGGATCGTGGCGAGGCGGATAGCGCCTGCCTACATCTGCATGCCCATGAGTCCTCGTTTTGCCTCATATGCGTACGTGCATAGATCTGTATCTGCCTTTAGACATGCCAGTCTTTGTACCTTATCTAATTTTCATCTAAGGCGATTTCAAATCAGATATTGTTTTGAATATGATTGACTACACTGATATAAATCTGAAACAATGACGTCATATTGAATATTGTCTTGAAATGGTTAAGTTTAACATGACTACAATTAAACCATCAGGTTCCTTTTTCTGAGAAGCTTCTCATAAAAAGGTTAAAAATTTTCAAAAATTTCTTTATATACAACTTTGAATTTAAAAACCGTAGCACTTTGGTGAAAGCGAGACAATTACGCATAAGGTAGAGCGTCTAACAAACCTAGCTCAGTACCTAGATATGGACCCATTTAAAGTTTTTATAAATGAAAAGTCAATTTATTTTCACAATAGCCAAGATTTACTAATGAACATGGCAAGAGGTTTTTTTTGTGTCATCATCGGCTTCAACTGCTAAGGTTATTTCGCCTCGTGTTCTATGTAGGCTTTGTTCCTGTTTTCCATCGCCACTTTAGGAACAGCACTGTTAATTAGAACCCAACAGTGAATGGTCGAGTGGGGAATCCTACCAAGGCATCAGAATTAATTTTAAATATTTAAATTAAATAAAAAAATCCCGGCCAACGGTAAGATTCGAACCTGGTACCCTTGCAGGTTTAATAAAATTTTAGAGGCCAAAGCAACTAGAACACCAATTTTTTTTTCATCCATGATCAGTACACAAAACAAATATTTATTAACCAACGTCAAAAAGGAGGAGTCCTATTTTAAATTGCACACCCTTTATTATTATAAACTGATAGACATTTAAATTATCTTTTATTTCATATAAGATTTCCCTATACCTAAATTCGATGGATCTTTAGTAAATAGCTGTTTTTATTATTAACATACGGATTTTATCATATTATTTTTTAATCATAGTAACCATAGAGCAAATATTACTTAAAATAGTTTCAATATGAACCAAAACTATATTTTTTTTAATGAAAAAAAAAAAAAAACATTTAATGACAAGAAAATTTGAATTATTTGAAAACTACACACAAATGAAAAAGAGTAAGAAACAAATTGAAAACAAAACAAGAAATAAATTATAAAAAATGTTCAAAGTGACGCCCATCTTGTTCTAAACACAACTGAACTCGTTTTTTAAAGGATCGTTTTACTTTAAGAAGAATTTCTCCAGTTACTGTCTGAAAAGCAGCTCTTATTCTAGCTTTCCTATCTTCCGGAGTAGTTGGTGGGGTGTTATATGCTATACTTTGTATGTGTCCCCATAAAAAAATCCAACGACGTTAAGTCTGGAGATCTTGGAGGCCAATTATGTGGATCACCTCTTCCGATCCATTTATTAACAAACTGCCGGTTTAAGTATCACCGTACTCGAAGTTGAAAATGTGCAAGGGCTCCATCCAACTGCATCCACATAGTATTTAAAGGTACATTATCAAGGAGCCCAGATAAGTTTCTTCGCTAAAATTTTAGAAATTTTCTGCTATTAAGATGACCGGTAAAAAAATAAGGACCAATAACATGTAAACCTAATATTCCTCCCCACACATTCAAGGACCATCTATGCAGATGATCGAGAGTACGAAAAAAGTGAGGATTTTCATTTCTATAATAATGAAAGTTATGGCGATTAACGAGTCCATTATTATGAAACGTGCACTCGTCCGAAAACAGAACATTATCAAAAAAATCTGCATCTGATTCTACTTTATCCATAACCCATAAATAAAAATCGATTCTTTGTTGAAAATCCCTTTGATACAGTTCTTGGTGCAGCTGTATCTTATAAGAATGAAATTTATGTTTTTTTTATTATTCGTCCAATACTTCTTCTACTTGTTCCAGTTTCTCTACTAATAGCCCATTATCATGATCTCCTACAATAGGTTGAGGCTAAATATTTTTTAATAATCTACGTTTCCGCTAACTTTAAACTATTGTACTAATCTTTCAACAGCACGTCTGTTAGGTTTCTCTAGATCTGGGTATTTTTGGCCGTAAACTCTAAAAGTCAATAAACAGTTTTCATGACACTTACCAAGAACAAGCACCATATCAATTCTCTCTGCTTTAGAATAAGTTTTTATGTTTCAAATTCGATTTTTCCTACATTTGATATCTAACTTACTAAACAGAAATGTCAAACTCGCATTTGACATTTAAATTCAATGGTCACTTTGACGGGAAACAGTATTTACAAAAATTAGCTATGTTAAACATAAAAACAGATATTTACTAAAAAACCGTTGAATTTAGGTATAGGTAAATCTTATATGGAATGAAAGGTATTTTAAATGTCTATCAGTTATTAAATACAGGGTGTGCCATTTAAAATAGAAATATTATTCAACTCCAAATGTAAGTTGAATACAATTAGACTAAACGAACACCCTGTATAGTGTAATGGAAAAATTTGTATTTTATTCGATAGTCTAATATCTAGGCTATGCATATCGCAGGTGACTGTTAATGTATTTTAAATAACCGTGACATACTAGATTATGTTGTTCAATCTTACAAATTAAGAATCCTTTAAATGTTTCAAAAATGAAAAAGATAGGTATAGGAAACATTACAGAAACTTTACTTTATTTTTTCCGGGGAACCAAAGATACCATCAAATATAGGGTATCCCATTTAAAAAAACATAATTTTAATATAAATTCCTATTTGTGGGTCACCCTGTATAATCAAAATTATTTTTAATTTGAAGTATTAATGGCCTTGTATATCCCTATTAAGAAAAAAAATTTTAATTTTAAGTCGTTTTCCCTACAGAGATCGACGCTTATAGTATACAACTCTCATACCAACAGGATTTTGGAAATAAATTAAGTAATATGAAATACTCTATTTAATTTTCTTTAAGACATGGCATTAAATCAGAATTACATACTTTATTAAATGTTTAACTCAGAATACTGCGTTTTCCGTGTACTTTACTCCAAACAAAGTTGGAAGCTTCGACAGACACTCATTTATTATACTTATCATACTAAACATTCCTCGCCCATACATTGTAAGTTTCTAAATAAATTCAAATTCGAATAATATTTCAAACGGACCGTGTACCCGTCTCTCATTTTCGGAATTTACGATGTTTTTCGAGGATCACGAAGGCGACGCGTTTTATTTGCTCTTCTAGGTCATAAATTTGACAGGGACATTACGGCTGAATATGAGAATGAACATTCTAAATATCGACGTGGATCTAGGATCGGACAGGCTGATGCATAACGTCCGGAAATTTGCAGAAGTGTCCTTCAGTTTGACGACTTCAACGTCTGTTTACCTCTGGAATGGCGTAGTCCGCAATATTAATGGGTGTATATGTGAGGGGAGATTTCAGTTTTGATTACGATGAGGATATTACTGCTATCTATTAGAGAGGTAGGTGCTTATTTATGTAAGTCTACAGTAATAAGTATTAGAATACTAGCACTCCATAAACTACAGATAATACAAGGCAAATACCAAAAATACAAAAAAAAGTTAAAAAAAATTGTTTTTTTTTTTTAATTAGTTGAATAGCTGTGGTAGGATCTAATTAGCTAGACTTTTGTTTCTGTTCCACGAATACTCAATATTGTTTCAAATCTACAAATACACAAATATTTGTTAGTATCTCTATTGTTAGTATTTGTGTGTGCCTACATGAATTTTTGTTTTTTATTTTTTTTTTTAATTATTGGTTTTTATTATATTATGTATATTTTGTATTTTTTTTGTATTTTTTTTGTATTTTTTTTGTATTTTTTTTGTATTTTTTTTGTATTTTTTTTAATTTTTTTAATATATTTTTTATTTTATTTTTTTTTTCAATGCACGTACAATTTTTGTGACAATCACAAGGTTGCTTACAAACTGTCTTGAGTATTATTTAAAATTTTATATTACATTTTTTGATGTGTTGGTAAGTACAAAATAATATACTACTATTGTTAGTAAATCTAATAAAATTAAAATTAATTGGTAAAATTTGCCCATTTTTTGTTAGATCATTATAAAAGGTACGAGGGACACTGCCAAAGTTCAAAGTTCTCAAAATATTCTCCTTTAAAATCTATACACTTTTGCATCCGATGAAACCAATCTTCAGAACAATGTTGCCATTCTAAGCGAGGTACCTTCAAAACTAGTGATTGCAATGCTTCAACAGCCTCTTCAGGCGATGAAAAACGCTCGACACGCTTTTTATTTTTGATATGTCGAAATAGGAAGAAGTCATTGGGCGATAAATCAGGCGAATATGGGCAATGAGTCATTAATTGGATGTTGTTACTGGTCAAAAACTCTACAGTTCGTCGTGCTTGTGAGCGCTTGCATTGTCATGATGAAGAATGATTCGCCGGTGTATGTTGTTCCTTCTGATTTCAGCCATCACTTCTGGCAAACAAATTGAAGTATACCAGTGAGAATTAACTGCCCTTCGATCCTCTAATGCAACAGTTGCAACATGACCCGTTTTTCCGAAGAAACAAGCAATCATTATTTTCGAAACGCTTCGTGAACGCACCACTTTTGTGGGTTTAGGTTTATTTTGGAACACCCATACAGTCGATTTCTGTTTAGTTTAAGGCTAATATGAATATATCCAAGATTCGTCACCTGTTAAGATGTTATATACCGAATTTGAACGACGTCTTTCGAATTTGTTTAGCATTTCCTTGCACCACTTGGCACGTGCCTGTTTTTGTTCTTCTTTCAAATTGTGTGGGATCCAACGACTGCAAAGCTTCCTGACATGCAAATGATCGTGCAAAATCGTATGTATTTATTTCGTTTCAATGCCTAAGGATGCCTATATCTCAGGATAGGTCACATGCCGATCTGACAAAATCATTTTACGCACAGCATCAATATTTTTCGCGACAACAGAGGTACATGGACGACCTTTGCGAAGATCGTCATCAAACGTTGGTCTTTCACGCTTGAATTCTGCGAACCATTTATAAACCATAATTTTGGATGGTACTTCATCCCCGAATAATGAACTAAGTTTTTCCACACATTGCTGCGGTGTAAAACCGTATTGAAAATCATAAAAAATCATCACTCGGAAGTCACGATTCGAAATTTCCATTTTTCACACAAATATTACTCTCGTTAAATTTGGTTGAAACGAAACCGAGCAGTTTAAAATCGAATTGTCAACTGAATGATAGGTGAAAAACGTTAAATTTTACGAATATGACAATCGCAGAACGCTGGCAATACAAAGAGTACTTGATTTCGCGAACTTTAGCAGTGGCCCTCGTATTTAGGCTCTCCCAGTTAAGTGGACATTCCAGTAACGTATGTTCCAAATTTGCGTATTCTCCACATAAACAGTATGGATTTTCAGCAATGCCTATTTTGTATTTATCGGATGGAGTTAATGCATGATCTGATCTTGCTCTGTTTATAGTTATTACAAAGTGCCTGTTTGTTACGGAATGAAACCATTTTAATCTTGGCATTTGTTTGTGATCATTTTTAAAGTTTAGACCAGTTAAAGTGTTATCATATTTTTCCTACCAATCAGTTATAATTTTTTCTTTAAATAATGATTTTAAATCTGAATATGAGATACAGTTTGCAGATAATACATATTTAGAAAAAATGGGATGATTTAGCTATGTTGTCTGCTATTTCGTTTCCTTCTATTCCCAAATGTCCTTCAATCAAAACCAAAATTAATGTTTTATTTTGCTTTGTTATTTCAAAATTTTCTATCAGTATATCCAGTGCTAGATGCGAGATCTGTGAGGGTGTATTTAAATTTGCTAGACGGTCGACAGAAGTTTTACTATCTGTGAAGATGATAAATTTATTAAATGGATTAGGCCTTATGTACCTCATTGTTTGCAAGATTGCAAATAGTTCTAACGTGTATATTGAGGCTTTATTAGGAAAATTATATTCTTGGTGATGCTTTGTTTTAAAATCATAATAAGTACAACCTACGTTGTTACTCATCTTAGATCCATCTGTAAAAATGTGGTAATATTCTGGCCACAGATTATTGGTTGTTTTGTTAAAATCATCGTTAGAATTAATATTCTTGGTATATATTTTATTTGAAAATAAGATATTAAAA
The DNA here is from genome assembly GCA_927349885.1 of Psylliodes chrysocephalus. Lineage (NCBI taxonomy): Eukaryota > Metazoa > Arthropoda > Insecta > Coleoptera > Chrysomelidae > Psylliodes > Psylliodes chrysocephalus. The sequence continues at coordinate 19,445,349 of OV651818.1, forward strand.
GCTTCTGGGTAATATGGGATGGTTTTGTTTGTGTATATTATGTTTTAATATGTAGATAGTGAAGTATAACTTTCAACAAATAAAGGAGTCTTTTTGACTTGCCAGAATGGATGAGTGAGTACAAGTATGGAAATATTATGGACGGAAGAAATGTAATGTGCTTGTTTGGAAATGACCCTTAACATAAATATATTGCTCATAAATTGTCGTCTATATTCTAGAGGAGGTTCCGTGGCTTCAATTTCTATGATATTGATGGGAGTTGACTTTAGATATGCTAGACAAATTCTAAAACTTTTGTTTTTTTGTATTTCTATTTTCTGTAAGTGAACATCTGCTGCTGATTCGTAAAGATGACTGCCGTAATCTAGGATTGATCTTATCATAGGTTTGTAAAATAATAGAGCGATATTTGGGTCAGCTCTCCATTTTGTAAAAGAGAAGCATAATATATGGTCCCTTAAACGAGCTGATTGGAACTTATATTCCACAATTTTGCTTCAGAAAACCCCTGAAAGACAATGTTCGAATCTAACAAATAATATAAATAAGGCAGCTGAAATTTCAATTTCAAAAAAATCAACGTATTCTAACTCACGCAGAAATCATTATCCAAAACAGTGTGTTAATAATGGTGACACAGCTGCAAAAAGACGAAAACAAGCCTACCTAACCTACAAATTCAGATGAAATGCTCCCAAAGTGTAGCTTTCAAAAGCAATATAAAGTAAGTATACCAGACAGGGAAGCATGGACGGGAGGACCTCCTATTTATGCAGAATTCACCTGGTATACAGACGGCTCCAAAACCCATGAAGGTTCAAGAGTAGGCATATATAGTACCAAGCCAAAGACAAGAATCTCACTGAGCTTAGGTAAACATGCGACAGTATTCCAGGCAGAAATAGCAGCAAGACATCATTGCGCAAAAGAGGTATTAAGAAAGAAGGTAAATGGAAAACCATTATCGTCAAACGACGTTAAAGGCACTCAGTTCCATGCAGGTACAGTCAAACTTGTGTGGCACAGTCTGGAAGCCCTAACAGAGCTAAGAAGGAGTCTCAAGGGCTCTTATTGGCCCAGAACCCTTCTGTGGTGTAACAAAAACAACTATCGGAACATGCACAAAGAAGTGGATTATTAAAAAATCTCAGGAGTGGTGGAAAATCTCTCCAGGACAGAGACAGGCCAAAGAGTTCATAAAAGGACCATCGGCTAAACTCACCGAGCATCTACTAAGCCTTAATAGGAAAAATACTAGAGTACTAGTAGGTCTATTAACAGGGCATTGTAGGCTTAACAAACATATATATATATAATATCGGTCTGACAGAAGAGACCTTGTGCCGATTCTGTTAGGAAGAGAATGAAATGGCAGTACACGTATTGTGCTACTCCGAAGGTCTAGCAAGACTGAGATTCCTTACACTTGGAGAAGAAAAACCAAGGGCAACTAGCTATACCGGAGAACTACTTCCCAGTCTATGGAGTCTACTACAAAAGACCGAATTAGACAAGATACTCTAAATAACGATTCAAGGATATCCACAACAGATCTGAAGAGGTCGAGGTTGGGGAGGTCACGTGGCCCACACTCCTAATTAAATCTAACTTACAAAGCAAATCCAAATATTCAAAATCTTATAGAATATAAAAAACTCGACGCTGTAGCTAAGAAAAGTTTCAAACAGACTAAGAAACAACAATGAATAAAATACTTTGAATGCCTAAGTCAAATCACCCCTATCAAAGAGTTATGAAATAAAATGAATTCATTTAACAATAGAAAGAAATGCAACAAATTGCCAATAGATCTTAATGTAGATTGGATCGAAGTATTCCACTTACGGATTTCACCACCATGGGTACCAAATCACTCACATCTCTATCAATACCTGATGACTAGCGTTTCCAGAAATAATTTAAACTTATTAAAACCCTGTGAAATGTGGGAGTTAGAGCGAGCAAGTAAAATAACAATACTTATTCTTTTAAAAATTTTGATTTTAATTGCATTTAGAATTTGTGACAGTACATAGTTGAAGTTTTTAATATAATAGAAAGGCAGTAAATTTTAACTTTAAATTCAGAGACTAGAAAATTATAAACTTTTGTAACTGCATAGCTTCGTCTCTGTCGCTGTCTCATGAACGGCAAAGTACAGAAATATTTCATCTGACGGCAAACTTCATATCCATACTTACCTCTAATGCCCTGTAATCATGTATATACCCTCGTCTCATACCAGATTCAGTTCCTTGCGGCTTCCGGGAAAAATCGCAGATAACTTCACCGAAATGACCACACGTTTATCCTGCAAGTAATCCCCCTTTTATATGCACGGGGTATCCCCTTGGTTATCCCGGATCGGATGAGGGCACGTTTATGAAAAAGTAATCCGGGCATATGAAGCAAAAGTTTTGTTATTGTTATCGTAAACTTCTTTTTTCCGCGTTGAAGGAGTTTCGTTACAAGTTTTACTTGAAATTTTTGGGTGAAGGTTGAAATGTTGTCGCCGCTTCTTCTCGAGAAACAATTTGCAAAACTTTGGCAAACAAGATGTGTCACAGGGAAGACGAGCTTAATTGAATTTTCTTTCTATTTTAATTTTTCGGTCATGTAGCATCGAGTTTCTTACTTTATGTGGTATAGGAGGCAAATTGTTGGTAAAAGGAATTTTAATGAACTGAAAACAAAAAGCCACTGGTATATTTTAACCTTCAAATAAATACATTTAATAATGTAATAAATAAGTTAATAAGAGCTACAAAGGAACTCCAATTATGAAATAAGTAATTGAGGAAGAAAGTAGGTATAAATTAATAATAGTTGAATGGAAATTGGGCTATTATTATGATTATTAAAACTATTAAGTTAAAACTATGACGCCGAATAGTTATTTGTATGCTTAGGCCGCGAAATACCTTTTTAACGTACCTAAAGAATAGTTATCGCCTCGGCCGCACGAGGTCGTTAAATAGTTTCGCGGCCATGGCGTACACACTATTTTTCGTGCAATCGTTAAAATTATTAAACTAGATAATTGTAAATAAATATATTATTGCTCTAAAATCAACAGCAGTTCAATTTATTGAACAATGTCACCGTGTGCTATGGAAATGTTCAATACATAAAAAATATTTTGACAGTTCTTGACAAAACGCAAAATGTTTGATACTGATAGCAATATTTCAGTACCTTCCACTCCTCCTAAACTCAAGAGAGTTGCAAATTCGGCGATTTCCATTTTAATACCCGAAAATAAGAAGCAAGCATTACAGATACCTTTCTATCTGATGAATAGCCGTTATTTAACAAAATTGGATATCAGAACTATCACAAACAGAAAATATAGTTTATTTTAAGTATATTAGGACATACATGACACCTTTATTAACTTGTTTCTTCAATTCTCAAATTTTTTAATTTAAAAAGTCACGTAATTCACCATTTACATGTAATTTGTTATAATTTTTAAAGCTAATGATGAAGACAGTCAAAATTTATCTACAGCAATTAGGAAATAAAAATACCATAAGATGCGAAATTTATATTCAAGCGATTTTTTTTTATTTTTAATAATTATTTTAACCCAATTTATCATTATACTTATAAAACATAATTTAATGGTAAGAGTAGGTACGTCTCTGCGTAAAGGCGACCGCCTACTGATAACTCGAGTAGTTGGTGTTTTATGACCTTACAATATTTCTGTTTCTACTTTATAGTGCTAATAACAAAACTTTTTAGAGACATATTATTAACATACTTTATCTAGACTTATTTACTGTCTAAAGAAGTTGACTCAGAGAAATCAAAACTAATTCAAACCAAAAAAATTAACGAGTATTTCTATACACCCTATTTTCGGTTCATCCAAGTAACGATATACAGTGTAAATTGGCGACATTTACGCCAAAATTGCATGTACTTATTTAGCTTTTATAGAAGCCGAGATTGTGTCGTTATGCCCTTAATAAAACTCATACTTACTCGTCGCAATTTACCGCCCCCTGTGTTTTTATTCCGGTAGGGAGAATCGTATATATAATACCAGTTCCTGCCATAGAAAATTGCTGTTTTCAAAATAAATCCTAATGACTGCGCCACTTTTAAAAGAGGGTGTACTTAGCGTAGATAATTATATAGGAACGAGTTGTGTGAATAATAATCTGGCTGAATAGTGTTTATTTACGTAATAAGTGTACAATATAGTAAAAAAGAAGTTAAAGTAGTAAAGGTAAACATTGCCTGTGCTTTGCTTCTTGTTTCAGACTTTAGTGTTTTATCAATAGTCCAATAACGCTTAAAGTTATTAAATAACTGATAAAATAGGAAAAATCATAAACTAGTTTTTTTATTATTAATATACAAGGCGTTCCTTATTAACATACTTATATTAAAGGGGGTGATTCTTGGACCCATTTTAAGAAAAAAACCTCATATAAATATATGTCCAAAACGTTTTAACTTTTAAGTGGTACGCCACTGCTTTCTCTTAAAATAAAAAATATTTTTGAAAGCCCCGTTCAATTTAGAACAAATTTAATTTCTTGACTTTTTTTCGTACGATTCACTTTTTCCTTCAAAAATATCTAGTCTGAGTCCAGTACGGACGCCACTGTTGGAAATAAAAAAATGTTTTAGGTCAAAAAATCCTCTTTAATGCATAAACGCCGTACACCAAAATTTATAAAAATATTTTAAGTGGTATGAAAATGAAAATAAAAAAATTATATTTTTCTTAAAACTTTAACACCCTGTTTCTCAAAAGTTAAGACGTTTAGGACATGCATTCATATAAAGTTTTTTCTTAAAATAGGTCCAAGAATCATCCGCTTAAATACTGGCATGTTATTAATAAACATCCTGTATGTAATAACCTTTCTAGATGATCGAATTACCTCTTGCATTGAGTTTTTATCTTCGATTATAAATAAATAAAAAAATATTGTAACGCGGAGCCAACCCTGTGTACGCGCGACCTTGGAAGTCTGCCACTCGATTCATGATCGAAGCAACGCTGACGTGTGAAAACAGTCGGACTGCGTCTGGAATATACAAGAAATGACGAAATCCTCTAGGTATGCCGCTGACGCTTCGAGAAACTGCCGTTGAGTCATAGAGATGGAATTTTCGGGAGCGCTCAGAAACGACAAGCACAGAATTGGCTTGGTATAAATAGCCGACTCATCGGCGCAGTTTAGTTTAGTTCAGAGTATTGGAATGAAAAGTTAAAGTGTAATAAATAAATTAGAATTGTTAGTTAGTGTCTAAGTATTATATAAATTAAATAGTACGTCTAAAATAAATTGTAAATAGTGTGTTTTAAATAAATAAACTATAAATAAATTAGACTATCGTTACATTGGTGTTAAAAGTGGAAATATAAATAAATAGTGGACAATAATGGCTAAAAGACTGTGTGATTTAAAAGTGACCGAGCTACGTCGAGAGTTAGAAGATCGGGAGTTGGAGACGACAGGAACGAAAGCAGAACTGGCAGAACGACTTGAAGAAGCAATATAAAATGAGGGTTTGGATCCGGAAACGCATTTATTTTCGGATGATACACCTTCTGCTATAATTTTTTCAATTTATTCATTAGAAAATAAAGTTTCTTCAGATGTATCCTCTATCAAAAATGATATTTCCTCATTAGAAACTAAAATTTCTTCTGACATTACATCCTTAGAAAGTAAAGTTTTATCGGATATTTCTTCCTTAGAAAAGGTGACTTCTGATATATGTCTTCCGTGAAAAACGAAATCTCTTCTTTAGAAACTAAAGTTTCTTCTGATATCTCTTCTTTGAAAAGCGAAGATAAGATTTCTTCTGTTGAGAATAAAATAATATCTTCTATTGAGGAGAAAATAAAAGAGATGAAAAAGAAGAGCTGGAACATTCAGAACCGGTCAAGAACGGTGAAATAAAGTGTCATGAGGTGGAGTCGAAGTTAAAACTGGAAGGAACTGTAAACTCTGCCCAACCTTCGACGGAAAGATGTCATGGATCAATTACCTTAAACACTTCGAAACAGCTGCGAAGGCAAAAGAATGGTCTGAGAGAAAAAGCAATAAATATGACAATCGCCCTTCGAGGAGACACTTTAGATGTCCTTCAGACTATACCCGTTGAAGAGACAGATGATTTTGAGCCACTCAAAAAGAGACTAAATATGCGATATGATCAACGAACATTTGGAGCATCTATACTAGTTATAATAATTAAAGAATCGCAAACAGAAACGAGATGAGACTTTTTAAGAATACGAAGTAGATATTGCCAGGTTGTTGCGATTTGCTTACCCATCAGCTCCGGAAAATATGATGGAATGTTTGGCAGTTCAAACACATTTGTTGATGGAGTCCATGACCACGAGATGCAGAAAACACTCCGCTTAGCTCGCCACAAAACATTGGTCGATGTCTTGTCCGCTGCTTTAGAATATGAGGCAGCTACGCATGCTTCAAGTGGATACAGTAAAGTGAGGACTGTAAAAGAAGAAAACGTAGAAGATAAACTCGACCAACTAGTTAACATAATGAAGAGCTTTACTGATAAAAAGATAAAGACAAAGACCACCAGGTGCTGGAATTGCGGTGAACTGTGACATGTACGCAGTTCACGTAAACGTCCAAAGAACACTATGAATCAAAAAACCGTGGCGGTGACTGTACATAGAGGAACGGTGTTACCTAAAAGTAGTGAAACAATAAGAGTAAGGCGGTTGCTAGGAACTGTAGAGAAGGCAACGCCTGTCATGGCGGAACCTTCGAAGCGCAATGAAGGTGTTGGTCAAGGAACTCTGATTGAAAAAGGGTTGGCCACATCTGTTAAAGAAGGTGCAGTACGAAGAACGTCAGTTGTCAGCGATGAGTGAGCTCCTGTCAAACTTAAGAAAGAACAAGAGAACGATCCCGTTTTAAAGAAGATAAGAAAATGGAAAGAGGAAAATCGTCAACCTACTTGGCAAGAAGTATCGAAACTCTCTCCACTAGTTAAATCATATTGGGCTCAGTGGGACTCCTTTATCCTGGAAGATTACTTACTAAAACGTGTACTTGAAAATAATGATGGTTCCGAGAACAGAAGACAGGTGGTCATTCCAATAAGTAGAGTAGCTGAAGTACTCCATCAGTTACACGACAGTCCATCAGGAGGACATCTCGGTGTTAGGAAAATCCTTCAGAGAGTTCGTGAAAGGTTTTATTGGATGAATAGTTCCTAGGATGTAAAGGACTGGTGCAAGAAATGTACCACCTGTGCTATGAGTAATGGACCTTAGCGAAAAAGGAAGGCTCCCATGAAGTAATACAATGTTGGTAGCCCATTTGAGAGGATCGCCTTAGATATTGCTGGACCATTCCCCATGACCGAGTATGGTAATAAATACATGATGGCGGTTATGGAATATTTCACGAAGTGGGTGGAAGTCTCCATTCCAAATCAAGAGATTGCAACTGTTGCAGATTTGTTGATAAAAGAGTTTATTTGTCGATTTGTAGTGCCCTTGGAGATCCATAGTGACCAAGGAATAAATTTTGAAAGCCCATTCTTTCGTGGAATCTGTGACAGACTAGGCATGTAAAAAATCAAAACCACAGTATTGCACCCACAATCCGATGGAATGGTAAAACGAATGAATAAGACCATTGGCAAATATCTGTCAAAATAACTTTCAAACCATCAGCGAGGTTGGGATCAGTATCTTTCGCTCTTTGCAATGGCTTATAGATCCGCTGTCAATGAATCAACAGGCCAAATACCAGCAAAGGTCCTGTTTGGGCGTGAGATGAGACTACCGTGCGACCTCGAGTTTGGATGTCGACCTGGAGAATATGTAGCTGGTGAAAATTATGTGATCCAGTTACGAGAAAGAATGGATGATATGCATGAATTGATCCGATTTCATTTTAAAATCGCCAGCGATAGAATGAAGAAGCGATACGATACCCAAGCCACATAAGGATGTTTCAAGGAAGGCGACAAAGTCTGGCTCCATAACCCAAAAAGACAAAAGGGTTATTCTCCAAAGCTTCAAAGGTCTTGAAAAGGTTCGTACCTAATTAATAAAAAATCAATGATGTCATTTATCGTATAAGTAAGATCTCGAACGGTTAACCAAAGGTAGTGCACCAAAACCGGCTGGCGCCATTTAAGGGTTACCATGAAGAGAAAGAAGAAGTAAGTCAGCTCCAACAAACACTTGACCCTGTCTTTGAAGAATTTATGGGTGCATATGAATGTACCGAAAAAGAAAGACATGGTGTTACAACCGAGCAACAAAAAGACCTGCTTACGGTTCCAAAAGACTACTCGCTGGTCCATAGCACTTCCGCCAACATATATGATGCTCGAGGTCTGGCATCTGTATTCCGGAAGAAGTTTGGTCGATTGTCAGAACTTCAAGATCAGTTACCAGCCCCTGGAAAAGCATTAAAACTTCAAGATGGATTGCGTTATCTTTTCTATTTGCTAATAAATAACACCTTCCGAGACTAATCCACCTATCAGTCTGGGGGAGCATGTACTGGAGTCCAATGTACAGAAACTAGCTATGCCAAAGATAGAGAGCAACCAGCTGAATTGAATTTCATTCCTGGCGCAAACGACGGCACAATGGGATATGTTCAGCCTAGTCGTTGATTAAGAGAAAATTAATGTATGCATATAAAATACACATATTTTAGTAATAAAAATCACGTTTTATATTTTTTAATTCCTTTAGTATTATTAAATAACTTCAATTTCAATAGTTCATTATAAATTCATTTATTAAAATTGCCAAATTATAGTTCTAAACCTTTCTGCTCTCAGTCGAATCATACTTGGAGTGATCTGACTTAAACCGCCAATAGAGTTCGCCTTTTTGACATCCATCCAAAATCTAATAATTTCATTGAATTTCATTATAAATTCATTTATTAAAATTGCCAAATTATAGTTCTAACCCTTTCTGCTCTCAGTCGACTCATACTTGGAGTGATCTGACTTAAACTGCCAATAGAGTTCGCCTTTTTGACATCCATCCAAAATCTAATAATTTCATTGGACGCTGGAATAAAGCTTAAGTTTAAAATTTAATGTTTTTTCTTTATCCGTTTTTGAGTTTTCTTCAAAATTTGAAATTTACACATTTCTCAAATATCTCGAATACGGTCCATTTTAGAGAAATTATGTATAGGATAAAAATTATAGATAAATATATTACAAACAACTTTTATTTGAAAATATTTTTTTTTACATTTTGTCAAATTTCTCGAATACGGACCATTTAAGGAAAGTTTTGTATTGAACAAAAATTATAGATAATAATATTAGAAGTAACTTTTATTTGAAGAATTTTCTTGTCCAAACGTAAATAACAGATATATTTCATAAAATATAAAAATGACTACCCATAAAGTACCCCCTCAGATGTTCCGTCTCTGCCCAAAATATAATCAGTTCATTGGACGCTGGAATAAAGCTTAAGTTTAAAATTTGGTGTTTTTCTGTGTATCGGTTCATGAGTTATGGTGGATACAGACACACACACAGGCACACACATCATCGCGAAAATAGTCAAAACGGATTCAGGGGACCTAAAAACGTAAAAATCCGTCGAAAACTCGAGGTCGAAAAAAATCATGATTCATATACTTTCCTTATATCTGTATACAGATAGGAAAGTAAAAAAAAGTCTAAAAACCATACTTTCTATATCTCAAAAAAACAAACAAAATCAGAGTTACATTGCTAATGAAAGTTAGAACATCATCCTGCACATATTTATTAGAGATAATAACTGGCCGCAAAGTAGTAATAACGGTTTCATTTACTCTGTTTTAGATAAATGGTCAGCAGACTGTGTCGAATCCAAACATCGAAAATATCCGCTTCGATTTGAATAAACGCGAATATTAAAAAACCCGAAAACCGATATCCATCTTCCTTTATATCCAGCGTGTCACAGTCGTTGGCTTCAATTTCAATTATTAAGAATTATTCAAAGCGAAAATTTTATATTCTTGCGAAAACAGTCTGGTGGCATCTCTATTACTTACAAAAAAATTTATGCGAGTATTAAATTCTTTTCAGACATTTTTCATATTGCGACCAAGGTTTATGAATAGAGACACGCTGACACCTATCACCCCTACTGTCTGAGATATATCTCGGCACCCCTACATTAAATTTACTCTACGCACTCTGATGCTTCGGGCAGTATTTTTTATGCCCGAAAATAAATCACGTACAGGAGCTCGAGGAGCTCGCACCTTGCGTAGGTAAATTGCTTTTTTATCCTAATGACTGCGCCAAATTTAAAGTACGCTTTGAACAACAGATAATTTGTTTTTATTTGTATTGCAACCAGATATAATTTAGTCAATCAGTGATTTTAATTTATTTATTTACTCAAAATTAAAAATGATCTACAAGTTATGAAAGTAATTTTTAAAAAGCGACTCCAAAATTGTGTAGATGCCATTAGATTACAAATTGATTTCGCTGATTTGATTATAAATCCAATCATTGGATCTTGGCCAAATGTATATGTACCCAGAGGTACCACCTGTCTAAGAAATAGTAAAAAATGGATAACGTGCTAAACAATAGTCATTTAAAATTAGGTAAATTAAAGAAATTCACAGTACAAACATGTATGTGGGTGTATCGGATCGGTAGCGTAGGTGTTTGACGCGCTCACATTCATTTGCGAGAAATTTTGTGGTAAGAGACTTCGAATCGTACAGAAGACCATGTGAATTTATTTGCACGGTTCTCTATAGAATTTAATGGATGCCCTATTAACAGAAATTTAATATCTGCTCATATGACATCCATATTATAAAAATCGCCATGCATTACCGTTTTCGATGACGGTGGGTGGAGTTTTCCGGGTTTTCCTCACCTGTAAATTAAATGGCGCCATTAGTAATCTTTAAGTCGCCTTGGAGCGCCACGGCAAATAATAATAATAGCCGTGTCTTCCCCTACACAAGTCACTCAGTCGACTTCAGGGATTGAAATTTACTCGTAAGGGGGTGAATTAGGGATAGTATTATTGTTATTATTATTTAAATAAGAATAATTTATTGACCGTAGCAGAATTTTATATAAATAAAAATGTCCTTGGTTTATTGGGTTAAAATTGACTGCAAAGACTGTGATTCTACTTACATTGGACAAACAAAACAATATCTACATAAAAGAATAAAAAAACCATAAAAATAATATCGCAACTAATAATGAAAATTCCACTTCCTTAACTAAACATGCGTTAGAAGATTTGCACTCTTTCGATTTTGAAAATGTGAGAATTTTCGAAAATTAACCAAATCTCAACAAAAGAATAAACCTTTAGATGACACAATGTACAATATGTTATATTAAAAAAAATATAACAATTATGTAAATAATAAAAAAGACATAAAATATTTGTCAAACGTTTATTTTAATATTATTAAATAATTGATAGATCAAACGAACTTACCTGAAGAGAAGTTCGATCTCAATTATATAAAACGTCTTGTTCGAGATGATCATCACCCTCCTTTTCCCGCTCCGTGGCCACGTATTTTAAAATCTAAATACCCTCAGGAGTATTTAGATCATTCCAAAATACCTGGTTCCAAAATAACTGGTTGTAACACTCCTTCCCATCTCTGTTTCCATCTCAGGGTAGCCAGATACACTCTAAAGTCATTCTTTTAAAGCGGTAGTGGTGTTTGAATCTTGTAAAGATAAATAATCTTGGGTATAGGTGTGGGGTGGATTCGATCATCTCGAACAATGCGTTTCATACAATTGAGATCGAACTTCACTTCAGGTAAGCTCGTTTGATCTATCAATTATATTCCATGCCTTTCTCTCAATGAACCTAGGTAGATGTTTAAAGAAAAGATTAAACACAACTACCAAGAACATTTCTATTCTAAACCCAACGATTGAATCATTATTCGAATTGTTTGGGTATATGCTAAGTAGGTACTCTAGTAGCATTATTTTATTGAAATAATAGTCTTAATTCTCACAAATTTAAGTACGATGTAACTTATAACTTAAAATAGATACATGCAACGAAAATTGCAAAGGCAAAATAATTGTTTCTCGCGATTTATAACATTTATAAAAAGTCTTTTATAAGAAATTTTTAACTAAATATTACCTACTGTTTTCTTTTTATCTGGTGTATGTTTAAATGTGTCAATACTAACTCCCAATTTATTAGCAGCATATGTAGAGGCATGATGTGTAAAATTCGACTTAAATACTGCGATATCTACTTCATTATGTGGGCTTAATTTCAACCAACGGCTAATATATTGCAGGACGTTGTGACTTTTTATGTTTATAGATTCTGTTTATTTTTCTTCTTGCTTGTTGGGTTAGTCTACTGAAAACTATATTTTCGGGGAAGATGGTAATTTGCAGTTTTTTCTTGACTACCTTCTTTTGTTTATCATATCTTTTGTTTTTCTGTAATATACATTTTTTATGGTTTTGGTTGTAATTTTTTGTTATTGTTTTTGTTTTATTTCGTAATTCAGCATTTTATTACACAGTTTTGTCTAATTTTTTGGGATTAAATTTTCATTTAGGTTTTCCTGTCTCTTGTGAATGTCGGGAAAAAAAATAACAATTCTGTAAATAATAAAAAAGACATAAAATATTTGTCAAACGTTTATTTTAATATTATTAAATAATTGATAGATCAAACGAACTTACCTGAAGAGAAGTTCGATCTCAATTATATAAAACGTCTTGTTCGAGATGATCATCACCCTACTTTTCCCGCTCTGTGGCCACGTATTTTAAAATCTAAATACCCTCAAAAGTATTTAGATCGTTCCAAAATACCTGGTTCCAAAATAACTGGTTGTCACACGCCTTCCCATCTCTGTTTCCATCTCATGGTAGCCAGATACACTCTAACGTCATTCTTTTAAAGCATAAGTTGTGTTTGAATCTTGTAGAGATGATCTTGGGTATAGGTGTGTGGGTGGGTTCGATCATCTCGAACAATGCGTTTCATACAATTGAGATCGAACTTCACTTCAGGGAAGCTCGTTTGATCTATCAATTATATTCCATGCCTTTCTCTCAATAAACCTAGGTAGATGTTTAAAGAAAAGATTAAACACAATTACCAAGAACATTTCTATTCTAAACCCAACGATTGAATCATTATTCGAATTGTTTGGGTATATGTTAAGTAGGTACTCTACTAGCATTATTTTATTGAAATAAAAGTCTTAATTCTCACAAATTTAAGTACGATGTAACTTATAACTTAAAATAGATACATGCAACAAAAATTGCAAAGGCAAAATAATTCTTTGTCGTGATTTATAACATTTATAAAAAGTCTTTTATAGAAATTTTTAACTAAATATTACCTACTGTTTTCTTTTTATCTGGTGTATGTTTAAATGTGTCAATACTAACTTCCAATTTATTAGCAGCATATGTAGAGGCATGATGTGTAAAATTCGACTTAAATACTGCGATATCTACTCCATTATGTGGGCTTAATTTCAATCAACGGCTAATATATTGCAGGACGTTGTGACTTTTTATATTTATCGATTCTGTTTATTTTTCTTCTTGCTTGTTGGGTTAGTCTACTGAAAACCATATTTTCGGGGAAGATGGTAATTTGCAGTTTTTTCTTGACTACCTCCTTTTGTTTATCATATCTTTTGTTTTTCTGTAATATACATTTTTTATGGTTTTGGTTGTAATTTTTTGTTATTGTTTTTGTTTTATTTCGTAATTCAGCATTTTATCACACAGTTTTGTCTAATTTTTTGGGATTAAATTTTCATTTAGGTTTTCCTGTCTCTTGTGAATGTCGGGAAAAAAAATAACAATTCTGTAAATAATAAAAAAGACATAAAATATTTGTCAAACATTTATTTTAATATTATTAAATAATTGATAGATCAAACGAACTTACCTGAAGAGAAGTTCGATCTCAATTATATAAAACGTCTTGTTCGAGATGATCATCACCCTTCTTTTCCCGCTCTGTGGCCACGTATTTTAAAATCTAAATACCCTCAAAAGTATTTAGATCGTTCCAAAATACCTGGTTCCAAAATAACTGGTTGTCACACTCCTTCCCATCTCTGTTTCCATCTCATGGTAGCCAGATACACTCTAACGTCATTCTTTTAAAGCATAAGTTGTGTTTGAATCTTGTAGAGATGATCTTGGGTATAGGTGTGTGGGTGGGTTCGATCATCTCGAACAATGCGTTTCATACAATTGAGATCGAACTTCACTTCAGGTAAGTTCGTTTGATCTATCAATTATATTCCACGCCTTGCTCTCAATGTACCTAGGTAGGTGTTTAAAGAAAAGATTAAACACAATTACCAAGAACATTTCTATTCTAAACCCAACGGTTGAATCATTATTCGAATTGTTTGGGTATATGTTAAGTAGGTACTCTACTAGCATTATTTTATTGAAATAAAAGTCTTAATTCTCACAAATTTAAGTACGATGTAACTTATAACTTAAAATAGATACATGCAACAAAAATTGCAAAGGCAAAATAATTCTTTGTCGTGATTTATAACATTTATAAAAAGTCTTTTATAGAAATTTTTAACTAAATATTACCTACTGTTTTCTTTTTATCTGGTGTATGTTTAAATGTGTCAATACTAACTTCCAATTTATTAGCAGCATATGTAGAGGCATGATGTGTAAAATTAGACTTAAATACTGCGATATCTACTCCATTATGTGGGCTTAATTTCAATCAACGGCTAATATATTGCAGGACGTTGTGACTTTTTATATTTATCGATTCTGTTTATTTTTTTTCTTGCTTGTTGGGTTAGTCTACTGAAAACTATATTTTCGGGGAAGATGGTAATTTGCAGTTTTTTCTTGACTACCTCCTTTTGTTAACCATATCTTTTGTTTTTCTGTAATATACATTTTTTATGGTTTTGGTTGCAATTTCTTGTTATTCCAGCTCGTACTTTAGTGGGTCTTTTGTTCTTAGTAACGCATTTGATAAAATTTTATTTCGTAATTCAGCATTTTATTGCACAGTTTTATGTCTAATTTTTTGGGATTAAATTTTTATTTAGGTTTTCCTGTTTCTTGTGAATGTCGGGAATCAGAATCTTCCTCATTTATTAAATTATTATTTGCCATGTTTTTTAGTTCAAAACATTAGACTTGAACTATAAAATTTTTGACTCCCCTTAATTTTATGCCGTTTTTATTGATACGGATAATTAACATTGATATGGACTATTAACATTGTACGGATTATTAACAGAAGTCAAATAAATTTTTACTTTCCCCTCAACAATTTTGATAATTAACCCGAAGCGTAACGTTTACAGATACTTTTTGAAGTAATTAATTTTTTGAATTAAATTATAAATTGGAACATCCAATTTTTTACTGGAAAACCCGTTTGGAAAAAACTTTCTTTCGACTTAAACATCTCCGAATAAACCATCTTCTTAAATGGCTTTTTCAACTCGTCCACCAATACCGATTCACAAGAACTTTTCAAGTATTAAAATACCTTAAATAATTAAATACCTCACAATGTTCCGAAAACAAATTACAAAGCTGGTATCGCAGGGCTTCGAAGAAGAAGAAGAAGTTTGTTTTTCCGGAGAATCACGTAACAAATGACTTCTTTAATTAGTTTCGTGTACCTAACCTGCAGAAAAGTTCGGATCTGTCAATATAATTCGTTTTCATACCGGCTGATGGCGAATCGCGAAGTAATTGGATCTGGTTTCTTAGATTAGACTTAAATTGTAGTTCGTAGCTCGGGGGCAAAGCGTTATTCTATTCAAAGTTTTAATTGGTGCTGTAAGAGAAATTTCTTAAACTGAAGATTAATAAAGAAAATGTTTATTTTAGAATTTTAATTGAGTTAATAGGTTAAGCGCTTTTTCATAAATACCATCATTACCTCTTTTGATAAGAACTAAATAGAAACAGAAGAAATGCAAGTAACGGCAATTAAAAAAAAATAATACATACAGTGGTATATAGTATATAGCAGTCTTTTTATTTATAACATATTTAAAAAATGATATTAGAAGTTAAATGGGATAAAAAAAACTGATCTTAAAATGTGACTTCATTACTAAAAATATCAACTGGGGATCAAGATTAACAAAACACAAAAGACAGAGAATTGCATAGTATTTACAGGACTAGTCACTAGTACTAAAAGAAGTGGAGTTTTCGTTGGCCCAAGATGGTAAATACTTGAGTGTTATCTTTGACCACAGGTTAACATAATAATATGTAGAATCGACACTTGCAAAAAGTAAGTACATCCTGTAACTTATGTCAAAGTGTGTGCGAAAAAAAATGAGGACTACTACCAAATATGTACATCAGT
This sequence comes from Psylliodes chrysocephalus, assembly GCA_927349885.1. Lineage (NCBI taxonomy): Eukaryota > Metazoa > Arthropoda > Insecta > Coleoptera > Chrysomelidae > Psylliodes > Psylliodes chrysocephalus. The sequence continues at coordinate 19,461,730 of OV651818.1, forward strand.
CATAAGGCCTATGATAACCTACGGACGTGCGTGAAGTTGGCCCTACCATGTTATGATAATTACACCAAAGTTGTACCAATATTTTGCAACTAATTTGCAACTTTAGCCAACCGGTATAAAAAAATTTGCAACCTTACATTTTAGTTCTAATCGCTAAATTAAAATTGGTGGGGCCAAATTCACGCAGCCCCACCACATCGTCGTATTGACCTCGAACCTTTTTCATAATTTAGCAACTAATTTGCAACTTTAGGCAACCTTCGTGAAAACATTTGAAACCTCGTTGTTGGAAGGGGGGCCAAATTCACGCGGCCCCACCACGTCGTCGTATAGACCTCCAATTTTTTGGGGCCAACATTTTTGCATCTGACACGCCAATCATAATTTAACAAAACAAAACATATTATGGAGAGCATTTCTGTAAAATTTAAAACAATTTTAATTAATTAAGACGTTGGGAACAAATTGAATTCCATAATACAAAGATTCAAAGTATTAAATTATAATTTATAACGATGCAAATATTATTTTTATTAATATAACCCAGTTTCTGTGATAATAATAATCATTTCCAAATTCATTATATCCTTTCTTTGTTTAAGTTTCTGGGTCATTAACACAAGCTATGATTTGCGTATCAAATACAAAAATGTACCTACCTACTAAATATTACAATATATGCACATGGTGCTTATATTTATATCACCATCTTAATTTATTAAAGTAAAACTGTAATATTGTAACTATAAATTTTAATAATATATTAGTATGTAATAAAATATATTGAAAAAAAGATGTTGGCCCCAAAAAATTCCAGGTCTACACGACGATGTGGTAGGATCGCGTAAATTTGGCCCCACCAACTTAGGAATTCGTTTCTGGCGTAATCACGAGGTTGCACATTTTTTCACGAAGGTTGCGTAAAGTTGCAAATTAGTTGCTAAATTATGAAAAAGGTTCGAAGTCAATACGACGATGTGGTGGGGCTGCGTGAATTTGGCCCCACCAATTTTGTTTTAGCGATTAGAACAAAAATATAAGGTTGCAAATTTTTTTATACCGGTTGCCTAAAGTTGCAAATTAGTTGCAAAATATTGGTACAACTTTGGTGTAATTATTATAACATGGTAGGGCCAACTTCACGCACGTAACCTACGGAGCTGGAGCCATTCGACAGCTCAACGGTATTAGAAGGTAAGCATGCTTTACTGCCACGGAAGCCATGAAACTCCAACAGTAGCTTTAGAAGTCATGCTAAACCTAACAACCCTACACATATTCATTCAATGAGAAGCCAGATCCATCACACACAGACTACAAAAAGGTCCATTGCCCACAAACAATCAGCATAAACGTGATTATAGCGAGCTAGACGCAGAGTTAAAGAACGACATTCTCTCAAAATATAGCTTTTAAAGGCTTATAAAGTAAGTATACCAGACAGGACATTCTATTCACGCAAAAATCTCCTGGTACACAGACGGCTTTAAAATCCATAAGGGAACAGGAGTAGGTAAACAGGGTGAGCCAACGAAAACTTTACACCCCTTTTTTCCGACTTTAAAATGAAAATCGACAAAAAGTTCGAAACCGTCAATTTTTAAATCGAGGGGGAACAACTTGTTTGGTTTTTCATCCATGTAACGTCAACCCTCTAACAGCGGAAAGCAAAACCCCCTGTTTTTGAATAGGGGTAAAGGGTGTACCTCATTTTGAAGATCTCATCGAGTACTATCTGACCCCAAAATTTCGCCTCAACATTTTTATCGATAACAGCTAAAACAGTGAAAGAGACAATGTGGAATAAAATGTCTACTTAATAACAAACAAAAAGAATAATCCCAGCATTTTGGTGTAATTTGACGTCGATACTACCTAAATTATATATAATAAATTTGGTCGCAAAATTAAATTTAACCATAATTAAGTAAAATTTACGTTGGTTCGACGTGGATTCGACATAAGTGGAGAATAAGACGACGTCGAAATTTGGTTTTATTTACCAAAATAGGTAGAATTACATCTAAATCCACATTGTAGTAGCCCAGTACATTTGGTTAGTAATACCTCTCTAGGGAAATTTGACGTCAGTATAACGTTAATTCGACGTTAATTTAACTAAGTTTAGGTAGAAACTACCAAAATATTTGCAGATGACGTATGCCTCCAAGTGTACGAAAAGAAATTTTATACTTATTTGGTATTTTTATCTATATATAAGTAGAAATATTGTAAGAAGTCACCAACACAACTAAAACATATACCTAATTCCCATGAAAGATTGAAAATAAATAAATGTCAGTGACAAAAATATATGTAATGTAATTGCGGTGAATATACAGTTCACGCTTGTTGAAATTAATTCGAAGAAAATTTTGTCGTGCATGTTAACAGTGCTACTTAGAAAAATAACAATGCCTTTCTAAAATACTCTCTAATTAAAAAAATATAAGAAAAACATATGATCGTGTAAAAAAATAATAATAATAATATTATGAGCTAAAACTATGTTACGTTTGTTGTGATCACTTTAGAAAATCAATAATGTTTCGTTTTTCGGTATTTTCATTCGTATGTTCTAGTTATGGTCATTTTAAAAATTTAAAATTTGGAATCGTAGTTCAATTACGTTAAGAAAATATGGCGTATTGTGCGAATTCGACCTAAAAGTTATTATGACTAAGGAAATCTACGAATTTTGCAAATACCTTTTTATTAAGTTGAATTAACTTCAATTTTACGACATATTAGTTAACTTTACCTATTTAAAGAAATAATAACTTATAGGTTTTATAAAAAATTTACCTATAGGTAGATATAACATATTTAGGTCACGTTGTTCTGCACTTGAGATTTTAGACGTTTCACTTTACGATAAAAATCGGAAGTATAACGATATGATTTATTATTTTTCGAACTCATTTTATTATTTATTTTTCGCACTCATTTAAAGCTCTATCTTCACCACACGTAAATTAAGATTACGACTGTAATGGTTTTTTTAAAATCGCCGAAATTCTTAAGAATAATGACAGTAACTGAACAACCTAATTGTTAAAATAACCTAAATAATATAAATTTTACAAATAGGTAATGTATGACTCTTTTTAAATTGGTGGTTTTTAGTCGAATTTACTTTGTGGTAGATTTTTCAGGTAATTGCTACAACAAAGTTAATAAATATTTCTTCAAGATGACTTATAGGTCAACTAAATGAGTATTCAAATATTTGGTTGAAATTAGGTACATAAACAGGTAGAATTTTGCTACGATCTCGACCTAATATTACTTTAAAGGAGAGTAAATAAAAGCGGCCAAATAGGTTTCTATGGAAGCACAAAATTACGTAGAATTTTTAACCAAATCTACCTAGTTGGATATTCTACTACAAAGACGATTTTTAGTTGCCAAACAGGTAGATATTACCTAAATATGGCACCTAATTTTACTACAAAGGAAACTTAACTTTGAAGTAATTGTTGGTTATTTTTTTTAGTAGTTTTTCCCTTGCTGATATGGTTAAAGTTACTTTTAAGCAGATTTGTGTAAAAGGTAGATTTCTTGGTATAATTTACGTAAATTTAAATATAAATTAAAACTGTTTGGTAAATTTACATTAGAGGTATATTTTTCTAGTCAATTTTACGTAATAATTACCTTAATAAGTAAATTCATCTTTAACAAAGTCGAGTTATAACTAATGTTATAGAAAATGGTTGCTGGGATTACTTCTATGATTAGTTTATTAAATGATGGAAATGATCACCATTCACTTCCATGCAGTAAAATAAGTTTTGTGTATTTTAAGGATAATTTTTCTTATAAGACTGGTGTTTGAGAAGTATTTATTTTTTTTTAAGGATGCACCATTTACTCGATTTACCTTAGTTCATCGTAAATTTTTAAGAACGTTGCCATCGTGTCTACTCAATTGATATTTTTTTAGTGAAATTAAAATGGTATATTCCGGTGGGGGGAAGGGTGAAAATTATTAAATTGTTTATTAGAAATAACAAGCGACAGCGACTTTATTTAACGAACGTCATCCTGAAAAAAATGTCTCCACTGCTTATGTTTTGCAACTGGTTTCCAAATTTGATGCCAACAAGATGATCATCACATTTTGGATGAAAATTTTCCTGAAAGCTGGATTAGAAGAAGGAGGCATATTGAACGGCCACCCAGGTCATCTGATCTGAATCCACTGGACTTTTTTCTAAGGAGTTATCTAAAATCTAAGATTTACGCTACCCAGTCCGAATCACTGGATGAGTTGCAAAATCATATAATTAATGAATGTCGTCAAATTTCACCCGACATAATGCGTAATGTACGGGAACGTTTTGAACAAATCTTATTTTACTGCAGGATGTGAATGGTGGCCATTTCCAGCATTTAATAAACTAATCACAGAAGTAAGTACTTGTTTTATTAATTAAGTAGACATTTTTTCCATAATATCTCTTTCACTGTTTTAGCTGTTATCGATAAAAATTTGACGCGAAATTTTGGAGTCAGATAGTACTCGATGAGATCTTCAAAATGAGGCATTGCAACACCCCTCACCCCTATTTAAAAATAGGGAATTGTAATTCCCCCTATTAAAGGGTTGAATTTACATAGATGAAAAAACCAAACAAGTTGTTCCCCCTCGAATCAAAAATCGACAGGTTCGAGCATTTTTCCGATTTTCATTTTAAATCCGGTAAATTGGGGTGTGAAGTTTTCGTTAGCTCACCCTGTATATAGTGCCAAACCAAAGACAATCTCACTGTGCTTGGATAAACATGCGACAGTATTTCAAAGAGGTATTAAGACGTAAGCTAAATGGAAAACCATGGTTATACTCGTATACTCAGACAGTCAAACGACGTTAGACGCACTCAGTTCCATGTAGATATAATCAAATCTTGTATGAGAATAATTGTTAAATGTTTTGGGAAAATTAATTACGCACACCTCGTGATAGGCGGCTAAATCTTCACCGCCGGGGTAGTATGGGACTCTCCTTTTACGGGCCTTTCCTGTCTCATTCTGCAACGTAAAATACTGCGGACCATCCAAAAATATTCCTCGTAGTACCTCGGTTCAGATTCCTTCCCCCTTTTCCATTATTTTCTTTTTGTCCCGTAATTTATGTTTTTTTACACCCTTCAGACCTCCCGTGCTACACCCTCATCCGTCTGTAGTCTGGCAGCATTGTACCACCATTTGAAGGTCCTACTACTTTCTCATTCACACCCTCATTCATTCTCATTCATTCCACGTCGTCGATGGTTAAACGCTAGTTGGATAAATCCCATGGTGGAATTTATGTTAGAAATGCATTAACTGCCATCTATTTCTCTATTTTTTTTTTTAGTTTTTACACCCTTCGGATCTCCCGTGCTACACCCTAATCCGTCTATAGCCTGGCGGCACTGTAGCCTGCGGCTTATTGTACCACCATTTAAAGGTCCTACTACTTTCTCATTCAACAAGTCTCTCTCTGATTCATCGTCATTCATTCCACGTCGTCGGTGGTTAACCTGTAGTCGGATGAGTCCTATAGTGACACGGCCCATGGGGGAACCTCCCAGCGGTCACTCATCCACGACGTGATCGGAAATCACTACTTAACTGTTGCGAATATGTGGATGCACACTAAGCTCGCAGCTAGCCTCTCCGGCTATCTATTTCTCTATATACTCACTCATATTTGGGATTATGATTTACTTTTTTATGTCAGTGTTAATAGTTATGTTGAGCCTCACTTTGCTGTTGTTTTATCTATCAGTCAAACACAGTATGTTTCGGTGTATGTATTTCTAGACGTACGAATCGTCCTACGTCTTTCCAATTCTTATTTCAAGATCCGAAATGATCCACGTCCCATGAGCACCCGTTTAATAAAATAAGTCCCTATGAGCACGGAAGCATGGATTCGGCGACGGGATAATGATTTTTGCACACTCCACGGTTTGCGTTACATTGTCCCGTCCTTCCTGCCATATTCGTCTTGTTCTCTTGGACTTCTCCCTCCACATGTTTGTTATACTAGCCTGATACTCCGCCCTAGCAAAGCTGGATAGTCAAAACATACCTTCACTTTGGTACCAGGTCTCAAAGGACAAAGGCAATTAAGACGCGGATTTACTAGCCCGAGAAGGAGTCTCAAAGGCCCTTCCTGGCCCATATCCTTTCTGTGGTATCACAAAGACAGCTGTCAGAACATGCACAAAACTTGGGTATTAAAAAATCTCAAGAATGGTGGAATAATTTCCTAGGACAGAGACACGCCAAAATGTTCTTAAAAGGACCGTAGCCAAAACCAAGCATCTACTAAGCCATAATAGGAAAACTACTAAAGTATTTTTAGGTCTATTAACAGGACACTGTCGGCTAAACAAACATATACATCGGCCTGGCGGAAAAGTTCTCGTGATGATCCTCTCAGAAAGAGGAGGAAACTGCAGTACATATATATTGTTCTACGGCGAACGTAGATCAAGACTGAGATTTCGCTTACATTTAGAGAAAAAATAAAGGCCAACTTGGTACGCCGCGCGCCGGAGAGTTACTCTTTAACAGGTTAAGCGCCAAGATGTTTTGAACAAAACACACTTTTTGGCCTAAGTCTTGTTCTTTGGATAGATTTGAATATGTTGTGTTCATGCTGAAGCCTAATGCTTTTTTTCTCAAAAAAAGACGAGAGGACACCGGTGTCCAACGTGGCCCTGCCAGATAGGCGGAGGACACTGGTGTCCCCCATGGCCTGAAAAAGGTGCACTCCCTCCCACGACATAGCCCTTTCACTTTTACTGAACATGCCAAAGCTTGCAAAAGCAGCGATCAGCAAATAATTATTTGTTATTGAGGTTTGCAGTCGCACGTTTGTGGCATTAGACAGTGACTAAAAATGAGTAAACGTTCAAAACAAATTGTAAAATTAGCTTTGAAAAACCATTATAAAGGTAGGTAATTATACTTTTGCTTAGTAAATATAAAAATATCTGACTTATTACCAATTTTTTTACAGATAGTAGTTCTGACGAAGAACCATTTTTAGACAATCCTTACGATGACCCGGCGTATATACCATCGGGTAGTAGTTCAGGAGCTGAAGAGAGTGACACAAGAAGGGATTCAAGTAAATATACAAGAGAGATGTTGAAAAAATCGGCCGAGACTGCTAAATCTTCAGATTGTGGAAAAATCAGTGACTATGTTACTTTTATAAAAGACGATAACGCCCCTAGTTGCTCAGGTGAAATTTCTCATAAACGTGTTTAGTTGTCGAAACATAAAGGGCAAAAAAGGCTGAATCAGAAAATAGTGATGATGAGGTTCAAAATGAAATCCAGGAAATAGAAGTTGATAATCAAGAGAATAACATCGGCTTAGGACTCCGTAATTTAACTAACTCCAATTGCGGACCACCTGTTGGAAATCACTTACAATTTGAGAAAAGTTTTGATGATGGAATAAAGCATCTAGAGTTGCAAACCACTGGCATACTATCTAGCTTTTGTTGATTTTTCTATAATAGATCTAATAGTGGACCAAACTAACCTGTATGCGACCCAATGTGTGATGGATACAGAAAATATTACAAGTAGTGCCCGAATTCATTCTTGGGAGCTAACCAACCGAAAAGAAATTTTGCATTTTATAGGTTTACTGGGATATATGGGCATTGTACGAATGAATACCATTTGTGATTATTGGTCCACTAAATGGCTTTTCAAAAACGAAGTTGCTCATAAAATTATGAGTAGAAATATATTCGAACTATTATTGAAAATGTTTCATTTTTTTGACAACAAGACATGCCCAGAAGGAGATAGATTATATAAAGTGAAACCGCTTCTTGACAAACTAGTGAAAAACTGGCAATATATCTACACACCTGGAAAGACATTCTGTGTAGATGAAACAGTTGTGCCCTTTCAAGGTAGGTTGCTATTCAAACAATATAACCCCCAAAAAGGGCATAAATATGGAATAAAGATTTTCAAACTTTGTTGTAAAAATGGATACACTTGGAATTGTAAGAAATATTCTGGGAAAGAACGAGATAAAAATTCTGATAAAATACCCATTTCCACCAAAATTGTAATGAACCTAGTAGATGGACTGTTAGAGAGCGGTAGGATTTGTGTTACAGACAATTGGTACACAAGCATGCAGCTAGCAAATACCCCCTTGGATCACAAAACCCACTCACTCGGAATATTACGAGGTAATCGCAAAGGAAACCATCCAGAAGTATTTTCCAAAAAACTTAAAAAGGGCGAAATTATCGCTCAAGAAATTGAGCAAGAAATATGTATTGTGAAATGGCGCGACAAAAGGGATGTATTAGTTTTGACCATATGTCACACTGATGAAACAGTAGCAGTTCAATGCCGTGGTGGTACTACAAACCTAAAGCAATCGTAGATAACAACAATGGTAAAAGTACAATAGACGTGTCGGATCAGATGTCCAGCTATAGCACGGCGTTGAGAAGAAGTGTTAGGTGGTATAAAAAGGTAGCTATAGAAGTACTTCTAGGAACCTCCGTGGTCAATCCGCATTTTATTTACAAACAGGCAGAAGAGAGCAATATATCCATAACATATTTTCCATATTCGGTTGTTGAATATTTATTGCTATTCGACGATAAATCAAAAGATTTGCAGAACCCTACATCTACTGTAAGCTTGAGAACTCATGTACTTTAGAAATTAGACTGCAAAGCTCGTGAAAATAGACGGTATTGCAAAGGTTGCTACAAAAAAACAGGATGGCATTCTTGACAAAAACAAAGTAAAAAAAGTGACACCTTACTGTGTGCAATGTGTAGGCAATCCAAGATTTTGTCTTTCTTGTTTCAACGATTTCCACAAGAAATAATTAATATTTGATTTTATGTTACTTTTATATTCGACAAATAATTTGTTTTTTTTTTCCAAATGTATTTTTGATGGGTTGTTAGTAGCTGGGGGAAACGGAGAACTTTCAGTCCTGGGCCATAGCGGACACACACGAAACGTGATAGAAGAAACCCAGAACCGGAGATGTGTAAAGCAGGGCCACGGCGGTCTCACAGCATTACAAAATTCTATAAAAGTGCGTCCGCTTGGCCGAGGCGCATGAATAAAAATTCGATAATCGGGCGGACACCGGTGACATCCATGGCCCATGCGGAAAAACTTAAATCGGACACCGGTGTCTGCCATGGCGCTTAACCGGTTAATTAATAAATAGTATTACCAAAAACCAAACTAGACAAGGTACTCTAACCAACGAGTAAAGGATATCCACAATTGTTTTAAAAATAAATTTTCAGAACAAATCTTAATATTACCTTGCTTAAAAAACATATGTATAACATTAATCTTGTGCCGCTTCTGTCAAGGAGAAAATTAAACTAAAGTAAACCTATTGTGCTACTGCGAAGGTATATCAAGACTGAGATTCTTTATACTTGGACAAGAAATTTTAAGGGCAACTAGCTATTTCCTAGTCTACGGAGTTTACTACAAAAGACCAAACTAAGCCAAGTACTTTTGTCAACGATTGATAGATATCCACAATAGATCTAAAAAGGTTGAGGTGGGGGAGGCTACATGGCCCACCACAGCCCTACCAAAATCTAATTTAATCTAATCTAGAAAATTACATGCATCAGTAAGTGAAATCGGGTGTAATTCAACAGGAAACCTAACCTACTGGCCTACTGACATCAATAAACTCTCTAAAAATACTCAGAAACTTCATTAAAATAAAAGAAAACGTTTAGTTAGACTCAGATAATTCCCTGGTGATTATCAATACAGTTACTGTTTGAAGTTCCACAAACACCAACTCAGCCAAATCATATATTTTTTAGGACAGTTCAAGCAGTTTTTAAATCAACACACAGATTGCAGTTCGTCAAAATTATGTTCCAAGACCTGAACATACTGAACAAAAATCAGATAATTATATTAAAGGAATTTTAAAACAAAATCAAGAAAACAAAACAAAGGAATTAAACAAGAAACTAAAAAACAGTAGAAACAAGTAGAAAGGAACAGAAAAAAAATGATAGAAAAAAAAAAAGAAAGGAGACTGAAGTAAAGAAAAACTCTTCTCAAAGTCAAAAAACAAATTTCTTCTCCTACAGATAGCAGCAATAGAGTAACTACACCAATTAACGAAATTATATTATTATAAATGTATAAGAATTTAAATTATGTTTTATCGGCTTGCTCTTTAGTTTACCAAGGTATATTTTGTTAATTTTTTAATATTATAAAACTGATATTACCTGCTTGAAAATTCTTTAAAGAATCAGTCGGCAACCACCTAGACCACATTTTCGCTAGCTCGTCCCTGGGGAATGGGTCGTCATGACCAAGGGCTGGGAATACAAACTGGGACTTGAAGGTCTTGCCGAGCAAGTCGGTGAGGTTTTGGAGTAGCTCCCTCTGTCTAGCTTCCGGGAGACGTCGGGCTGCGTGAGACATACCATCTCTGAAACAAAAACGTTTAAATAAATTAAAACGTTCGATTATTATAATACAACTATAACGTTAATGCGTACAAGTAATTTCAAATATATTAGAAGAAACAATAAAGTACAATATCAAGTATATTCTCAGATGAAGTATACAGGGTGTTTCATAATATATGCGCAGGACTTCAGGACGTGATAGCTCGTCCAAAAATATGAAAAAACGTTTCTATTAACTTACCCTCTAAAATGCACCATTTTCGAGATACAGGGTGTTGAAATTGAAAAAAAAAAGAAATTCTACGCCACTGAAAAAAGTACGGTTTTGAGACGCCCATTTGAACCGCCAATGTTTTCTACACAAAAAAGGTACTCCTGGTCATATGCTCTAAAGTCGACCGTTTTCGAGAAAAATCAAATTTTAATGTTGAAATACATGGTGAATTTTTGAAAATAAAACTTTTTTCTTACTAATGAAACAACATTTTTAAACGTTAGAACAAGTAACAAAAGCAAACGTTAACTTTATAATTGCAAAATAAAAAAAAAAAAACAATAACAAATCATAAACAGTTAAATTAAATGTGCAAAATGTCCGCCGAATTAAGTCGCAAAATGCAACAATACGCTTTCTTAATTGGTCAACATTTTCAACTGGAGTAGCGTAGACTAGGGTTTTGAGATGGCCCCAAAAGAAAAAATCTAAACAATTAAGGTCGGGAGATCGCGGGGGCCAAGGGTTTGGACCTTCTCGACCGATCCAACGGTCTTGGTATTCGTCGTCAAAGTATTGGCGAGCAAGAAAACTAAAGTGGGCTGGAGCTCCATCATGCATAAAGTACATGTTTTGCCTTACGTGAAGCGGTACATCTTCCAGCAGCTCCGGCAGTACATCTTCTAGAAATTGTCGATAATCTGCACCGTCTAATCTGTTCTGCAAAAAATATGGGCCTATCAAATTGTCACAAACGAGGCCAGCTCAAACATTCACGGAAAATTGTTGCTGATGACGGCGTTCTGCAATTTTATGTGGATTTTCTTCAGCCCATATGTTGTTATTGTGAAAATTAAAAATACCATCTCTCGAGAAAGATGCTTCATCGGTAAACAGATCTTCGGCTCCAAACCGAAGATTTTGAGCTATTTTGTCTTGCATCCATCTACAAAAAGCCAATCTTGGTGAAAAATCTTTTGACAATAAGGCTTGTACTCTTTGGATATGATAGGGATACAAAAGTTGTCTTTTCAAAATTCTCCACACCGTCGAGTGAGATAAGTTTAAGTTGTGAACTATTTATCTGGTACTTGTGGTCGGATTTTCTTCAATTTCGTTGAGGACAGCCTCTTCTTGGGGAACTGCAACTTCCATAGGCCGCCCACTATCAGCAATATTCTTTTTAAAACTTCCATTTTCCCGTAGTCGTTGGTGAATGCATTGAAACAAGTTATGGTGTGGTATTTGGCGATCAGGATGTCTTTCTTGATACAACCGCCTTATTTCTGACGTATTACCTTCCGCCAATCCGAAAAAGTAATGCATTTCGCATATTTCAGCGTTTGTGTAATTTATTTTGAATTTTATAATACAAATTTATCTTTTGTAGGCACAAACTAACTGTTATTTTGACAGGAGGTAGCTTTTGTTTTGAAATTTAAAACCTACTTGATGAAAACGGTCGACTTCAGAGCGTATGACCAAGAGTACCTTTTTTCACCCTGTATCTCAAAAATGGTGCATTTTAGAGGGTAAGTTAATTGAAATGTTGTTTCATATTTTTGGACGAGATATCACGTCCTGAAGTCCTGCGTATATATTATGAAACACCCTAGCAGGGGTCAGGGCACTTGGGCCTGGGAACTTTTTTACTGCGCATGCGCGGCCATGTGTCATCTGTCAATGTGTCATCTGTCAATGTGTCATCTGTCAATTCTTCTTCTTTTTTTATTAGTTGTCAATTCTTCTTCTTTTCGCTGTCAGTTTTTGTTGGCTGTGGAACGCGGGAGAAAAAGGCCATCGGCTGCGGCGGCGGCGCCCTCTGGCGGTTGGATTAGAATTTGTCATCTGTCAGGTGTCTGTCATCATCTGTCAGCTGTCCGTGTGTGTGTCATACGGTCGATCCGTCAACTGCCCCGATGAGGATTTCGCCAATGAGCGGCGAACATAACCCCCAGTTTAAACGGTCGTTAGACAGCTGCCCGTGGCCCCGGGGCCCGCCACGAGGCGCGCGCCACGCGGAGTCGCGACGATGAACATAACCCCACTTTTAACGGTCGATCCGTCAATTGCCGCGATGAGGATTTCCGCCGCCGAGGTGAACATAACCCCCGCTTTGAACGATCGGCTGCCCGGGGGCCCGCCACGCGGAGACGCGCCGATGAACATAACCCCCATGGGGGAGTCGTCAATTCCTAACCTCTTTTACGTTGAAAAAAAAATCTATTCGAGATTGTAAATTATGTTGGTTAACCTGTAAAAATAATAACTTGTCGTCGCTTCTGTCAACTATATATATCCTCTTACGTCAAAGCTGTCACTTGCGCTTCGTAAGGTAGTGTGTATTGCCTACAATAAATGTCCCGCAACCCAGATGTCATCTAAAAGTAATATGTGTTGCCTAACATTAATTTTGCTAAACGCTGTCAGCCAACGTTAGTTTGTAACTTCCTACATTTTACGTTAGCCACACAAGGCCCCATCTAGACCCACACCGAACGTCACTACCACTACCGCATTCTTCTTGCTGTCAAGATAAATAGCAAAAATGATGATGTTTACCCCGAGTCGTAAGGGAGCAATATTTATTTAATGAAGTGCCAAAAGGGCCGTACACGGTGCTGCATTACCAAAGGGGCCATAGTTGGTTACTACCGCATTCTTCTTGCTGTCAAGATAAATAGCAAAAATGATGATGTTTACCCCGAGTCGTAAGGGAGCAATATTTATTTAATGAAGTGCCAAAAGGGCCGTACACGGTGCTGCATTACCAAAGGGGCCATAGTTGGTTAGTACAGAAAATGTAATACCAAGGAGACATTACTTTTCTGAGTCTCTGAATACGGGAAGGTAGCAGTCAAAAGTTCAGTATTTGAGAATAAGTCTAAGAAGTCGTATTGTTCGTATTGTAGTCATACATTATCGTCGTTTCCTTATTACTTACAAGTACAATAAAAATACTCTACGTCCATTGTCGATGGTAAAAAGGTAACAAAATACTCTTCGTCCATTATCGTATGTAAACCTGCGCAGTACGTTATTGTCGTGTCATCGTCTTAATCTTTATTAAAAATAAATACAATTACAATATACCATCTTCGTTTGTACTCGATTATCTTCACATTTAACATTTTCAATCTTAATAATCAAAAACATTCGTCCATTATCGTATGTAAACCTGCGCAGTACGTTATTGTCGTGTCATCGTCTTAATCTTTATTAAAAATAAATACAATTACAATATACCATCTTCGTTTGTACTCGATTATCTTCACATTTAACATTTTCAATCTTAATAATCAAAAACATTTATTATTACTATCCTTTTTTTTCAAGCTATCAACCTAAAAAATATCGCAACTATCCAACCATTGTCATCTCTACAGGTTTTCGTATGCCTATTCAATATTCTTTTTAACCTAAAAATATGGCATCTGTCATTTGTCACTATTAAAAACGTTTGTACTCACTTTTTCGTATATTATTATTTAGTTTCAGTATTTTTGCATCATCTTCTGTCTCGTATGACTCGTTAAATCCAATAAAAAGGCCTCATTTATTTTTAGAAAGTAATTATCGATTGCTTTTATATTTAGCATTTCTATCCTAAAAATATGACATCTGTCATCTGTCACTATTAAAAACGTTTGTACTCACTTTTTTTTCGTATATTATTATTTAGTTTCAGTATTTTTGCATCATCTTCTGTCTCGTATGACTCGTTAAATCCAATAAAAAGGCTTCATTCATTTTTAGAAAGTAATTATCGATTGCTTTTATATTTAGCATTTCTATCCTAAAAATATGACATCTGTCATCTGTCGCTATTAAAAAACGTTTGTACTCACTTTTTCCGTATATATTTTATTGTTTAGTTTCGGTTTTACATCTTCTATCTTAAAAATTATGGCATCTATCATAAAAATCCAATATAAAAAGCCCCATTCTTAGACATTTAAATACACTTTTTCATTAATTACTGACATTTCAGTATGGTATCTTCGCTTATATTGTATCTTTCATTATCCTAAAAATATGACATCAGTTGTTTTTTCAACCCAAAAAGATAATAGCTATCGTTAAAGACATCTGTAAACCTTTGTACTCACTTTTCCCCTAATTATTGACATTCATTTGTTACGATATTCTTACTTATTTAGTTGCTGTATATTTCTACAAAAATAAGACATCAGTCAGTAAATTCGGTTAGTATTAGCACCACTAGGTTATTTTATACTATCTTCTGTCTATGCTATCTTCATAATATTCTCATTTTTGTTTTTAATTACACCTCTCATTAAATCCATTAGTATTAAAACTTTTGTACTCACACACATTTTCGTTTTCTGTTTTTAAAAGATTTCTATATAATAATTATCGCTGAGACGTTGTTCAAAGCAATATTATCATTTCTTGTGGTTACACATCCTGTAAAAACTCAACATATTGTTAGATATCTACGATGTATTATACGACAAAAATATATATACAGGGAAATATCTATCTAAAAGTATACACAGTGTAATAACAAAATTAATTATAAAGGCTACCGAAAATGTTTTAAATACATACGTTTTGAAAACATCAAAAATAAGAAAAAGAAAAGAAAATATCTATAGGCAATCTGTAGACAGATATCAATACCAATGCTAATAAATGTAAGTTTTCAATCAACAAACTCTTATTTACTTTTTGTACGACTAATTCTAATGTTAGATTTCATTCAAAGTACAACAAGTATAATTTTCTACGTCAAAGCTAAGTTTTCATTCAACAAGCTCATGCAATATGAAGAGTATGAAGGACTTATACGAGAATATTTATAACAAAACATGGAGCTTAAATCATATAAAATGACAGATGCATCTTCAAGTATCATTGTCAAAAAAAAAAGTTTATATTTACTAGAACATTTTTCGCAGGAAGTCATTAACGTAAAACAGAATCCTTCCTGATATAAAATCATCTCAAAACATTAAGTTAAAAGATAAGTTATGGCATTCTACAAATATTAATGACGTCAAAATTTATATTAGCAAAAGTTTTATTTTTGACTTTTATTTTGAGTGGGTAAAAAAAAGCAGAAGTCTTTAGTATTATTATTTTATTCATAAAAAGAAATAATTTTTGTTAACATAGTTTTCAATTGATTCAATATGCTATCATCAGGACATGGTACTCCAAACAGATTCCAGCTAAAGGTTCCTGCTTCTACAAATTTTCTTGTATATTCACTGTATTTATAGTAGGTATTTCGATAGAAAAAGTATATATGTCCATCTATATATCTAAATGCAGAAGTTAGATCTCCAGGAATTCCAGGAAACAGATCTCTTGTTCTTCCACGATTGAGTATTTCTCCAGTTTCATTAAATTCAATGTATATATCATTGTTGTACAACAGGTATATTCGCCCACTGTTTGTTTGAAATAGAGCATTAATAACTTTAATATTTTGAATCGGCAGATTAAAACTATGTTGAATGTTTAGATTAGGAAACGTCACTACGTACACCATTTGTTTACTGATTGTAACCAAGTCTCCAATAGAGTTTTGAAAGATATGTGAAATGTTGTGAGATTTGAGCTCTCTAGGAAGATAATCGACAATAAGTTCTGATGTGAGTGGAATATGCATATCATTTAACTCTAATTTCCACAAAAAACTTTCGTGGCCTACATACATTCGATAACTAGGAAAGCTTTCTGCCGTTGCTAAAAATATGAAGTTAGGTATTTTAATATTGCATAAATTTGTAAACGATTTTTGCGATGGAATGTTGGACAATATATTTGACTCCGTTGTAGCTGTAGTTGTGTGTGATTTAGTGTGGTATTTAGTTGACGTCTCGATGGTGGTTGGTTTTATAGTTGTGGTGCTGGTTGGTTTTTTAGTTGTGGTAGGTTTTGTAGCGGTTTCAGTCATCATTTTAAAAATATTTGGAGGAATTTTAGCAAATTTTTGTCGACTTCCATACAAGGATTCCATGCCTATTACATCATCTTCATCGAGTGGTCTATTTTCTTCTTGATACCAAGGATACATAATTGCATTTTTATTACTACTATGCCCTAAACCAAGTGCATGTCCAATTTCATGAACAAGCACCATAAATAAGTTGTATTGTTCTTCAGGTGTTTTTCCATCTCCTATATACCACGGTTCTTCTTCATCAATATGAATCTCGATGCATGTGTCATTACTAGGAAAATACGAGTGAGCGAGTTCTCCTCCTGGACCATCAAACTTAAATGTACATTCATGATTTCCTTGACAATTAAAGCGAGTGTTATGATTCCTTTTTGTAACGAAAATCGCAATATCTGCGCTTGGATTAGGTATGCGAACATTTTCAAATGTTAGAGTAGTATTCTGCGCCCATATATCAAAAGCCTTCTTAGCTATTTCAAAATACCTTGTATGCCGTCCCGCTTGAGGAAAGTACCACTTTAAATGTTTTTTGTTCCATTTGGAATGCACAGTAAAAGAATTATCACCCTGAGTACATCTAGGTTTATTTATTAAACGAACGGTTTCTTTGTTTAATTTTCCATCGACCGGAAGATTATTGGTTTCTTGAAAATCTATCAATGCACTAGTAATATCAGTAAGACCATTTTCACTTTTATTTATGTAGCCGAAATGTTGTAAATATGCCAAAGCATCATCTTGAGTTATAGCAGCCGCAGCAGCAGCAGCAGCAAGAAAGAATAAAGAAAGCACGTCTGTATTCTTAAACATCTTGTTTAATAATGAAATATGAAGCTGTTTACCCACCAATAAATAAAACAAAGTTTTTTTAAATATTATTTATTTAAATCATTAATTACAGAAATTTTATAAAAATAAATGTACTCTCTAAGAGCGTGGTTTAACAAATCATTTGGAAGTATATCACACATTGAAAATAACAATTGTACAGAGTCATCACGTGTTTTACAGAAATCGATAATATTATTATAATATAAGCAGAAATTAAGTTCTTCTAATAAAGCCACTCTATTGGACACCAATTGTTTGTTAATTTCAAGAATTTCCTGCACTTCCTCTTTACACAAATAGTATTCAACGCCATGTTTCTTCACAACCAAGAATTTGATGTCGTCATAAACCAGTTGCGTAATCATACAATAATCGCCACATGAAAATGTTATAGGGTCATACTCGTCTGGATAATATGTAGGCAAGTCTTCCTCGAAAAAATAATCCATCTTTTGTCTGAGAATATCAACAAAAAGAGCCCATTCGAAAGATCCAAAAGATATTTTAGTAGACCTAAAATGTTGAGCCAAAATGATTGCTGGAGTAAACGATCTCGCCGGACTTATACCGCATCGAATGTCGTATCCTGATAACATATATGAGGTTTGAAGTAGGTAATGCATCTCACGTTTTGCAGCAACTTCATAGGATTGTACAATTTTGTCAAGTTCTGCAGAAGGTTTTAGCTTTTCGAAAAATTGATCGAATTCAGCATCAATATCATCCATAATATCACTATCACTATCACTCTCGACTAATACTTCGATACCACTGTCTTGACTGCACATTTTTACTGATCGACTGCAAACAACTGAGAACGTCAAGCTTGATTTCTGCAATTTATACTTTTGCTCTCCTCACTTTTACCTCCTATTCATAGTCTCCCACTTTTACATTCGGTAGATTGTACAAAAAGGCCCGTGACTTGCAGAAATTTGTTCGTGTTTTCCATAAGATCCTATACAAAATCATCGTTTTTGATCCAACTGTTACCTTTTAGCCCCAACCATTTAACGTACATTTTATTTCCTTTGCGTTTAAGAATCTTCTCCACCAAGTAGATATCAGGATTTGCGGTTTTCTGTAATTCTTCTTCGTAGAATGCGCCTTTGATTGGTGCACCCTCCATGTCCTCGAGAAGATACGTAGAGGGATTGGTTATCTTATATTTTGCAACTTTAAATAATTCTGTAGTCCAATTGGGCGTATAGCCTTTTTCAAAAACGTGTTTCGCTTTACTAATGCGTACAATGTCGCCGACTTTAAGTTTTCTAGGCCCTGCAATTTTCAAGTGAGAATATTTTTGTTTCAAAATATATTTTTCGTTTGTCTTGTTTACCTGCGCAGGCTTACATCCAATCGTTCTATGTTTCGTTTCATTATATTCTTTTGTTAGGTTAGGTAAGGCATCAAGCCACTTGTATGTTCCAACTAAACTAAAGTATTTATATAATTTCGATTTTAAAGTTCTTATTGCTCTTTCGGCAATTGCAGCTTTGACAACACTGTATGAATTATAATGATTAATGTTGTATTTTTTCATTAAATTTTGGAATTTTGTATTGAAAAATTCGGTTCCTTGATCTGTTTGTACATTTTTCGGTATTCTTTTGGAGTGAACGAGAACATCGGCAAACGCTTTCGTTATTTCCTCACCTGTCTTTGTCTTAAGTGGGCGTGTCCACATAAATTTTGAAAAACAGTCTATTATAACCATAATCATTTTGAAATTTTTATTTTGATGCGCATAAGGACGCATTTCAGCCAAATCCATTTGCCATAGATCATCTAAACCTTTAATAATTGTACGACGTCTAGGATAGTTTTTACGAGCAGGTCTATGCAACTCGTTGACAAGCTGGAGCTTGTCCTTCGAAGCCATACTATTGAATAAAAGATTTAATGTTTTATAACGAATTTAAGCATTAGTGAAAAAAATTCTAAGAATGAGTAGTATTGACGATTGCTTTAAAATTTGCATCCAAATCTAAAATCAATTGATTATCTTGCAACAATTGTTCAGTCAAATTATCTATTTTAACAATCATTTCATTGCGAATTGATTTCATATCTATATCATATAACTTGACGAATTTTTCGCTGATACTTTCAAGATCTTTTTGATGTGTTGATACTTGTTGCGTTACATTCGAAAGTTCACGCTTAATGTCAACATCACCTATTTTAATCATATCACCAATTTTTTGTATTTCTAAAGATAATTTATCGTTAATTTGATTAATAGAAGTATTCAAAGCAACGTTCACCTTATCTATATTTCTTTGATGAAGCAAGGTCAATTGTGCAAAATTCTCATTTAATGTTTGTATTTTCAAAAACAAATCATGATTGCTTTTTTTCAACTGATCCTCCAATTTTGCGATATCGCTTCGAAGATATCCTTTATTGGTTTTAATCGCATCATCAACGTATTTTTTGGTTGCCATATGTTTACCTGCTGTAGGTGGATCTCTCGTGATGAATGCCTCAATGTCTATAGTTTTATCTGCAATACCGTTTACACTGTCATTTAACTTGTCCAGAGTTACTTTGTTTATGTTATAATTATTTTTAAAACTGTTTTCCAACTGCCTTAATTTAAGCAATGGTTCCACCGCCTTAGAACTTTGTCTACGTCCAAACTTATCGAGACTCATGATGAAAATGATTAAATAATATGTAATGTACTCTAATATATGATATCTGCTTCTCGAAGTTCATCGATTATGCTGACGATTTCGTTGTTTACCGAAGTATTTCCAGCATTCTTCGAAGCCATCAACAACTTCAATCGATCGCAAAGTTCGTTGGGATCATCCCAATAAACATATTCTATAGGCTTCTTATTGTAAATTAATTGGTTTTTATTTAACATTCCTTTACCAGAGTACTTGACGACGACGATCCCTTTACCACCCTGTATAAACATAGGTTTTATTATATTTAAATATTTGTCTCTCCTTGTACCTTTCAAATTTCCTAAAGAATTTCGGTGTACCTTAGACATTTCTAAAAATTGTTTATAGGGGACCAAATCCTCCTTTGTATAACTAGGATCACTGTAGAAAATAAGCTGATATAATCCTGGTGTTCCCTTTGCATAATACCACTTTCCATCAGAATTTAGGATTTTTATACTTCCCATGTTTTTGTCAAAGTCTATACGCTTGTCACCTAAATACCACCAATCGTTTCCAGGTTCATAAATAGGACCATACACGGGATCAATTTTATCATCTTTATTCCAAAAATCTTGAATGTATGGTTGACTCATTGGCGGATACTGTTCAAGGTATTGCTCAACTACTGCTGGTGCCAACCGTTCTTCAGAATGTTCAGGTTCATCAACTTCGCTAAATTCTTCACGGGTACTACCTCCATCATCTTCAACTATAGTGTCTATCGGTATGTTTTTTATTTTTTGGTGTGGCGATGAGGCTGTTTGTGGATTGAATGCAGAGAAATCCTGATTTGTTAACTCTGTTTTCGGCTCGATCTTTGACATGTTTAACAAGTTATTTGAATTTTTTTGAATTTTTCTCAGAGGTTCGGCAATTGGTTTAAATAATCTATTAATAGATTCATCCTCCTCCATTCGACCTAGTTTCAGAGCCAAGTACTTTCTTCGAATAGAACGTCTAAGTTCGGCAATTTTTCGTTTGCGAGCTGCATCCGTCGACATCTTGACGCCAAGTAATGAGTAACGTATGACACCTACATTTTTATATATTTATCAAAACCTTTACGATATCGGCCATCGTTAAGATCAAAATCTTTTGCGATTACAAGAGTACCGTATCGATCGTTCCAACATTCAGAACATACCTTTTTGAAATCATCAAAGGTCATGTCAGGCGATACGTGTTCGTCAAAAATATGTTTAAGGTTAATCTCATCCTGTTTAAATACCACAATTACATTACAGTTATCTCTCACCATCTGTTTTGCAACTTTAGAGTAAGTTTGACAGAGATATGCAGCATCGATATCTTTGTGTCGACACATGGAGTAATATTCACGAATTTTCTGCTGCCCATCGCATGCTACATCATCAAATATAAATATTGAATTTGGTTTAGCATCGTTGGGACTTAGAATTTCTTCGTTGTCTTTGAATGGGAAATAACCCACCTCCTTCATACCAGATAAAACTTCTTTCAGCAATTCGTACTTTGGTTGGTACAATGACTTTGAATAAACATAAACATTTTTGAATTTAGCTCCATTCGGATCGTAAAGAAGCGCCATCATTGCGTTCGTTTTCCCGCATCCACTAGGTCCACAAATAATAGCACGAAACGAATTAGGTAATAATTTACCATGTTTACTTTCAGTTTTTTCCGTATTAAAATCTAAGTTGCTTATGGGCAACGTCTGAGTCTGTTGAACTACCTTCATCGTTTATCGTAATTTTATTGCGATACCCTATATATAAGCAAATTCACTAAAGTATACATCATTCTAAATGTTGGTGTACGAGGGACAAGGTGTTCTCAATACTATTATCAACAAGTTACCGTTTGAACTTCATTTTCCGGGTTATAGATACTGTGGGCCCGGTACTAAATTACAAAAACGTCTTGCGCGTGGTGATCCTGGCATTAATCCTTTGGATACTGCATGTAAAGCACACGATATTGCATATTCTAAGAATCAGTCTCTAGACGAACGCCATAAGGCCGATTGGGAACTTGAAAACAAAGCTTGGGAACGCGTCAAGTCGAAGGACGCGACTTTTGGTGAAAAATCAGCCGCTTGGCTTGTTACTACAGGAATGAAGGCTAAACGTAAAATGGGTGCAGGATTAGGCGACCAAGCTGTTGCTTGGATGCTTAAAGTGGCTAAACGAAAACTTGGGTTAGGAGCGATTACAGGAAAAGTAGGAAAATCTTTGAAGAAGAATCCTTCATCGGATCTGAAAAAGTCAGCCGCTCATGCGTTGAAAGTAGCACGAATGTTAATTAAAAAATCTGGAGGGCGAAAAAGTGTTAGAATTCCTAGGATAATTCCGATTCCAAAGAGCGGAGGATTCCTTCCTTTGATTCCATTATTTGCTGGTCTATCAGCTCTTGGTGCGTTATCAGGAGGCGCGGCCGACATCGCCAAGACAGTCATCGATGCCAAGAATGCTCAAAAGAAACTTGAAGAAGATCAAAGACATAATAGAGCTATGGAATCTATTGGTAAAGGATTATATTTACGAAAAAACGCAAAAGGAGGATTGGGATTATTTTTAAAGAAACAAAAAAACTACCGTTGAAGCTACCCTCTAGACCTCTATACGATAAAGACTTGATTGCGTATGCTAAACGTTTAAAAATACCATATTTTCGTGGAGTTTTCATGAGAGACACTTTACCAAAGACATCTCACCGAAAAGAATCCGCCATTTTAAATTTAGATACGTCGAGAAATCAAGGAACTCATTGGGTAGCTTATAGAAAGATAAACGATATCGTAGACTATTTTGATTCATTCGGTAATCTAAAGCCGCCGAAAGAACTTGTTCGTTATTTAGGTAAAGCAAAAATATTTTACAACGACGATCCATATCAAACTTATAACCAAATTAATTGTGGACATTTATGTTTAAAGTTTCTATACAATGGAGGCCATACTAGCGTACATAGACGGAAAAAGGACGCTACAATCCCTTAAAGAAGATGAACTAAGCATACTTCCTGTCGACTATTTGATACGGCACGTTAGACCTGGAGAATTGTTGGATGTTTGGCACAAGTTACCTAATGAATATAAATGTAATTTTAATTTACAAATTCGTTTACCTTGTTACGTACATTATAATAGGCCTGACGCTCAAACTCACTTTGATGGGCCTGCAGATGCGCAGGCTGATTGTCACGCTTGTAATTATTATTTTAAAAATATATGATAAAAATTATAAATGTGTATATATATAAATCCTTACATCACTCATTCTACATCAGTCATGTTGTTAACTTTAACGAGTACCACTAACGAGTTCTCATTCGTTCCGCAGACCCCAATCATATTAAATCCTGAAAATTCATATTTTCTAGGATTGTTGGGGTTCTGTTCGTACAATTCAATACCCAATATTGATGGAGAGAAGTTTTACTATTATGAAAATAATAATCGAAAAAAATTAAAGACCATCGAAATTCCTACGGGGTGCTATGAAATTACGGATATCGAAAAATATATAAAGAAGGAACTGGAGGTGCGAACCAACAGCATTAACGAGTTTTCATTGCAGCCGAATAACAATACTCTCAAATGCGAAATATACTGCCGAAATCACGCTATTTCATTTGTACAGGATGATAGTCTTGGTAATATTTTAGGATTTTCCAAGACAATTCTTGCTCCAGACCGAAAGTATGCATCGGATCTACCTGTAAACATTATAAAAGTATCTAGCATACACTTTGATTGTAACATTACTGAAGGAGCCTTCTACGGAGATAGACCTACGCATTCAATATACGAGTTCCCGATAATCGAAAATCCTGGATATCAGATTATAGAACGTCCACATAATCCGATATACTTACCTGTAAGCAGTAGCAGAGAAATAACAAACATAACTGTTGTGGCGCTTGATCAGCAGCAGAGACCCGTAAACTTTCGCGGTGAACTAAGTACTCTTCATTTGGAGTTACAAGAACGTTAAATGGGTTTAGTTATAAACACTTCTGCATACGTGACGTTGCCAGTACCAACCAGAGCTCCTCAGCGACAAGTCGTTATATCTACACAAAACCTAATATTTCTTAAATCGATTGGATTAAAACCTAAACGAAATGGGAAAACACCAGCATGATGATGATGATGATGGTGATGAACCGGTGATGAAACGTTTTCGATTCGATGAAGGTGATATCGATCCAAAATTCAACCTTTATAAAAAACCACGATTTGATGATACCATTAGAAAAGAAGAATATCGATCCTATAGTCCATACGTTAAATCGTTCAACAACAGCGACGTCATTGAATTTATCATAAATCAATCTGATGCATTTTTCGCAATGCCTGACACTCTATTGGAAATTAAAGGAAAATTGGAAATTACTGGCGGGGGAAAATGTGAATTAGCACCCAATTTTGGAGCGTTTCTTTTCGATAGCTGTTCCTACAGCGAATGCTCTAGAGAAATAGAAGTCGTTAGAGATCCTGGAATCGTAAGCACCGTACGAGCCTTAACATGCTATGGACCGGAATACAGTCGTTTCATGAGTATTGCGGGATGGAATTATCCCGATAACCCGCTTCTGAATGGTTCAAAACATTTCAATTTGCTTATGCCTCTTAAACACATTTTCAACGTTTTCAATGATTATACTATGATTACCTATGGTAGGCAAACATTTCGTTTAGTTCGATCACGTAACGATAATGATTGTGTCATTGTCACAGAGCAGCCTATAACCGGAGGTAGTGGTATGACCTCTACAACCGTTAAATTGATAATTGAAAGTATGGAAGTAAAAATTAAACATATCTTCCCTAATGACGAAATTAAAATTAAACTTATGGAACCCATCAAAAATGATCACCCTATATTGATTCCGTTTAGAAACTGGGAATTAAATGAACTACCATCAATAACTAAAGATTCTAAACGAGAAATTTGGGCCGTAAAAACTAGTGCCGCCGTAGAACGTCCACGATATATATTAGTTTGCTTCCAAACTGACAGGCGGAATAAACTAAGTAGCGACCCCACTAAATTTGATAATGTTAACCTAACCGGTGTTAGAGTATCTCTAAACGGGGAATATTGGCCAAACGAACGAATGCTTTTAGATTTTAAAGAAGACGACTATGCTATTGCTCACTACAACTACACAGAATTTAATGCAAACTATATAACCGGTACACCGAAAACGGCTCTTCTAAACTATGAAGCGTTCAAACGCTACGCATTATTTGTGATTGATTGTTCAAAGCAGGAAGAGACCATGAAATCTTCTACGGTTGACGTAAAATTGGAAATAGAAGCAGATACAGGATTCCCCGCTAATACCAAAGCATATTGCATCATAATTCATGATCGTTTGATGGAATATCATCCTCTTACGGAAGTAGTTAAGAGTATTATATAAGTCTCTCAGTCTCGTTTCTGTCATCATGAGGATCGCATTCGTTGACATCCAAGGCTTCTGCATCGACGGTATTTTTCATCCAAAGGAATTGAGTATCGCAATTGGTTGTAAACAATACCACGTTTTGTTCACACCGCCTACACCTTATTCTAACCTAAATACGCCTGATAGAATTAGCGCTAGATATGTTGAGAAACATATTCATGGGATCAACTATTCCTCTGGAGACGTGGATTATTCCAAGTTAAACTCGATTCTGGAAACATATTTACTAAACCATGTTGATTGTATTTACGTGCGAGGAAGTGAAAAAGCCGAATTTTTACTAAAAAAGTGTCACGTGTCACGTCCTATAATAGTAGATGGTATGCAAGTTCGATGGAACCCCGTGT
This sequence comes from Psylliodes chrysocephalus, assembly GCA_927349885.1. Taxonomy (NCBI): domain Eukaryota; kingdom Metazoa; phylum Arthropoda; class Insecta; order Coleoptera; family Chrysomelidae; genus Psylliodes; species Psylliodes chrysocephalus. The sequence goes on from OV651818.1 coordinate 19,487,651, forward strand.
GCAACAGAAAAATTCAGTAGTGACTCCAAAACCTGCATGTACCACGCCAATGGATCATTTAAATGTACCCAGAAGAACGTCGAAAGTCTACGCCAATGGTTTCTTAATTGCGTACCTTTGTAATTTTTTTGTTATTAATAAATGATTATTAAAGGAAATGTTTTTTAATTGAAACCCCTTATTAATTTCATGCATTTATTTTCGTTTTACAAGAAGAATAAAATTTTTTATTTACAATTTTTACAATAATTTTCAATATTATAAACAAAGTAGATGATAGTGTTATACAACTAACTACATATAATTTAGAATATTTGGGCTCTGACATGTCACTCAAATCGATCGGTGGTGGTGGTGGAGTCGTAACAGCATGCCAATCTTTGAATTCTCCTTCAGTGCCATCATTAAAAATCAATTTTAATTTGTATCTCTTTGCTTCATCGATTGCTATGGAAAACGTATTTAGCTTCATATTATTTACCACCGAGAAATTCATCTTTCGCCATTCCGTTTGATTATCAAAACGTATCGCCATCTGTTGTACGCCCAACGGTACATTGGTATACAGTACGTTGTTTAATATAGCCGTAAGTATAATGAAATTAGCCTTTAGGACGGCCATATTTGCGTCGGTTGGATTCTTCTAAGTGGATACTGATTAGGATAATATCTCTCAATATCCTCCCAAAGACTTAAATTTGATAGGTCTTTTAAAACTTGTTTTTTATCTTCATATAATTTTATGTCTCTTCTTAGTTTTTGAACTTTTATACCAAACTCTTCAATTCTACGTCTATTCTCTTCGCTAGACATCTCAATACTGAATACTATACTTATTTTACTAATATTGTCGGGTGTAGGATACGCCTCCTCTCGGAGATCTGGGTTGTTAACCTTGACGCTTGATACTAGCAGAAACTAACCGTCAAACGTCAAACGTCAAACGTCAAACGTGAAACGTCAAACGTCAAACATCGAACGTGAAACGTCAAACGTGAAACGTCAAACGTCAAACGTGAAACGTAAAACGTCAAACGTCAATCTGTCGTCACGATTGCTGCCATTAGCTAAGGTCATCTGTCATCTGTCAACCCGTCACCCCGTCATCGGTCGCCTTAGGTCGAAAATGGCGGGAATCCGGTACTCCAGCGATCCGTCAACTGTCGCCTGTCAGATCCTTAGTTCACGTGAACGATGGTCGCCAAGGTTAACCAACATAATTTACAATCTCGAATAGATTTTTTTCAACGTAAAAGAGGTTAGGAATTGACGACTCCCCCATGGGGGTTATGTTCATCGGCGCGTCTCCGCGTGGCGGGCCCCCGGGCTGCCGATCGTTCAAAGCGGGGGTTATGTTCACCTCGGCGGCGGAAATCCTCATCGGGGCAATTGACGGATCGACCGTTAAAAGTGGGGTTATGTTCATCGGCGCGACTCCGCGTGGCGCGCGCCTCGTGGCGGGCCCCGGGGCCACGGGCAGCTGTCTAACGACCGTTTAAACTGGGGGTTATGTTCGCCGCTCATTGGCGAAATCCTCATCGGGGCAGTTGACGGATCGACCGTATGACACACACACGGACAGCTGACAGATGATGACAGACACCTGACAGATGACAAATTCTAATCCAACCGCCAGAGAGCGCCGCCGCCGCAGCCGATGGCCTTTTTCTCCCGCGTTCCACTGCCAACAAAAACTGACAGCGAAAAGAAGAAGAATTGACAACTAATAAAAAAGAAGAAGAATTGACAGATGACACATTGACAGATGACACATGTAGGTTAGCCAACTTCGTGGCTATGGCCGCGCATGCGCAGTAAAAAAGTTCCCAGGCCCAAGTGTCCTGACCCCTGCTCACCCTGTATACTACTTGTAGGTGAAAAATAATTATATAATATATAATTAATATTATGTGTAAATTTAAAAACTTTGAAAGTTATCTACGATATAAGTGGGATATATAAATTATTAACACACGCATTATTATAAATCACATAATGCGTTAATAATGTAGTATCGCACTAATATCCTACAAAGTTTTAACTACGACCGCCAAAAGAAAAAAACACTATTACTGTGCCGAGTGGTCGCCGCAACCACTGTGCCAACAAACCAAGGCAACTGCTGTGCCACAATTTGGCATTTACACGACACAGTAAGTAGTGTCAATCATGTAAAATAATAATCGTAGTAGTAGACAAAATAATATGTGTAAAATAGTTTTAAATCTATGATAACCACAGTCGGATATTATTAAACGTCTATTAGGTATTTTTAGTTTCCTTGTGCTTGTGAAAATATATATAATGAGAGACCGAAAATATTCCTTTAGATATGGAAAAACAAGTTGCAGGAGTTATTTTTGGCCTAGTACCAGAAAAATCAAGGAAAAAATGAGATAATGAAAAAGCGTACGGTAATTAGGTCGCTATCTCCCGCAAAATAAATGAGAAAGTGATATTTATTGCACGGTCGTAGATAAAATAACTAAAAAAGGGTATCCAACTCCTTAAATGTAGTTATCTTATTGGTAGTGGTTGTTGTTTTCTCTACTGTTAGACGAAGTTGACACCATTTTTCGAACACTTTTTCTGATCTAAGGAATATTACTTGTATTTTTAATCTAGTGATCATCGCATGCTTACAAGAACAACTGATAACGATGAAGCGAGTTACTCACAGACCCACAGACTTTTATTAGGGGATTTTATAACATCAAGAGCAGACCATCTGTATTTTGATTTCATCTTGACTCTTCCCAGATGTCCCTCCAAAGCTTTCTTGCAATGACCCACTTAGGGAAATGTTGTCTTTTTTACTAGTTCGTGCGGTTTCTTTAACTTCGCTAATAATACGACTGCAAATTGATGGATATAACATTAAAGCCATCGCTCCTTTCAGTGAGACCGAGCTTTTATACCAGCACCACAGTTTATAGCTAAATAATTAGTTCGCTCACTCTGCCTAAGTACTTTTGATCTGAATGTTCCAGTTTATACATTGCGCAACTCGGATTTGTATTACTGGCGCATACAGAATCTAATCAAACAATGCTAAAAGAATATTGTCCTTTTTTCGACAATTTAAAGGTTTAATATAACATATGACAACCGCCTATATTCTGCACATCCTGAATTTGTATCCCTCGAGTGGATGTTATTTTGGAACATCCAATTGGTCCGAGTGAGCTAACTGATGCTTTAGTAATAAACTGTGCCGGTACATTATGCCCGAGTCCCTATACATGTTATAGCTTAGCTAATAGCGATTAAATTTGATTTTTAAACCTACATTCACCTTATCAGGTATTTCACATTTCATTCACTATTTAGTTAAATTCAGTCTTACTAATTTTCAATTTTATGGTTAATTTTTTTCTATTCAAGCTATTTGTAAATTCTTGTTCGTGTTTCACATATCAAAACCTAGTTGAACCCTTAAGGTATTAGCTGCTATACAATTTTGTTAAATGTTATATTTTTAAATAAAAATTATTTTTTCTACACCCGTATTATAATAATGCACTTATATGCCCATAATCCGTTTCATAATGATACCCATTATGATACAGATTTTTCATTACGATACAGATTTTTAATCAATAGAAACCTACAATTTTTCAATCAAGCATGCTGTTTGACGTTTGTCCTAGGTTCCTATGTAATTATTTTAGTTGTCAAAACGTATTAAATTTTCGTAGGTAGCTAAACTTCGATAATTATAATATTAAAATGTCTGATATTAGCGATATAGAAGACTCCTCCACACATATCGGAGAAAGCAGAAAATACAGTACAAAATATTTTACCGCAAAAATCTAGGGAAATACCAATACCTGAAGTAATACCATTAATTACAATTTTGTAGAATTTTTTATAGAAATACGAGTAATTACTGTTATTGTGTTCAATACCAATATAAATATAATATTTATAGGTCTTGATTATTTATCGGGTGTAGAAAAAATAGCGTATGCAACTCTCATGTAATGGTTATTAAAACACTCGCATAAACCATACGAAACTCGCCTTTGGCTCGTTTCGTATCCCGGTTAATGCTCGTGTATTAATAACCATCATTACATGATCGTTGCATAATATACTATTATGTGGGACTGATTTTGTGTTACGTTGGTAATATAACATACGAGGTGTAGCAGAAAAGTAATAAAACTGATTTTTTTGCTTTACAAAGTTTTTATTTCTTTCAAACATCAATGTTATCCCCTTAAAAGTAGTTCCCTTGGGCAGCTACAGACCGATGGAGACGTTGTTTCTACTGTTTGTAGCAGCGCTGGAAGTCTTCAACCGTTATGGTTTTCAACATGTCCGTTACAGTCTTTTGGATGATTTCTAAAGTCCCGAAATGACGGCCTTCGAGGACGTTTTTCAGTTTAGGGAAAAGAAAGAAGTCACAGGTACTGAGGTTAGGGGAGTAAGGGGCATGGGGAACCACAGGAATCCATTTTGAGGTCAAAAATTCTGTTATGGAGAGGGCAGTATAACATGGGGCGTTGTTATGATGGAGCAACTATTTCTCTACAATGTCTGATCTCACGCGAATGACTCCTTTTCTTAGCCTTTCAAGAAGACTTATACGAGTATTCCCCTGACCTCAGTACCTGTGTCCTCTTCCTTTCTCCTAAACTAAAAAATGTCCTCAAAGGCCGTCATTTCGGGAATTTAGAAATCATACAAAAGACTGTAACGGACATGCTGAAAACCATAAGGGTTAAAGACTTCCAGCTTCTACGAACAGTGGGAACAACGTATACATCGGTGTGTAGCTGCCCAAGGGAACTACTTGAAAGAAATAAAAACTTTGTAAAGTAAAAAAAAATCAGTCTCATTACTTTTCTGCCTTACCTCGTATAGTTAGATCCAGGTAAAATAGATATATTCGCTAAAAAACTCTAAATACAGGACACGAAAGAGAAGAAAATTTTATTTCTTACCACAATAATTTAAAATATTTTTCTGGTAAACGCTTTGGTATATTAACAAGGAGGTAAAATCTCAACGAAAACTGGTCAACTAAAATAACGAAAACATTTCAAGCAAAAAGTTATCTGAAAATTTTGAAGTACTATACAATTCTAATAAGTACTCATAAAAAATACCACAATAATTTAAAATATTTTAAATTGATACATTTTTTCTGCTTAGCTATAAAAAATATTTTTTTAATTCAGAGGGTGGTTTCTACTTTTTTCAATCTCTCGAAATAATGGCGGCTTTGGCACATGATTGTACATAATATAAAACAGTAGTTGTAGCGTAATTTTTAGGTCGATACATTCTTTTCTGGTTAGCTGTAAAACATATTTTTTAATTCAGAGGGTGGTTTTTACCTTTTTCAATCTCTCGAAATGATAGCGGCATAATATAAAACAGGAGTTCTAGCTTAATTTTTAGGTTGATAAATTTTTTCTGGTAAGCTGTAAAACATTTTTTTAATCCCAGTTCACAAGGAATGGTATTTTTAATTTAAGAAATTATCATATGTGGGCAGGAGAAAATCACTTTGCAATAGGAGAATGTCATAACTGGTGAAATTTACTCGGACTTTTTGAAAAAAAAATTACCAGTGCTCTTACAGGATGCGGGTGTAAATGTAGGTGTAATGTATTTTTAACACGACGGTGCACTATACGCGAATTGTGAGAAATTTTCTAAATGACAACTTTCCTAATACGTGGATAGGTAGAGGACGTCCTAATAACTAGCCATCAAGGTCTCCTGACCTAAATCCTCTAGACTATCACGTCTGGGTTTACCTAATATCAAAATTTTATTCGATTGGCATACATAACAGACAGCAACTTTATCAATGAATACATAATTCTTGCGAAGAGTTAAAAACCAATCCAATGTTTTAAGAAAATCGGTTCTCAATTTGATAAAGAGAGCCAGATTATGTACGGAACAAAACGGTGGAAATTTTAAACAGTTGTTAAAATAAATTTATTTTGTTTGGAATTGTTAGTTATTAGGTACTTTTTTATTATTTATTGTTAATACATAGTATTAATTATTTAGTTTAAATCATTTTTTTATAGTTTTTGTTTTTCATATTTTTTGTTCGTTGTTGCACTTTTTCCAGTTCGTGTGGATTAAGTCATGTATTATATTTCTTAGTGGTATGGAAAGGAATACAATCTTTAATTTTTTTCATGTAAAAATGTAAAAATTAAATAAAATGATTAATTTATTAAATATAAATTATTTAAATTTTCTGAGCACAGATGTGTATTTGTAATTTTTATTGGTTTTTGTGAATGTTACTTCAATCTCAATAAGTTTGTTTTAGGGATTTCTATGAAAAAATAGGTAAAATTAATTTTGATGAAGAAAAAATAATTAAAAACATTTTGCGTAGACTAAAATTCTAATAATGTACATTTTAACGTTAATATTTTGGTAGTAAAACTTTATGCAGAAAAATAAAAAGTCAATGAATGTATACAGTTTTCATGCTCTTACCAAATTTTAACCTCAATTTTTAAATTTGATGTAAAGAGTGTTGTTTTAGGGTGTTTAAAATTTTATTAATTTTTGTATAGCTGGACCTGCTTTTGAAATTTTTTAATGTGTCGATAAATTATAATATAGGTGTAGATTATCTACACGGAAAAAAAATTGTAGAACAAATTTCTACAATTATAAATTTTTTCTCTACAATAAATAGTACATATAGGGACAGGGACAATTTGTAGTAAAAATTTCCAAATATTTGTAGATAATGTATTGTAGAGTTATTATCTACAATATGTAGTAAAAATATCTAAATGCATCATAAGAATTGTTCTACAAATTGTTATAATTTTTACTATTCATTGTATGAATTTATATTAAAAATGTATTGCGTTTTATGAAAATAAATACGAAAATTTTACACAATAAATAGTAAGAATTCATACAAATTGTAGTAATTTTTAATAAAATTTGTAGTAGTATTCCATAATTATTATAATTATAACCTAGAAAAAGTGTTCCTTAATAAAATATTCAATGTATTGTTTTAATATAAAAGATACAAAGTCTTAATTACATTATGCAATAAATAACAGTAATAATAGCGCCCTCAGTCTCAGTTGGCTTTTCTGAATCTGAAAAATATGAAATAAAAATTAATAACTATTGAACTGTTAATACCCTTAAAACGGGGACATTTATCACCTTTACAGTGTTTTGGATATTAAATGACTAAGTCAGATAACTAACAAAAATGAGAAAGTAGGTATGTCACAATTAAGACAAAAAAACATCATTGAACTTGGCACAACATTCGATCGTTGGCAACTATTTTTTTTTAAAATAATCTACTAAGGTTATTTAAATTAGTTATCTAAAGGTAAATTATTCAGAAACAATAATAAATGTACTTACCACTAATAGAAGTTATTATTAAAATTTTCTCAAACGCATCGGTACTTATAATAATGTGTGTTATACTCGTATATGTACCATGCTTTGTTGTGTGAACATGGCGAACGGCTACTGCTGTCTGGCCATTTATGATCGACGTCAGAAAACGTTGGCCAATAGCAGAATTCTGTTTTATTCACATGACCTAAAATTTCTACAATATTATAGAATATTTTTGAACAAAATCGAATTTTTTTCATAAGAAGTGATGTACTATTTTTTGTAGAGAAAATTACTATTTTTTGTAGAGATAATTATTAATATTTGTACAAATTTTTACAGAAGTTAGTAGTAGTAATTACGATAATTGTAATAAATTTCTACTTCTACAAACAATAGTAAAATATACTAAACATTGTGGTATTTTTTCCTATTGTTGTAGAATTTTATTCGACAATTCAATTGCTACAATAATGAATAGTTTTTAACTATAAATTGTAGTAAAATTTTCTACAAAAAGTTAAGTATTTTTCTACAAGTCTACTACTACAACATTGTAGTAAAATTTTCTAGTCACATTTTTTTCCGTGTATGTCAAATATCAAAAGAATATGCTAAGTGATTTAAAAATTATGGAACACGAAAGAAATAGGCCAAATTAAAAAAAAAACCTGTTACTCGGTTATAAAGGTCGCAAGACCCATACTATATAGGTTTTTTGTGATCCCCTAGGTCAGTGGTCGCAAACCGCGGCTGGAGAGCCGAATGCGGCTCTTTGGTTCCTTGAGTCTGGCTTTTCTTAAAACTACAACATGCGGCCTCGACCATACAGTACGATTGAAACTTCGCTGGCTTTTCCCCTTTCCATTTTTTCATACTTAGTTGGTGTTTATATGTCTTTATCTTTATGGGAGTACCCTAAAAGGACTCATTTCCAGAAAGATAATATATCAACGTGTATCGTACAATATATTACTCCTGAACGCGTATCGATGCAGGAATGACTAGAATTGTAGTAAAAATCTGCACTTCTGCAGTTACTACTTTTATCTACTGCTTTCCGAAGTTTGTCTTCCCTCCAATGTTCTATTTTAAATTACTTTCTAAGGCGGTTACGTTTGTAATATTGACATTTTCTATTTCAAATCAACACTTTTAAATAAACCTATAATTTAACTAAGACTAAAAAGTTTATAAAGTTAATTATAAGAAAGCGTTGTGGAGTGAAAGAAGACGTAGTTTCAAATACTGAGAAAAGTATGTTGAGATGGTTTGGATATACAGGTTTGGAAAATATTTAACGAGCCATACTGTGTACGTACGCCCATCTCTATTAATTGCAGCAGTTCTTCGTAAAACGTAGGAGAGCATCGTTATCAAATCGGTAAATATATACAATAAACGTCAAGATTAAATACATACTCATTACTTGTTACAATACGTATAGCATAATTTTGTTACTTTCTTTTTTTTGTAGAGTTTTGCGAAATTATGACGAATCGGCAGAGTCCGAGGGGGAAACCACTAAGGTCAAAACTACCCGTATTCTAGAAAACACCTAAAAATGTTTTATGTGATTTCGCTGAAAAATCCCCCTTAATTTTATATGATGACCTATTTTTGGGCTATTCCAATCCATTTTGATCCACAAGCGACTGCATTTACATTTTTTAGTAACGAATTGATTTCGAAGTGATTTCGGTGATGATTTCGACCATGATGTTCGATGGTTTCGAAATTTTTGAGAAAAGTTGTAGTGATTTCGAGTGGAAACGTGCCAGTATTTCGGGAGTGGCTGGCTGAACCCTCGGCAGAGTCAAAATAAAAATTTTTTAAAATATATTTTTTTTTACAGGAAAGTCAACTTTTTCATTGCACAATCCATAAACCAGAGACATTGTTCTCGAAAAAATAAATATTTAAGTATTCCGACAAGCACACAGTATCCTCAGAAATTACTCACGTTACTGGCCTTTTTTCATTCATGGTAAACTTAATGGTAAGATTTAATTTAAAATCAAGTTATTATTTTTCACTTGCATATATCTACTAATTCTATAAAAAGAGAATTAAGTAATCTGTATAAAGAGGATGATCAATAAGAGATAGACGTAACAAGTTTACAAGAGAAAAGTGTGGATGAGAGAGTTGGGAAGGGTCGATCTCAGCAAACGTACTTCAATCAGATTGAGGACGTTTTTAGCAAAGGTCAGCTTAGCAGTACCCTAATTAGGTTAACAATAATGTACACCTTTAGTTTAAGTTAAAAAAATTTGGCTCTCAAAAGAAAATTCGGTCGTTCTACTGTTGCTATTTGCAGTGGCGTGCGGTGACATTTTTGGAAGGGGAAGCGATTGTATAAAAATACAGCAGGCCAGTAAGCACAGCGCCGCAGATGAAAATTTTTCGCGGCGTATTCACTATTTTGTCAAAATCTTGCTTTTCTCCTCAGTACTACGGATATTCGAGATTGAGATTATTGAAGTGTTACTATTATGTTATTACCTAGTTTAGTACTAGAAGCTTTAAAAAAACTTATCTTTAAAAAGCTTCCTTGGTTTATTTAAACGTAAAAAAAAACATTTAACTGAAGTTATTTTTCCAGCCTTTTTCGCACAATTGACACAGCAGTTGATATTTATTTATACTTAAGATCTATTTGTCTATCACATTGTAAAATTTTGTTTAACAAGCTCTTTTTCAATAGATATTGGGGCTAAATTAGAGAGTGTCTTCACTTGTTGAATTTCGTAAAAAACTTTTAATGCGCTTTGAAGCTAAAAAAATTCGCTCAACTGACGCACTTATATCTGGGATGGTTAGTACTAATTCTCACAATTTGACGACTTCGCGAAGGGACTTATATTTAAACTAGTTGTTATAAGAAAATTTAACACATTGATGGGCGTCTTTTTATTACTAATTTCAGCTTAACTGGGACTTTAATGCTGGAATATCGAAAAAAATTCCATAATTTAATTTTAGTGAATTAAAAGCTTCTGATGGAAAGTTTGATGAATCGTAGTTACTAATATTAAAATTGCACAATTCAATAAATTTTAATTCGTTAAAGTTTTGAAATCGAGAGTTCATTTGATTTAAAATATTAAAAATTTCGGCGTATAATCGACGATAGGAGGTCTCTCTGTCGCAGACATTATCAATTCTATTTTTTTTTTCTTTCAGGTTCTAATCCAATGTTTTGAGTCTTATTCTAAAAGTGTTCAAACTGATCTCGTTTTTTATTCATTTTATTTTTAAAATCATCAATTTGTTTAATGCAAAAGCCAATGTCATTTGACTTTGTAAAATGTCTAATAAAATGTCAGTAAAAGGGAAAATCTCTGCAAAAATGTTGAGCAAAAAATTGAAATCAAAGTTTTGTTTGAGCCAATGCAAATACCCTTTAGCGGCAGTAACTGTTTCAGCATCCCATGTTTCTTATTATTCCAAACGCCTTGAAAAAAGTGTATCAAAGAATCACGGTATTGAAACATTGTTTGCACTAAACGTCCATTATAGTTCCATCGCGTCGGAACAACTTTCGGAAACTTTTTTTGAACGTGAATGTCCATAGCGCGAGTTCTTTTTGATGACTTTGAAAAGAAGGAAGCCAAACCACTAAGCGTCAAAAAGAAAACTTTGCAATCTTTAATATTATCCAATGAACGACAATTGCAGGTTTTGGCGTGGCCATTTGGTGTGGCCATTTGGACATCAGGCCATTTCGCCGTTGGCCATTACGGCGTCGGCCGTTTCGGTTACGGGAATACTATTTTTTAGTATGTATGTTAAAACCGCTGTAAGTTTTATTATGAAATAAGTGAGTTATTGCATAGGAATGGAATACATGTTTTAATCTTTTTTTCAAGTACCTATCAAAATTATAATAGTAGTGTAATTAATATTAGTGTAATTAATATTTTATATAAACATTAGTATAATAAGAGTAAAGTTAAGAAATTGTTCCAAATTTGCAACCCATAGTAATCTATTGCGATTTCGAACAGGCAGCATTCAAGTCAATGGGACATTGTTTTCTAGGCATCACTATAAATGATTTTTTTTTCACTTGGCCCAAAATATAAGGAAAAAAGTGACTTCTATGGGACATACGATAAGAAAGTTTAATGTTGATCCAAAATTCTCTCTAAATTGCAGAATGGTGATATCTTTGGCATTTGTTCCTATCGATCATTTAGATCATGCCTTTGATGTTCTAGCGAAAGACCTACCTGCCGAACATCAACCACTGTTGGACTGGCTAGAAGATATTGGACGCCTTAATAGGTATTTAATTCATTGTTAATTAAATTCATGTATTTTTATTATAAATAATACTATTTTTATTAACAATTTTGTCTGTTTCTTGCACCAAGATGAAATGCTAGACGACCAGGTTTATTCCACCCAACGATGTGGAACCTTTACCAAAGGACTTTGGATCAGACAGACCGAACAAATAACCATGCAGAGGCAGCACATAGAAGACTACAGTTCGAATTGGGAGCAGATCATCCAACCATTTGGAAATGGCTTGCGTCAGGTGCAGAAAGGTCGAGATTTATATTTCGAGCAACTTGTGGCGGGCAATGGCAATCTCCCACCATTAAAGTTAAAAAAATACAAGGATGCAGATGAACGCTTTTTACGGCTTGTTCAAATTTTTTAAGTAAACGGGAATATTTTAGACTATCTAAGAAGACTTGCTCATAACTACAACATGTAATTCCGTGAATAAGTTTAATACATTAAATATATATATATATATACTTTAGTAACAGCATATAGACATTTTATTTGTCTTCCTTTCGACACGAAAACAGTTTTATTATTTAATTATAATAAACCTAATTATAAAAAATATAACAATAATTTTAAATTTATAAAAATTATATTGTTAAGTTTGTCAAAACTTCCAACGCCGAAATGGCCAACGTCGAAATGGCCGGCGCTGAAATGGCCGACGTCCAAACGACCACGCTAAAACAGCCACGCCAAATTGGCCACGCCGAAACGTCCCATTTCCAAAATTGCATGTTTGAACTTTTCTTTTACTTTAGCTTAAAGGCCTCCCAAATGGCCAGCCATTACAGCAGCACCATCGTAGCTCTGGGCAACAAGCTTAGAACCACATTCTAAACTTGAAATAATTTAAAAAACAATTTTAAATGCATCTGCAGTTCGTTTACTAGTGACGTCTAAAAATCCTAAGAATCGCTCTTGAGGAATGCTATCCAATACATATCGCACAACAATGGATAATTGACTTAAGTTTGCTACATCGATGTCAATGCAATACCTCGTATCTCCATTTTTGCTGAAAATGAGTTAATTGATGAACATGAGAGCACTTAAGGTCATGACACTATTAAAAATGAAATTTGAATGTCCCGCGTCGCCGTTATTCGGCAAATTTCGATAATTGATGTGCAATACCTCGTATCTCAATGATAATGGCGTCTTTTGTAACAAGTGCGTGAAGAGTGTTCCCTTTTATTGGCTCAGAATAATATAAGGTAATAATTTGTATGGTAGTATTGCTTGAATAACTGCGTAATACCTTAGATTTAGCTACTTAAATAGTGTTAGGTCAGATACGTGGTATTGACTTTGACAAAATATTGTTCACTTCGGGAGATACGAGTTACGACTGTGTCTAAAAAAGAACTGACGTAGATACGTGGTATTGACTTTGCTAAAATGAAATTTAGTTTAGGGAGATAAGAGTTATTCCTTGTTTGTTTTTTTCATTGGAATTAGCATTAAATTAATATAAATAACTGGTTGCAGGTATATTGTAGGTAGTAGGTCCAATATTTTGATCAATTCCTGTCCAATTTGAATAATTTTTGTTTCGGTTTCAAAAGTAAGGAATTTTTTTATGCAAACTTTTCAAAGAGTTGTTTTGGGTTTTTTTCGTGTTGTTATAGATTTAATTTTTTTTATAGATTCATTCAATTGCTGACAATATGCGGGGAAAAAATAGTTAAAATGTGCAAAAACATTGTCTCAGAACAAGAACAAGGTTAGTTAAAATCATTAGTTATTTGTTAATTTTTTATTGGAGATATTTTTTCAGATTTTAATTTAATTTCTGAACAGAATGGAGTAAATATTTCGGATCTTATTGAAGAAGCCGAAATAATTTTTGAAGATCAACTTCCAAGTTTAAATTTTCCTAATAATCAGATTATTGATGTTGTTGAAAATGTTGATACGACGATAAATCAAGAGAGCGTGCTTTCAGATATTGCTTCTGAAAATAAAGATGCGCAGATATATTGTCCATTATCTCGAAAACTTGTGTTGGCTGACAAGGAAAACAATTTTGATGATATTAATAAAGATAACAATGAAAGTTTTGTACCTCCCACAATAAACAGTGAAGAAATTAAATCGAATAAGGAAAATGACTTTCACCCAATTTTGGAAGAAATTAATGAACATTTTGAAACCTCTTCGGAAGACAGTCACAGTAATAATAGTTCAGAAAATGATCAGTCTGATGAAGAACAAAACACTAAATCAAAACGTAAAATAAATAAAGAGTTAAGAATGAAAGGAAAGGCTTTTGTAGGGTTTATACGACCAAGTAACCAAAAAAGGACGTTCCAAGATATTGGACGAGATGAAAGAACGTTGGGCGCAAGATGCACCTCTGAGGTCTGCAAGAAGTCTTCGAAAAGAAAATGCAGTGAAATAATAGAAGCAATAAGAAAGCAAATATTTGCAGCTTTTTGGAATGAGTTAAATTGGGAACAAAGAAAGGTTTATGTTGCAAATCTTGTTTTAAAACAAGAGACGCAAAGAAAAACAAAAAATGATGATAATCCTTCGCGACGTTCCTCCACATTTTTCTACCGATTAAATTTAGGCAAGACAACTATGCCTGTATGTAAAAATATGTTTCTCATGACTTTAGGACTTAAAGAGTGGACTGTAAAAAGCTGGGTCGAAAAGTCTCAATATGGAATATTGTCCAATGTAATAAATAGAGATAAACGTTTTTCGCTTAGATCAACTCAGAACGACAACATTATTCCGACATTTCTAGAAAAATTACCCAAACTTCCTAGCCACTATTGTTGCAAGGACACAAAAAAATTATATTTGGAGCAAGATTTCTGTAGTTACTCAGATTTGTATAAAGCTTTTGTAAAATACTCAGAAGAAAAAAATATTTCACCTGCAAGCAGAAATACTCTTATTAAATGGATTCAAAAAAATGAACATTGGTATATTTAAGCCACGAAAGGATCTGTGTGATACATGTGTCGAATATGAGAATGAAAATATAAGTCAAGAAGAATGGGAAAAACATAGGAAAAGTAAAGATAGGGCCCAAAAGGAAAAATTAACGGACAAAGAAAAGGCTATTGAGGGTTTAATCCATGTAGTAACAGTGGATTTGCAAGCAGTAAAAACATGCCTTTATCTACAGGCAAGCTCTCTTTATTTTAAAATTAAATTGATTTGCCACAATTATACAGTGTATGATTTATGTACACATCATTGTACTTGCTACTGGTTTAGCGAAATTGATGCAGATCTACAAGCATCAACATTTGCTTCTTTATTAGTGGACTACATAAAGAGAAAGTATCTGCAAGACCCCGAAAACAAAAAAGAAATTGTAATCTACTCTGATGGGTGTACCTATCAGAATAGAACCAGTACTTTGGCAAACGCATTGCTTAGTTTATCATGTCAATACAGTATAACAATAACTAAGAAATTTTTGGTAAAAGGATATTCCCAAATGGAATGTGACAGCGTACACGCAACAATAGAAAAAAAACTGAAGAATAAAAATATTGAAATCACCGTCTTACAGAAGAAGCCCGTCAGAAACCGTTCCCGTATGAAGTGATAGCCCAAGCATTTAATTTTTTTCAAAATTTCAATTTGAATCTCATCTATAATTCTATCCGCCCAGGTAAAAAAGCGGCAGATCCTATGGTAACTCAAATAAGAGCTCTAAAGTATGATTATGGTCTTATAAGTTATATCCTTGACTTTGACCAAGAGTTTGTGCCACTGCCTCATCGCCCAAAAACAACTGTTCCAAATAGAATTGACGTGTTTCCACCATTATTTCCTAACAGACTCTCAATATCAAAGAAAAAGTTTGATAATTTACAAGCTATTAAAACAAAAATAAATCAAAACTACTGGCCATTTTACGACACTTTGCTTACAGTTTAGTAACTTGAAAACAATGTTTATATAAACCAAAATTGTTTATCACAGTTTTATGTTTTTTTATATTAATAAAATAGAATAAGTTTTAGTTTGTGTTATATTGTATTTTAATATTCTTAAATAAATAAATAGGTAAAAATTATCCATACAATGATAGGCGAATACAAACCAATAGACTTAAGCAAAATTAAATTAAAATTGTAATAATTCTATTTTTTGCTATAGTTATTGCCTACGTGTGCATTTTTATATTTTTTTATTAATTTTATCTTAACTTATCATTATTATTTTATTATTAGTCTGTTGAAACCTATCAACGTGTTTCATTCAATTTTTTTTTTCCTCCCACTTTAAACAATACCCCGTATCTCAAGAGATTGACATTTATTATTGTGCAATAACACGTATCTAACGATTTTTTAAAATAATACTAAAATTATTAAAAATAAATTTAAATAATTATTTTTAATTTTGTTTCAAACTCTATAAGCCATCTGGTAAAAAGCAAGATCTGTTTATAAATCAGCAATATAAAAATGTCGTTTCCTGAAAATGTGGCGTTTTGCAGATACGAGCTATTGAATTGACATCGTATGTGGTTTCATCAAGCGCAATTGATACGAAAGGTCTTTTTTAATGTGATCCATCACAACGTCGGCAGTGCATTTAATTAAATCATTTTGGATTCTGTTTGAGGTACCTCGAAAAGGCGTCGAATCAATAAAATGATTTTTTAGGGTATCATCGTATTTTGCTAAAAAACTTAGAAGGTCCATATAATTTCTTCGATTGTCGGATCCACTTGCTTCATTGTGACCCCTAAAACTTAGTTCATAGTCTCCCAGGAAAAAAGTTACATCTATTAATCGTTGTAAGACGTCCCTATTTTTCTACCCTTTCATTGTGAATTTTGTTGCTTAGTTTTAAATGATTGTCCAAACTATGTTCAATGCGATAGGTCATCGATGTTTTTTCTTTAGTTATAGCACTTTCTACTGGAATTAATAATGTCCGTTTTCTCTTCAAAATTTCTACTTGAAAATCCTTTTTTCAATAAAGAGTACACAATACCGACACAATTTACCTCATTATAATTGTTTACAGACACAGTACATAGTTCCTCCATTTTACAAAAAAGAAAAACAACTACGAAAAACAAACCGAAATCTATCTGAAGTCTACGATTTTCTTCACACATCGAATCGCGGTGCGAATTGCAAGTACATTGTTAGTACATTTACGAAGTTTACGTAATGTTTCAGAGAAAATATAGTACCTAATTTAATATTAATTTCTATGCATTGTAAACTGAAAAATATTTATTTTTAAATCTCAAAGTGTAGGGAAGCGGTGCTTCCCCCGCTTCCATGGGCCGCACGCCCCTGGCTATTTGGCTCTGTTGACTAATGAGTTCGCCGACCACTGCCCTAGATGACCTCTATATAGGATAAAAATATTTTTCTTTCCCAATGAAACACCCTGTACAGTTGAAAGTTTGTAGTGCTAGTTGTGACCTATCGTTTTGGTTTAAATTACTTTTATTGAATAAAAATCATCACCTGCTATATTATAACTTTATTACAGTCTATATCTAGGTCCTCTTAGAATGTTTTAAAATTATAGCTGATAACATAAAATATTTAAAACCAATTCTATGTTAACTAAATCACTCTGTATACTAATATTTTATTGTTATTTCCAATTTATACAATTCACCGTTTCTTCGACAATAAAACTTTACATTTTATTTGAAACCGTTTATTAAAGAAACCTTGTATTCTTTGCACATCTCAGGAATGCACCCTCAGAAACGATCCCAAGCAATACTGACAATCTCCGACAATAATTTCCACCCCAAAACTGTAAATTCTCAAAATCCAACACGCGAGTGCCCGTGTTATAAAAAACCCAATAAAATCTCGAATCTCTAAATCCGAGGATAAAATCTGGTGGAAAATAAGATTTTTTTTTTTAAAGAAAGAAGGAAAAATGTTCAACCTACACACACATATATACATTCTTGATACGTGACCTTTGGTCGGGAGAACTGTTTCGCTATCTCTATGCCCCCATTGCATTGTTGGGCTGTAGGATTGGTGAGAAAGGGGCAGGATGTTTGGGGGGGAAGGGTAACGCCGGAAGACATCGATTTAGGCCCATTGTGGTTTCTGTTGTATACGCATTCTATTTATTGAACATATTTGTATACGGTATTATACACAGGATGATAATTTATAAGGGGTTGTTCATCAAACTGTAGCTGATGAACGATGCAGATAAACTACATTTAATATAAAATTCAATGCGTCATCGATGACGACAATTTAAAATAATGACATTTTATTTGACAATTAATCGAATAAATTCAGTTGAATATATTTTCTTTTTTGAAGATTGCTTATAAAAATAATTTTTTTATCATATCATAGTAGTAAATGTACCTCTTTCTGAATAGAATAATTTTACTAATAATTGGCATTAAATTCATGTACTGTCAGTTTGGGGTGAGATTACAGAACGTCTGCAACTTTGCAGATCTGCAAATAAGGCGGCAACTTTGCAGATCTGCAAATATGGCGGACTTGCAGATGCAAGTATCCAAAAAATATCTGCAAATTCGCAATATTTATTACCCCTAACAACACTAAATCCAAATTCACTCTTAAGAAGGTTAGAACCATAGATTACTAATGTTTCTGTTTCTTTTGATTGAATACAGTTCATGGTGTCAGATTATCGAGTTTTTAAACATAGTAATGAATTTGGGTTTAGTGTTGTTGGGGGTAATAAACCACAATAAATATTGCGAATTTGCAGAACTTTTTTGGAATACGAAAACTTGATACATGCATATGTAAGTCAGCCATATTTGTAGATCTACAAAGTTGCCGCCATATTTGCAGATCTGCAAAGTTGCAGACGTTCTGTAATCTCACCCTTAAGCACATTGTTTTCAAATGTCCCGTGCTTAGCATCGTTCGATTTCTTTTCAACTAATTTATTATGTCTTTAATAGTGGTGTTTGTTTATTGTGTATTTTTTATTGAAAAATGCTGCTGTAAGGAGAGAGTAACTTCTTTAATAGATTATTTTATAATGCTACCTTTAGCAGATGTTAGAAAGGTTCAGATTAATGATTTATATTAACTTTATAAAAATTTACATCGTTTACATCATTTTCACCAATATTCTTTTCTCTTACCCACTAGGCGTGCCATAAGATGAAGTGATACACTTCGAAACCGGTCGCAGTATATAAAAATAAATATCTCTGTGAGATCTAAAGGGCCTTTTCCTTTTTCTACCCTTTAATTTAACCAATTCACACATGGCTACTCCTAGTTTGAGATAATGATTACTGGAGTAAGTATACATATGTAATTCTTGATCTATGACTTACAGTCTGCCATGTTTGGGCCACCAGTACTGTATTTAAAAATATGTGTATTGGATAAAATGTGATTTGGTGAATGCTATATTTTTTCTTTTTTACACATGATGAATTTATTTTGATTTAAAATACATGTGTGATTGATTATAATAAGGTTATGCAACCTAACTTGGTAAAGTACCACAAAAAGCTCCGGAGGAACTTTCTCTCACTTTCAGCTAAAAATACATAGCAACGAAAGCGCCTAGCGGACTTCTCAACAAAGTTCGATCACCAAAACGACAAGCATGCCATTGTCGTATTCTCTAATGCTAGAGGATTTTTGTCATTTTTGACGTAAGCCACATACTTTGATTTTCTCTTACTATACGGAGAATGGTCGCACTGCGCAGCTTTCTGAGTACCTTTTAAAAGAAGATAGAAAACTCCGCCATTTTGATGCCTTATAACGTGTTTCCTACATTTTTGACACAATATTTTTAATAGGTGTGTTTTAATCACCCGCTTCTGCTTCTGATGTATTGTGAATTTGCACCATGTGAATACGCACATCTTCAGCAGCTTCTGGTATTATTGGGAGTTTTTCAGTGCTCTTTTCTTTACAAAACGTTATGTTATGTTGGGCAGGGGGTGTAAAAACACTGCGACCTAAAAGATCTATTGTGTTTCCTTCTATCGCTAATGCATCAAGAACATGTCCCAATTCCTATAACGACCCTTTCAATCCTATCTTCTTATGCAGGCTTCCAATTTTTTCTGATTATATTCACCCAAAAGTATCTTAGCCCGTCAGTCCAATAGATTCAATTATCAGTACTTCTACTGCCCATTTTTTTAATCTCTCCTACCATTATGTTACTGATGTTACCGCAGAACGGCTCAGGTTCAACAAAGGGTGTTTGAAGGCCTTTTCTTGCGAGACGATCTGCAATAGAGAGTTACTGTATTTTGATCGCCTAGCTCATTCAATTTTTGTAGGCATCTTCTCGATGGCGTGAATTTCCGCCTGGAAGATGCTTGGGTATTTTCCAAAACTTTTAGAATGCCTGGTTCTATACTCCTATTCTAGTTTCTTCTAGGGTTTTGGAATCATCCGTATACCACTGAATAGCATGTCTTTCGGTTTCAAAAACGATGGATTCTTGGCTCCATTCTTTCTTGAAGTCCAGCTCTGTGGTTTTAAAGTTTTTCACAAAACTGCACTTCTTTCTCATTTCATCTTGGGACATATCTTCGGTTTTGAAGCTAATAGACTTTTGTCTGATTATTCCGTTCCTGATCATTCTATATCGTGTCAAAATATAAAAGCAAAAGATATAAAACTTCTTCAAATGGTTATCATGTGTTATTGGTGTTAATAAAAGTAGCCTCACACCAAGAAACACTAACCCATATTTTTAACTTTATGTTTGTAGGGCTGATCGACGAGAGTGACTTGAATAGATGTCGATGCCAGTTAAATTTATAAAAACTAAAAACTGACATTTTCTTTGGAGGAAGTTTCGGTGACAGGTGACGTGTGACGCAGCCGTGCCAGTAAAGCGACAAGCTAGCAGTCTTGCCAATATAAAACAAATTTGTTTTTAATGATTGAAATTTGACATTGTGTTAAACCAACGAAGAAAATTAACCTTGATAATGGCGGAGAATTTAAAATTTAAAAGTATAAATTAAAAAATTAGTTAATTACAAAATTACATCAAAACGGAAACGTTTTCAAAGTAAATATTTGAAAATAAACGAGATTTAAAGCGTAGAAATGAACATATGAAATTTAAAAATAAAATAGAATTAACAAAAAAGGGGACTAAACACCATCATTGAGGGATCAAAGTCACAGCCGGGCTCTTCCTTTCAACTAGAGGAGCGAAAAGACCGTCCCGAACGTGGGAGTTAGAGTTACCAAGTGGGTACACACCTATCACCTTTCTAAAGAATTTATCTATACGTATAAACAGGTGACTACATATAGAAGATTAGAGGTCAAAAGAGCAAATTTACATTTAAACATCTGATTTTTTTATCAATGCCAAAATCAACAAGTTACTCCTACATTCGTCATAGGTAAAATACCGTAGAATTATTAGAAGAAGTTCACTCTAAATATGAAAAAGAGAATTATTCACTTGGATATTTGTGAACACTACTCTAAAATCAATTCAGTTAATATTCCGTTTAAAAATCTCCTTGATTTGATGGTTTGGGTAATTCCCTACCAGCTTTTGTAAAATACAGAGATACAAGATGATATCAACTTTACTAATGTCTGGCTAGAGTGAAAAATAAACTTAATTTCTTAATTCATACTCTGCTCATAAACCACAAACATTTTAAGCGTTCATATTTCACAAAGAGTTAAAAACCTGTCAAATATCACTTCCACTAAACAAGAACTAGATTTTCTTGCCATGGGTTTAAAATTTCCTGTTAACCTTAACATTACCAAAACAAATTATAGAAGAGCTCTTTATAGGTACGGATTTTATCTTTAATAAGTTCTCTAACGACCAAGAGATTAGTAATCCTTTGAAAGCTCACAGTTCGTCCACCTTTAACAAATGTCTAATTTTGTCCAATAAGAACTCTCATAAAAATCACTTATATTAACCCAGGACACTGTGCTTAAATCGCTTAATAAAAATATACTCAATAACAACTTAATAAAACAGCATCACAGAAGTGTTTAGTTATAATAAACAGATGTGACTACTCAAAATAGGTTGAAGAATTTCTCTCCAAAAATGACTCCGTGATTTTGAACAATAATCCGTTACAAAAGTTTATTAATCTGTTTAAATCTACTATCACTAAACAACAAAATGTTTTTCTCAGATATAGATATTTACTCTTTCAACACTTTTATTCTTAAAAATCCCTACTTACCTCTTTTGTATGGCTTACCTAAAATCCACAAAACAGGAGTCCATATGAGACCTGTCGTTACCATTTTTAATTCACCTGTGTCTTATTTTGCAAAATTTTTAAATAATTTCCTGAATAATTCTCTTAACTATAAACCCAAATACACGATTATCAACTCCATTGACCTAGTGAATAAATTAAAGAACATTGTTCTACCGATAGGTTTTAAACTAGTTGCCTTTGATGTTTGCAATTTATTTACTAATATGCCTAGAGAAGAGACTTTTACTATTATCGACAACTTTCTCATCAAAAACAATATCAATCATACTTCTATTGTTGTCATTTGAGAATTACTTAAAGTTTGGATCAAGACTTCTTTCTAAAGGATTAGCTATGGATAACCCCCTTAGCCCATTACTAGCTGACTTATTTTTAGATAATCTGGAAATTAATAGGATAGTGACCGATCACAACATAATACACTGGTTTAGATAATGTTGACGATGTAGTTGCTATTACAAATAGTAGTTCTATTGAGATTTTTAATTTTTTACAAGTCATCAATAACATTTACCCTATTATTAAATTCACAGTGGAGCTGGAATCCAATAACTCCTTGAACTTTCCTTCAATCGTAAATGTTGTCATCAAAAAAGTTTCTCTAAATAAGAGATCTTAATTAGCTCATAACACCCCTAAGGATTCGCAAGTCTACTTAAATTATTTCTCTTTGCCTTATCTAGGAAAAATTTCCAAGGACATCGCTCATTTGTTCAAAAATTTCAATAATATAATATTTTTTTTAAAAAATGTCAACTCCATTAAAAGTAACCTTTCCCATACTAAAGATGAGATTAGTTTATAAGACAAAAGTGGCATTTATAGACTGTTGTAATGATTGTGACACCACTTACCTATATTGGCAAAACCGGTAGGAAATTGCACATTCGCTTAAATGAACACATTAGATAACCTAGTAAGTCTGCTTTTGGACATCATTTAAAATATAACCACAATTTCATTCCTGCAGAGAACTCCTTCATTCTTCATAATATTTTTAATTGTAACTTTAAATTAAATCTGCTAGAAGATCTAGATAGAGATTCACAGGGAGTTCCGCAAATCTACTTCTACCACCAAATTCACATCCATATCAAAGCTCCCCCCACTATTTGAAAGTAATGGTAACAGTTAGACGGAAGTTGCTTAAGCTATCTACTCATATTCTTAACTTTCATTTTGTGTTTGTTGCTATTATTGACTCCGGCTTTTTCTGATTTCGTGACCAGGACGGTTTCTCCTCTCTTTTTGCTGGATAGACTGGTCTGGTTGTGATTTTGGTGTTCGCAGGGGTTGACAATTGCAACCGATACTTCTCTTTGTTCTACTTGTTCTTTTTGTGTTCATTTTTTATTCGTTCTGGGTTGGCTGCTATTGTGGTCTGAGGCTTTCTCTAATTTCGTGACCAAGATGGTTTTCTTCTCTCTTCTTGCTATAGAAACTGGTCTATTTGTGGCTTTGGTGTTCGCAGGAGTTGATAATTGCAGCCGATATTTATTTTTATTTAGTAGATTGTTCTTTTGTACGTTCGATTTCGGTAGGCGCCGGTGATGGCCAACGCCACGTTCAGGACGATCCTTTCTCTTTTCTAGTTAAAAGGACGAGTTCGGCTGTGACTTTGACCCCTTACCAATGCTGTTTAGCCCCCCTTTTTTGTATTTTCTATTTTATTTTTAAATTTCATGTTTATTTTTACGCTTTAAATCTCATATATTTTCTAATATTTGCTTTGAAAACGTTTCAATTTCGATGTAATTTTGTAAGTAATTTTTTAATTTATACTTTTAACTTTTAAATTTTCCGCCATTATAGAGGTTAATTTTCTTCATTGGTTTAACACAATGTCAAATTTCAATCAATAAAAATAAATTTGTTGTTTCATATTAGGTTTGTTCCAACAGCTCCTTTCTGATGTGTCTCTGACGCATGGATGCATTCGTAAAGTAAACACTGCGCATGTCAGTCCGTTTATTCGTCCGTTGTTTAATCAGCAACTTGTACTTGTTGGAACGCAAAATGCAATCTAACTGGACAAACCAAACACATGTTTGGTGAATTGGTATTTTAAGCAATATTTAAAATACAACAATATACATTTATTTAGCTGTCTCGAACGCTTTATGTGAATGTATAATTTTGAAACCTTAAGATGTTTATTTTTATTAAAAATAAGTACGTATTTTACATAAAAAAACCGTACACCAGATAAAAACAAAAATGATTCATTTCAATTGAAAGAAATAGAAATCCAAGCCAGTCCAAGCTAACTTAAAGTCCCAACAATTACAAAAAAATAGCACAAACGAGAAGAGACATTCAAATGCGCATGTGTTGATAAATTGTACAAGAGGTGAAGCTGTGATCGTTTTGACAATCCGCCGACTCATTCATGTAGGTATTTATCAGAAAATACGTTAGAACGTTTTACTGATAGTTCATCGGATTATTCGTGGCTTTCTAGGAACAGACTATTTTTAATGCGCATGCGTCTGACGTCCTTGTGATGGTCAGATTCGCTGTTGGAACAAACCTATTGTCAAGACTGCTAGCTTGTCACAGGTCACCTGTCACTAAAACTTCCTCGAAAGAAAATGTCTGGTTTTTATAAATTTAAACGGCATCGATATCCATTCAAGTCACTCTAGCCGATCAGCCCTACAAACATAAAAATAAAAATATGGGCCAGTGCTTCTTGGTGTCTACTTTTATTAAAACCAGCTGCACTCGAATACATGGTAACCTTTTCTTCCGAAATATTGTTTGATCCGGTGAGGATTTTTATATCCTTTGCTTTTATGTTCTATTAATTTTTGTTTTAATTTCGACATTGGCTGGGATGCTGATTATTACATGGGCATCGCCTTTTATGTTTAAAAACACTCTTTGTGGATCCACTTAAATTCTATGCTATAAAAGACGAGTAAGCTATTTTTAAAATGAAAACCTTTTATTTCTTGTCTTGATTCCTAATTTTCTATTGTAGAGTCCTGATGATAGCCTAATAAGTAATAAGCCGAAAGCGCTAGACTAATTTTTAATTAAAGACGATATTGTATTAAGGTTATCCCATTTTACACATTTAAAATACCAACTAATTACATTTCTAAATTACCCAGTGTATATACTGTATGTATCACCTTTCTGGGGTACTTAAAAAGTATAAGCAAGAAATGTAATAATTGCTTAAATAGAAGCGGCAACATTGCAACGTTCACTTAGGTACGGTTCGGTTAAGTAAATAAGTTAGTTACCTAATTAAATTAGTAGCTTTAACTACCGAAGATATTTAAAATGGTGCTTTATTACCATCCATTAATTAAACATTTTAATTTAAATTTCATCATTACCCTAACTTCCTTACGCTTTCAATATAAATTTTAATAACTTCGAAATCATTTCCCGATAGGAAAATAAAACGTTAATTAACGTCGGACTGGATTTTCCATTTCGAATAAATGTTACGTTCATCGCCGTTTACTACGTACCTACAAATATAGTACGCGTAAACCATACGGGGTTAAATTAAAACATTTTACCTTGATGCGCTTATTGCCAAGTGGAGAATGCTTTCAAAATGACGAATCCTTGCATGTAGAACTGAAAGCCTAAACTCTGTAGTTTCATGATTAGTATGGTTTATAAAATCTAATTGGTTGTCCTTAGAGGTTGCACCACATATATGTAACATCGGCTTGTGGATTTTGTACCAGTGGTAGCATTACAGACTTTTCCGTCTACCATTTTCATAATGAACACATACTTAACAAAAAATTGTGTTTCATTTAAGTTTACCTCTGTTGCGTTTAACGTCACAAAAGTTATTTCTTGTTTAATTATGTCAGTAGTCTTTTTACCGAATCGGAATTTTATAGGTCGACAATTTAGTTCCACGTGTTGGAAAACTGGTGAGATCTCGGAAGCATCTCGTTATCCAGCTTTCCGTAATTCTTGAGCAGCATGTATGATTAATTCTTTATCTGAAGTATATCGAATCTCTTCAGTTTTCCTCCTTTTAGTTCGATTACTTGACTCTCCAAATGACTTTCGTGGTGGGCCTGGCCGATTTTGTATAACCACGAGAATCTCAAAAGTTTCATTTAGCCATGCATCATTGTATTTGTAAAATATGTCTTCCTTTTTATGTGTTTTTTACCACTTTTCTTTTACTTGAGACTTAAAGGGTACGTAACTGCGTTTCAAACACTCAATTTTATCTTCGGTGTATCCTTCGCACGACAAAAGTTGTTCTTTCAAAAAAGCTAGTTATTCTTCCAAACTAGGCAAATCTAGATTCTGCACGCGACAGAATAAATATTTACGAGTCACAATTTTTAGACCCGAGGTACTCTGTAAACCTAAACAAAAATAAATAAAAATGTAATTGGGGGGTGGGTTGGCTCAGTGGTTAGAGTCATGACTCTGAGATCGGAAGGTCTCAGGATCGAATCCCACGGTGGCAGGAATTTTTATTTAATTAAAACAAAATTAAATTTTAATTCTAACGCATAGGTAGGATTCCCCACTCGAACATTCACTAATTAACAGTGCTGTTCCTAAAATGGCGCTGGGAAACAGTAACAAAGCCTACACAGAACACGAGGCTAATGGCCATAGTAGTCGACGCCGATGACACCAAATTAAAAAAAAAAATGTAATTAACATCCATCATAATTTTTAGATTATTGTTTGTTACCTTAATAAAATCCATAATCATAACTAGGAGAAAAACCAAAAACTAACAATAGGGGTCAAATCAATTAATGGAAATGAGTAAGAATGTGTTACCATTACTCGAATTATCTCACATAATAGTAAGAAGTACTTAAAAGATTAAGTAAAGGTGAATTATTGATTTTAAATTGATCATTATATTCATCTAAATTTGAACAATAACGGTTAAAGTAATTAAGTGGTTAATGAGTATAAATTAGTGGAATGTTTTACCAATAATGGGATTATCGTACAGAATACTAAGAATTAAAAGGATTCGGTAAAGGTGAATAAGTGATTTATAATGGATCATTAGTAGATAATCTAAAATCTATATTCATTTCAAGTGTGTAACGGTTTTATTTTGACACATTGGAAATATATTAGGGATGAGATTTTATCAGTCTTGTATATAATCAAATAGACCTTATGGATTTACAAATCTGTGTGAATTGAGGCATTTTATTTATAAAGGAGTTCTGTTATCATACCAGAAGGGTTCTGTTTATTTTGGTTCTTTTTTTTTAAATATTTTAACTTCGTTTTAATATCCTGTCACAATTCTTCTTTTCTGGCTTCCCTTTACAGAAGTTGGTATACACTGGTCCATCTTAGCAACACCAAAAATCTGCTTATCAGTACCTACAATATTTTAAAAATTCAAAATCACTAGATTTTGGTGAGAAATTGAGAGAGGGACAACATTGATTCTTTTATCTTTGGACTTTTTGATGTGAATGGTCACATTGTCGCCTTTTGCGGATAATTCCAAAAAACTTTAAATTTTTAAATATATTTTACTTTGATTTGTTATACAAACGAAGAATATCTTCATGAGGATATTTGTTTAAAAAAATTTAAAAGATAATAAATAATATTTCTTACTTTTTTAAGGTCATCAACCATCCAAGGTAGGTCAAACTTACAATTTCTGCTATTTTCTTCATTTAATATTCCTTATACTAAAGGGCTAACAATGTATTTTCTTTCTGTACACCTTTTTAGTTACGATGTGTACCTTTACTTCCTAAAAATATATGCCTGGCTTTAAGCCTATGGTAAAAGGTATTTTGGACTCCTGCATGTACACCTGGTTTCATATACCCATGCCGCAGTACACACCATTTTAAGATCCTGAAGGACACTCCTGCATAAATACGAAGCTACTACCTATCTGCTTCGACCTGGGACCTACTCTGACCAATTGAATGCAAAACTTCTAGGACCAAACACACACAGATATTATCTTGCATGCCTCTCATAATTACACATTCGTATCTATTTTCCTATTTAATAATAAACTTAGGAATAATAGTTTATATCTTTCTGTAGTCATATTCAAGGTATTTGAACAACTTTTTCAACCACGACTTTGTTCCCTGGAGTTGGATTAACTCATTTTCAACCGACTTCAAAAAAGGAGGAGGTTCTCAATTCGTCGCGATATTTTTTTTTTAATGTATGTTCAGCGATAATTCTTCAACACGGTGTCCGATTTCAATGATTCTTTTTTTGTTAGAAAGAAAGTACTTCAAGGGTGGTCCCATATATATTTGGTCAAAATCTAATAATTGGGTCAATGAGAAAATCCTCAAAATCTTAATTTTTTTTGTATGTTTAGCGATAATGCTTTACCATCTTGTCCGATTTATATGATTCTTTTTTGTTAGTTAGGGGGTACCTCAGGGGTGGTCCCATATAAATTTGGTTAAGATGTGGTGATGGCATCTGCACGTTTTTGAAGTCGGTTTTTTTTTAATTTTTAATTTCTAATACTTGTCATATTATAATTTGGTTAATCCCCCTTTGCTTCCGGTAACAGGTCCGGGAAAATTAATAAAAGTTACATTGTAAATATTTAGTGACATAATTTAATCGCATGACTCATGATATGATATAATCCATACAGTATATATACTTAATCGGTAAATAATATTAACATTTTGAGTTCTTTCAAAAAGCACAATTTAATTTAATAATTAAACATAACCTACTAATTCTTCTAATCCTAATATGTTACAAAGATAATAAATCATAAATGTAAAATACACTGGACTGAGAAAATCTCTAACCCTGTTATAATCCAAACTTTGTTAGTTATCAGCCACTAGCACTGGCCTTGTATATATAAAACAATTTGGCATTTTATATCAATTTGTACTTTATTTATTCTATCACTTCAGAAATAAAAAATTCTTACAGCTATGCAATCAGATAATTATTGTTTTACTAGAATCCCGTAACTTCCTGGTAATAGATTCCCACTAGAAATCACCTCCAGCGAGGAATCTATGTAGTCCTAATGAAGTCCTAATAACTGGCCATCGGGGTAACCTGACCTAAATCCTCTTGACTATCACGTTTGGGGTTACTTAAAATCAAAAGTTTATTTGACTGCCATACATAACAGACAGCAACTTTTTCAAAGAATGCATAATTCTTGCAAAGAATTAAAAAACAATCCAAGTGTTTTGAAAAGATCGGTTCGCAATTTGATAAAGAGAGCCAGAATATGTATGGAACAAAATGGAGGACATTTTGAACAATTATTTAAATAAATTTATTTTTTCGGAATTGTTAGTTATTAGGTACCTTAATATTATTCTTCGTTAATACATAGTATTAATTAGTTAGTTTAAACCATTTTTTTAGTGTTTCTATATATTTCATATATTTTGTCGTTGTTGCATTTTTCCAGTTCGTGTGAATTAGGCCTATTGGGGATACCACAATAAAAAACGCGCCATATATTCTACCTCTTGGTGGTGTGGAAAGGAATACCATGTGGAAATCTTCATTTTTTTATGTAAAAATTAAATAATTAATGATTAATTATTATTAAATGAATATGAATTATTTAAATTTATTTAAGTACGGATCTGTCGATAAATTGTCCTCTAGGTGTAGATCTAAGCCAAATATTAAAAAAATATACTGAATAATTCAAAAGTTGTGGAGCATGAAAGAAATGGGCCAAATTTAAAAAACACCCTGTAACTCGGTCATAAATGTCGCAAGACCCATACTATATGGGTTTTTGTGATCTCCTGGGTGACCTCTATATAGGGTTAAAATATTGTTACACTACACCCTGCAGTGGCCTGCGGCCGTTATAGGAAACGTACAAATATGAAAAGAAGTGCAATGTCATCCATCACACTATAGTGTGCTGTGGTCGTTATAAGTAAAAGTACGAGTAAAAGAAGATGGAATAGTCCAGAAATGTCTGGAAATGTCATTACCCGTCAAGAATATTCTAGATGACAGTTTGAGAAGGTCCGAGAAGGGTCAAGCAAGCTATATAAGGATGATCCTGACGTCAGTTTTTAGTTTTATGATAGACGTTACATGTTAATGTTATTAGTTGCATTGTTATTGTAAAGTTGAGTTGAAATAAATTGTTATACCAAAAACCTGCGTAACTTTGGTGACAGCGGTGGGATCAAAAGTAAAAGTTCATGGTAAATACTAGATCCACTGAATAAGAAACAGGCATCGTTTTTGAAGATGGAGGAGGAAAAGCGTGGAAGGAAGAAAAGGAAATGCGTAGAAAGGAAGAAAAGGAAGAAAAAGAAAGGCTTAGAAAAGCTGAGATAGAAATTATGAATGGTTTGCTGCAAATTCAAGAAAACCTTAAGCAAGAGGTAGGTCAGCTAAACAGCCGAGTAGATCTCTTAACATAACAACAAGAGAATTTAAAAACTAATTTAGAGCAACAACATGAAAATTTAAAGACTAATTTAGAACATCCACAAAAAAAATTTAAAAGCTAATTTAGAGCAACAGCAGCATAATTTAAAAGAAAATTGAGAACAACAAGAAGAAATAGCCGAGTTAGAGAGAAGAATTCGTAGCCAAGCTTCCGTAAGCAACATTCAAGCTAAAAACACTACCTCGTCTTTATCTGTAACCGAACCAGGCCGTATACTAACCCCAGTCTCACAAAACTATGGTAGCAAGACCCTGAAATCACCTACGTTTGACGGTCAGACAACATGGGAAACATATCGGCTTCAATTTGAAGCTGCAGCTAGAGCCAATGGCTGGACCGATAAAGAGATGGCGGCTTCATTAATAGTGTCACTGCGAGGTCAAGCAGCAACCGTTTTACAGTTACTTCCTCAAGAAGAACCCACTTATTAATCTCTCGTCCAAGCTTTGAAGACAAGATATGGCCAGCAGCATTTGAAACATGTATTCCAAAGCCAGCTAAAAGTTCGTAGTCAGAAACACAAGAATTAGAAGCCGATATTAAAAGATTGCTGAATCTGGCCTATCCACAGGCACCTAAAGATTTCTTAAAACAAATCGGCATACAGGCATTTATTGATGGACTACAGGATGTATAAATGCAGCAGGATCTTCTGCTACAACACCACAAGACGTTGAGTAAGACACTGATTGCAGCCCAGGAATACGAAGCAGCAAAAACTATATCTAGATCTTCACGCGTAGGGAAATTAGATTCAGGAAAGTGAAGAGGCCACTCCTAAAACTATTCTTCAACCTACCCTCCTACAAATCCTAAATATCCTGCAAAATATGCAACAAAATGGCCAAAAGGATAGCAGAAGATGCTTTAATTGCGGAAGAATCGGACACCTTCAAAGAACATGTCGAAGCAGGGCTCGTTCTATGAATCGAGAATCGAAGAATGATGCTAAATCAACCTCCCGAAGTCCTTCACGAAGTCCAACAAGGAGTAATTATAGCAGATATGCCTTCCGGAGAAGCCGGTTGTCCACACCTAGCCGGCTTTCTAACAATAGTCAGGGAAACGAATAAAGGTCGACACTACGAGGCAGGCTTCGGCTGTAGAAGAGGGCCCCAAAATTCGCACTTACACCTTAAATAAAAACGAACAAAATCTATTGGTCAAGGAGTATATCGATAACCAAGAAGGCACCTTCGTTCTTGATACTGGTGCAACTAAGTCTTTTATTCGAACAGGGATCCTGCATCAAAAACCACGACCAACTCGAAGAAGCTGAGATCTGGAAACAGCTACAGGCGCACTACTTCTGTTCTAGGCGAGATCTTGGTAATTGGAAACGATGATAGGTCCTAGTAGAAGAAGACATAGAAGTACCCCAAAATGCTGAAGCTGTTGTCTCGGCAAGACAGCGAGACAGCGAAAAATCACACGGCTTACATGTGGGCATTGTAGAAAGTAAAGAATCCGTGAGTGACGGAATTCTGGTAGGTAGATGTCTCGTTAACGTTGATCAACTAATTCCATTAAGGGTTGCCAATTTAACGAAGAGACCACTCAAACTGAAGAAAGGACAAGCAATAGGGCTCTGTACACCGGTGGAAAACCTAATCAACTGCGAAGACCATTCCACGGGGAAATTCACCACAAGTAACTCAGTTGACGCCAGCTTCGTAAAACAGCTAGTTAAAAATAATGACCACCTGACAGCTGAAGAACTTAGAAAAGTCAAAGAATTTATCAATACCAACTGTGACATTTTTGAGACAGGAAAATCTACGGGGCGTACCAGTCTTGTTCAGCATAGAATTTATACAGGCGATGCAAGGCCAATACGACAAGACAAAAAGAAGTAGCAAATATGATAGAGGACATGATGGATGCGAATATTATTGAAGAAGCTTCTGGACCCTGGTGCTCACCTGTGGTTGTAGTAACTAAGAAAGACGGATCTACTCGTTTCTGTGTAGACTATATAAGATTAAATCAAAAAAACACGCACTACGGCTCTACACCCACAGTCCGACGGAATGGTAGAAAGACACAACAGAACGATATGCCAGTATCTTTCAATGTTCGTCTATGATAATCAAAGGGATTGGGACACTTTAATTCCTCTATTTCTGCTGTTATACCAAAGTTCTAAACATGACACGACTAGTTATATCCCATCCATGATGATTACTGGAAGGGAGATGAAACTTCTTCATGATCTTCTTTTTGGAAGGCAGCCTCCTGGTGAAGAAGAGATACGTACTCCTTCCGCGTACATACAGAACTTAATAGAAAGATTAGAGAAGGTATACGAATTCGCTCTTCAACGTTTAAAAGTTAATAGTGATAAAGAAAAAGCTAGAATCGACATGCATGCCACAGGAACACATTTTGAGAGAGGCAATCCCAAGCGCCAAAAAAGACTTTGTCAGAAGCTGCAACGGAACTGGTAAGGTCCCTACACCGTCCTCAAGAAAATCAACGACCTAATCTGCCGCATACAGTTGTCAACGAGAAGTAAACCCAAGGTAGTTCACATTGAAAAGTTAGCGCCATACCGTGGTTTAGATCCTCCCCGTTGGCTCCAACCAGATCCCAGTAATCAAGTTATTCGAGACGAATAATAAGAGAAGAGGGAGCAATGTTACACTACACCCTGCAGTGGCCTGCGGCCGTTATAGGAAACGTACAAATATGAAAAGAAGTGCAATGTCACCCATCACACTATAGTGTGGTGCGGTCGGTATAAGTAAAAGTACAAGTAAAAGAAGATGGAATAGTCCCGAAATGTCTGGAAATGTCATTATTTGTCAAGAATATTCTAGATGACAGTTCGAGAAAGTTCGAGATATAAGGATCATCCTGACGTCAGTTTTTAGTTTTATGATAGAAGTTACATGATAATGTTATCAGTTGCATTATTATTGTAAAGTTAAGTTGAAATAAATTGTGATACCAAAAACCTGCGTAACAATATTTTCATTTCCCAATGAAACACCCTGTATATTAAACAAAGAACAATATATTTAATTTTTTAGTCAGTATTATTGTTTCATTATATTATCACCGAGTCGCCCTGCCTAGCAACAGTAAAAATACTCAGCTTTTTGAATTCGTGGAGAACATTTAAAAGCGTTAATTTACAAGCATTTACCGCCAAATTATGGTTTTACTATCTGACCACAGAATGTCCATTTTAATAGGTATTGCCATAGATTCAACCCTAAACATTTCTATCAAAATTTTTTTGAAACGCTTCTCCCTCATACACAAATAAAACAATTTTATTTCCATCTTATTTATTCAGCAGTTTTAAGAAACATAAAACGAAAACAAAGAAATTAATTACTATTTCCTAAAGACTTAGACGACTGAGTTTTATGTCTATAATTGCTCGACGGGGGTTTTTTCCTGTGGACGTAAAAATGCAAATGAAACGAAACCGATGGTATTACTATTTATAGCAGGAGTAGAGCGAACAAACACCATACCGTGAAAAATATTAATTAAAACGTAAACCTGAGACAACACAACGAAATCTGCAGTAAACAAGGTAATTTCTAAAACAAACGAAACGAGATTTCGTTGCAACTATTTTCGATGAGTGCCTGCAGGAAGAATTCCACGGAAACGAAAGGATATCACGGATATTTCCTTTTCCTTTCCGGTAACGTTTGAAAACCGCAATTGTTGTATCGCAATACAAAGGAGATAGTTGGAAAGATTCTTCAAATTTTACGCAAAGGACGAGGCACGGATTATATAGAGTTATGGACGGCCTGCCGCAAATTGTCATCATATTTTGATATTTTAAAGTTACTGCCACTTGAGTGAAAATTGTAAAATAATGGGATGTCTGTAATAAAATATACGGATAGTTCACGAATTATTGTCTCTAAATGGTCAGTCAGTCAAAAGCTTATTGTTTGACGTTAGTGTGTGCCAATTAGCATCAGCGAACCAGTTCGTGTACGTTGAATATTAATTTTTTTCCATTGAGTTGCGTGTGATTTTTTAAAAATGGACAAAATTGAGATAAAAAGTGCGATACAGTACATCTTAAAAAGGGGTTATTACCGCTAGAAATTTATAAGGACATGGTAGAAGTATTGGGTGACTATGCGCCTTTGTACCAGGTAATCAAGAACTGATCACGAGATTTCAAACTGGGAATAGAGTCATGTCAACATGCATCAAGTGCAGGAGCAACCAAAATTGTGGCGATCAAAGAAAATGTGCAGTTAGTCCATGACATGGTAATAAATAACAGAAGAAATACAGTCAATGCTATAGCAGAGACATGTAGGTTTTCTGTTGGAAGCTATGAAAAAATTTTACACAAGGAAATGGATTTCAAAAAACTCTCTACACGTTGGGTTCCATGAATGCTGACGGCAGATCAGAAGCGAGTTCGACAGTTTGCAGCGGAGACAAATTTGAAGATCATTAATAGGAATCCCGATAAATTTAAATAAAACGTTCTTACGGTCGACGAAACATGGGTTCATCACTTTGATCCAGAATCAAAAAAAAAAGAGCATAAACTGACGAAAATTTCGTGTTGTCCAATCCGCTGGTAAGATCATGCTTACAGTTTTTTTTTTGGATTTTGAAGGTGTTATATTCTCGGATTATTTACCGCGTGGGCGCTCCATAACAGGTGAATATTATGTGAATTTAATACCAAAGGTACGCCAAGTGATCAGAGAAAGGAAAAGAGGAAAATTGAGTAGAGGTGTGTACTTTCATCAGGACAACGTCTCGTCCCACAAAAGTTATGTTGCAATCAGTGGCGGTTTACCCGTAAGGGCACTTGGGCACGTGCGCTAGTATAATAAACAAAAAAAAATAATTTACATATTTTATATTATCCTTAATGCCTATTATTATTTTATCTAATATTCTGCACAAACCGCGTTGGCACAACACTGGACGACCAAGCGTTGAGCGACGTTCCGAGAATTCCGAAATTAAGTGGAAGATGGGCATAGGGCACAGTAAATATGTGCCTCTATTGTTTTCTCTCCCATAATGATGCGAAAAACAAGGACAACGACAATATCGCTTAGCAAGAGATGAACACATGCGATATATTATACGTCACAAGCGGGGCGCTGTCCTTATCGTAACGTGCTGTACCCACGGTACAGATTACCTAGACCAGATACGAATGTAAGCAGCGGCATCTTAACCGGCACCCTCTCAAAGGCGATGGCGGTTTCGGCTTAAGGTGCAAGTTTGTAAGACCATGATAATAATTTATTTATTGTGATTACGAAAAAACGTTAGTTGGACCATTGTATTTAGATCAACTAGTAAAACAATACCAATGCAAATTATCTTGGAGAACAATGGACAGTATCAATAGATGGCAGCAAGCTCCGTGGTGTCCAAGTCATGTCTTTGATAATTTTGTCGTCTTCGAAACGAACGTAATTTCTCTATTTACTAATAGATGGGCCCATAATCGATTCAGAATATTTGTTTTAAAAATGGAATATACGAGTTTAATTATGCTTGTTGAACATTTATTTACGATTTATTATCATTTTAGAGAATATAAACAATAGTAATTTAAATTTAGAACTCTACCCATATGAATTTAAAAATTAAGAAAATTTTATGTATATAGAATTCTGTACTCAATGATCGAGGAAGTGCTAGCGTTCGGGCTATTTTGATGAATTTCTAACAGATGTCGCGACAGAATTGCCTCCAATGAAACGTCCATAAGGTTGTTCTACTATCTTCTCTAAATACAATGGTTGGACCATTGGAATAGTTAAGAAATAAAACTACAAAGAAAAATAACTTTTTTTATAAAGCTGTCAAAAATATGATGAAAAAAATCAATATTTATAAATGGGACAAAATATTAATTTTTCTTTTGATTTTTTCTGACTTTTTCGAGGATTTCAAATCTCTGTTTGCATATTTAAGAGTATAAAAAATTCTGAGTCTTATAAATAATTTAATGGTGTAGATTTTTGCAAATTGTTGTCAAGGATGACCAAATTCTATTTTGCTATTCTCAAAGAGGTATGCTTTGGAAATTCCAGGCTTAGTTGACAAACTATCAAATAGAGATATAAATATTTCTTCTAATTTGAAAATATAAAAGAAATTTTTCGCTGGAAAATTTTAAATTGCCAAACACCTTTCTTTCGGAGTCGTATGCTTTAAAATGCGTTAACAAGTTAGAATTGTTAAGTAAATTGCTTTCTTCTGAGAAATTTACGCAAATTTCGCAAGAGTGGATATGTAATGAGTTTTTGATTAAATAGCCACATACATAGTTAAATGCATTTTAAGTGGTCACATTTAGCTCCCTGTAATCACATTCAGAAATCGTTATTGCCCCAACTAATTGTTTAAAATATATTTAATTTTCATTAAGCGGAGAACTTGTTTTCCTAAGGGAAAAACGAATCATGGGATTCCTTTCCAGTGTGTGCTTCACTGCCGCTAGTGCCCACGAGCCGCCACTGGTTGCAATGCCATTCTCAATGTGGGATTTGAAATTTTTGAACAATCTCTTTATTCTCTAGATTTGGCCCTTAGCGACTACCATCTATTTCCAAAATTAAAAGAACATCTTCGTGGAATCCGCTTTGCTGATGATAACGAAGTGACGTCGGCGGTAGATGAATGGCTGGAGACTCATAAGTCTGAATTTTTTACAAAAAAACTTTAAAACACTTCAACGCCGATATACTAAGTGTATAAACGTTGCAGGTGACTATAATGAAAAATAAATTAGTTTCATTCTTTTCTTGTGTTTGCTTCTGTTAGGGACAATAATTCGTGAACTATCGTACATCCGCTCTAAAAACGTCCCCTAACGCCAAGAAAATGTTTATTCATTAATAGAAAAGTATTTAAAAGATTTTATGCACAGCCGGGCGATAAAGTCCGGATTATAAATACATTTAGCGGGAGTAAAATATTCTTTTATCGCCCGCCGACTACTTTACCGCCCGCCGGGCGTAAAAGTAAATTTCTTTTCTAATAACCTACTCACAAAAGGCAAAAAACAAAAAATTATAGTTATTTATTAATAAAGAATCATTAAAATGGTCGTACATAAAATTTTATACAGGGAGTCCCATTAGTGCGTAATTGTTCAATATTTCCATTTGTGTTATAGACAGTCACAAAAGTTTCAAATAAAAGTTATATGGATTTAAAAAATACATGTTTAAAAAATATTGTTGGATATACAGGGTGTTATGTTTTTTCTAGCAAATAAAAATGTATGTTTTTTAAGTAGAACACCGTGTATTTCATTTTATTTTTAGAATGACTTGGTAATATTGTATTAACCCAAGAAAATTTTTAAATAATATTACAGTATTGCCAAGCAATTAATTTTTTTTTTGAAATTAGAGAATGAGGCTGACCCAAAATTAAATTATCATAATTTAGGTAGGTTTACATTGATTTCAAAATTGTTTAATACACAGACTTACAAGATATGGAGCTAACAAATAGTGGTGATAGAACTGGTTTATTTTATATAGAGTGTTTTGAAACATGTCTTAAATATAGCTAATTTAAAGTTCAATTTACTCACCCTGTATATTATTTTAGCATAAAATTCCTTATAAATTTGCCTATACAACAATGCCAATAACACATATACACGGTGTCCCATCAGTGCGTAATTGATCGATAGTTGTTTTATTTTTAGAAATATGAAGGAATTTTTAATATAAAAGTTTTATGATCATATTTAACAATTATTATTAAATATACAAGGTGGTCCATAAACGAGAAGCTGAGCAAGTTTACACTGCCGAGAAAATGTAAAATGCGCAAGTTACAAGCGAAAAAGTAAAAAAAAGGTAACTTTTTCATGAAAAATCGAGTTTTCTCAAAAACGGCTGCTGGAACCGATTTTAAAAAATATATTGCGCCAATCTATAGTCCTTCAGAAATACTTTGACCGAAAAAAAGTCCGTGAATTACTATTCATTTAAATAATAATATAAATTTCCTAAATATTTGACAGTTTATTTTCCTTGTTATTCTTTCATTACAAATATCAAAATAACACTATTCTGTGAACTAAGATTATACAGTTTGTCTCAGAATTTATTATTTTACATAGTGTACCAAAATTTCATACAGATTTATTTTATTGACAAATATTACTGTTGGTTATTTTATTATTTTCTTCATAACACAACAGTACCTACTTTTTAAATACTTTATTAAGATCGAGCAAAAAAAGCCAAAAACACGTTTCTAGTAGGGGAGCCCCATTTAATTTTTAATTTATTTTATCCTGGGCTTTTCGCATAGAAGGTAAGCGCTCTATCCTCGCATCAACGGCCACTTTTATTATTTTAGTTTTAATACTTTTAATTAAAATAGTTTCATATAATTTAATTAAAATTCTTTTTTTTTAAATATGGACCAAATAAAAAATTATTATTGTTATAGCGGCAACAGAAATACACATTCTGTGAAAATTTCAATAGTCTACTTATTACCGATCATGAGATACAGCCCTCTGACAGACAGACGGACAGCGGAGGCTTATTTATAAGGTTAGTTACCCTGCGGATACAGAACCCTAAAAACTTTGATTTCTTTTTTCGAAGAATTGTATGCAAATTGAAAAAAAATGGGCAAACAGGAACAAACGAATGATCACCTAATGCAGCTATCATATTTTATTTTTTGAATATTTTTTTAAACTCTTTTGGTTCCTCTAATATTGTTTTTTTTTTTTTTTTAATCATGGGCAAACGATGGGCAATCCTCTTACATTTTTATACCATTTTGGCAATGTTGTGGTGCCAAGTTATACAATTCAACTAGTTGCTCATTCAGTTCATAACATTGGTGAGTATAACATATTTTAGATTAGTAATGTAGTCGCTGTTATTTTATACATACACCCAAGAAGTCAGTTATGGCTTTACGTAATTTCGTAAACTTATATTAATATACGAATTTATTAGTTGAGCAAAAACGAAGATCACATAAATGGAGAAATTAAAAAAATAGATTGGACATAGTACTTGTTTTGTGACTCGTTTTTTAATATCTGTCATTGTCAAAAAACTCGTATTTAAATTTATTTTCCAGCAGTATTGGTTAATAATTACCTATAAGATACTTCAAGTTTGGGTCACAGTAAATTTATTGATACAGTTTTAAAGTGTTACTAGTTTAGTTCACAGAGTTTGCAAGGTCATCAAAGGCGTTAATTAAAATAGTGGAATCATAAGGCATTTTAAATAACACCTATGACTTAAGAAACCTGATGATGACCTTGCAAAATCGTAACTAGTAGTTCTTTAAAACGTATTAATCTTATGAGAAATGTCTTTAAGTAAGTTTTTTTCTTAAATTCTGATCAAAAGTTATCAACAACATATCTAAATTCCAAAAGAATCTCACTTCATAAGATTAGTGCGGGGTTTTTTACTGTGACTAAGACTTTGATAATTTTTTGACTGTATCTAATGCATGTTTTTACATTTGAGCATGCACGATCTTGTTCACCTACATAACTAATAGTATCTATAAAAATAAATACTTTCTTACCCTGTCCACAAGACGAATTCCACATTATCGTAATGTCGTGTCGTCATAAGTTGCGCAGCAGATTCGATGAGTTCCCACGTGGAATCGCAGCTGTAGTCTCCAAATCTGCCCATCTGCCGCCTCGCTCCCTTGCCCTTGACTCCATCGTAGTCAGGTCTCCAGCAACCTGAAGAAGAAAAAGTTCAATTAAAAACTCGTCAAACAATGTACTGGTAAAGAGTAGAAATAACAAGGGAGTAAACTCAGAGCGGGAAAATAAAATGGAGATATATAGAGCTGCATTCCAATTTAAAGCGACAGAATGTTTCAATCAGGTGGTTTTAATATAGTTATGTGTCAACTATATTAATCAATCGAGCCTCTATAATTTTATTTTATTAGTGTTTAGACTTATTTTTATTAACAAAATTGAAATATTTTATTTTACGACGTAGAATATCATACATTTATAAAAATTTCGTACGTCTATGGAGTATCGATCCATCCACATTTTACACGTTGGCGACAGCACTTACCCAAACGTAAAAACTCACATATTATTTTATTCTCTAAATTTGAAGGTACACTATTTGACCCTAGTGCCATTTTAGCCATTTGCGAGAGGAGCGAGAAGGACGATATTTGTAAGGACCGCGATGATGCTATTATATGTATGTTAAACAATATCCTACTAAATTAAATATGTCAAAATAAAATAATTATTTAATATATATAACTTAACATGTAAACCTTTTAACTCCATACGTAATAATTTTACAGGAGAAACAAAAAACCGTTTCATGTAGATATAAGTAGTTAAAAAAAAATTAATTTAGTAGGTCCTTTAAAGGAAGCTGTTAATTATCAGTAATGCATTTTGAAAATCATTCAATTATAAATGTTTTTTGCTTACATTTTGGAGTTACATGTTATACAGGCTTAACTTTTGTGTAATGTAATTTAATTTGTAATGTATTGTAATGTAATTTTTCAATTTAAGTGCTAGGTTTTGACAGGTAAAATTAGAAACTAATAATATATTTTATTTTGTAAATCGTAAAATGTAAAAACACGTTTGTTTAAGAAGTCCTTTAAGAAAGCTGAATACTACCATAACATTCATGGTAATTAGGTGAAATTACATTCTTTAATTCTTTATCTTAATTTTTTTTTTATTTTTAGACGATTCAAAACAGGTGTTTATTATTTCTTACAAATCATTGTTGATAATACTTGGGGGAAGAGAGTGAGAGGCAATTAATCTAACCATTTACATTTAGAGGGGAACGAAGTCACTATTTCTTTGAGGGGTGAAACTTTTTTGCCTCAAAGTTCAATCTATCATAACCTAAGTTCATTTTCCTAAGTCTAGGAGTTCAATACATGGACCTGGTTTGAAATCGTTTTAGGCTTTTAGTTTCTTTCTATCCCTTGCCATTAAGGAGTGGCAGAGGAAGAGATGGGAAGTATTTTTTTTGTTTTTCGCTCTTCTTTATCCATTTATATAATGGGTGGCACAAAATTGATCAAAAACATTTGATCGAATACATTTGATCAAATGCATTTGATCAAAGAAACATTTTATCGAATAACAATTGATCGTAAAGAAAAATGATCGAAAATAGATTTGAAAGAAAAAGCAATTGGTCGAAAAACCAAATATACATCAAATTAGAAACAATAAAAAAACTCAACTAATTTACCTAACCTGTGCAGCCTAGAGCCATAGCTGGTTGCTTCGCATGCAAGAAATGAAACAAATTAAAAAAATAACTAATTTACCTAACCTGTGCGAAAGCAATCAGTTAAATTTTAATGGCTCCAGGCCACACAGGTTAGGTAAATTAGTTAATTTATTTGATTTTTCTCATTTTTAAATATTTTTTTGCGAAGCAACCTTCGACGGCTTCAGACCATACAGGTTAGGTAAATTAGTTAGGTTTTTATAAAAAAACTTAAATTGCATGTGCGAGAGCAATCAATAAAATTTAAATGGCTCCAGGTCGCACAGGTTACATAAATTAGTTATTGCGAGGCAAACAGCGACGTGATCGCTCCTGGCCGCACAGGTTAGGTAAATTAGTTAAGTTTTATGTGAAAAAAATTATTGACCTAAAATGTCCCATCAGGAGGCAACTCGACCTTACTAAAATGCATATTTTGTGTGAATTAATCACAATGCTTTATTCTCAGTGACTATAAATATACTCATTTAGCTTTGAAAATATTAATTTCTAAATTTAAAAAAATAATTAAAATAGTAGATATTGTTTGGATTAAATTTGTTAAATGAAAATTTTGTAATTAGTACCTAATTTGATAATAGTCGCTGAGTTTATTTTCACCGGTAATAGAGATTAGACCAGCTATACTCAACCTTTTCTTCATAAATCCACATAAATCTGTTTGTTATGCTACACGGGCCGCACTATTTTTGGGTGATAACTAGGATTGCCACATTTTTGAAATTTAAATATAGGTCAACTGGTGACGATAGGCATCCGGTTTAAATATTTTTTAAAAAAAAGTTCTTATGTTATTTTAGTTGTTTTAATAAGCTTTGAAAAGTCGTAAGGTCAATTTGTTTCAACAAGTATTAAAAGTAATTTTAAAAAACCGACTTCAAAATCATGCAGATGCCATCACCACATCTTAACCAAATTTATATAGGATCACCCCTGAGATACCCCCTTATTAACAAAAAAAAAAGTCATAGAAATCGGACAAGGCAGTAAATAATTATCGCTAAATGTACATAAAAAATGAAGAGTTTGAAGATTTTCTTATGGACTCAATGTTTAGATTGTGACCAAATTTATAGGGAACCACTCCTGAGGTACACTAATAAAAAATAATTATATAAATCGGACAAGGTGGTAAAGAATTATCGCTAAACATACATTAAAAATGAAGAGTTTAAGGATTTTCTAATGGACATAATTATTAGATTTTGACCAAATTAATAAAGAAGAATCATTGAAATCGGACACCGTGTTAAAGAATTATCGCTGAACATACATAAAAAAAAATATTACGACGAATTGAGAACCTCCTCCTTTTTGAAGTCGATTAACAAGTAT
This sequence comes from Psylliodes chrysocephalus, assembly GCA_927349885.1. Taxonomy (NCBI): domain Eukaryota; kingdom Metazoa; phylum Arthropoda; class Insecta; order Coleoptera; family Chrysomelidae; genus Psylliodes; species Psylliodes chrysocephalus. The sequence goes on from OV651818.1 coordinate 19,530,570, forward strand.
TAAAAGTAATTTAAAATAACTGACTTCAAAATTGTGCAGATGCCATCAACACATCTTAATCAAATTTATATGGGACCACCCCTGAGGTACCCCCTTACTAACAAAAAAAGAATCATAGAAATCGGACAAGGTGGTAAAGAATTATCACTAAACATACACAAAAAATTAAGAGTTTGAGGATTATTTCATGGACCCAATTATTAGATTTTGACCAAATTTATATGAAACCACCCCTGAAGTACCTTCTTTATAACAAAAAAGAATCATTGAAATCGGACCCCGTGTTAAAGAATCATCGCTGAACATACATTAAAAAGAAACTATTACGACGAATTGAGAACCTTTTGTTTTTTGAAGTTAATAAAGGACTGTATGTCAACCATTTAAAATTAGTTGGGATCATAAATGCAAAACAATAAAAATATTAGCATGATATTTATCGCTTAATGTTAATGTTTTCGCGCATTTTGCTAAAAATTTTAAAAAGACAAAGCCATTGATTTAAAAAGCACCTTCCCAATAATAGTGTTTGGGGCCGTACAAAAAGCTTGGGGGGCCGCAAGTTGAGTATGGCTGGATTAGACGAACGCTTGCATGGTGCCGTTAGATTTTTTTTTACTATTTTGAATGTTGATTTTCGATACATTGTCCTTTGGATCTTATGAATTTTAGATCTATTGTCTTTTCTATAAACTTTTATTTGATAAAATAAATCTTCGATCAAATGTTAATCGATAAAATATATTTTTGTTCAATGTCATTCGACAAAATATATGTTCGGTCAAATTTCCAATTCGATCAGGTGTTTTTCGATCAATTTTGTGATACTCTGATATAATAGACTGGCAACATTGGTAAATATCCAGCTAGCACATAACGTTGCCAAGCCTTTCGGCCATGTTGTTTTAAGGGAACGTAATAATATTACTATACAACTATACAATGCAAAGTTTATGAGAAGTTGTTAAGGAAAATAAAAACCTCGCAAAACTTCTATTTGTTACTTATTTATTTAGGGCCGATCTTTTTACCTCTGAGTAAAGTTACATGTATCTTAGATTTTATTAATTATGAAGTCAAATAATTATTTAGTTACCAAATTATTATCGATAGAACACAATGCGTGAGAATCAACTAACAGCTTGACTTCACTTTAACACTCAAGGCAACTCAACTCGTTCTGCCTGGGGAGAGTGCAGCCGACGGTACGCTACCACCGCTACCACTTCTCGCACCCCACTCTTGACTGCCAATGTGCTTTACCGTAATACAATTAACAAAAATTTGTTTACCCGCTAACACGGCCATACTGATCTATATTTCGCTCTCGAAATATTCTCTTTTTTTGTGTAACGACTGGTTGTTAATTTGTAATATATTAAATTAAAAAAATATTAAACAAAAAGAAAAGACATCTCAAGTAAAAATAACAAAATTACAAGATTAGCGGCCAAATTCTTTCCACGTCAATTATTTCGAAAAAGTTTCCTGTTTATCTTCTCGTCACATTCAGAGACGAGGCAGAACCTTGCATTTTTAAATAAGTGACACAACACCCCATGTCTTATAATTTAAAACACTTTATTCAAGATTTTAAAATAATTTAAAACACAATCTGCTCTTTGGTTACCAACAATATCCGTCAGACATTTTTCAATTAATATGTTTAAAATAATTTCAAAATAAAAACTATGCTCCTCGAATTTCAACAATATCCGTCCAGCATTTTCAATTTATATATTTTTTAAATCATTTAAAATAAAAGCTATGCTCCTCGGATTTCAACAATATCCGTCCAGTTTTTTTTAATTTTAAATCATTTAAAATAAAAGCTATGCTCCTCGGATTTCAATAATATCCGTCCAGCATTTTTCACTCTACTAGTCACAAAATGCTTACCACCTGCCATCGCGTGATTAAGAAGCAAGTCATCTAGTAGGTATCGGGCAGTTAATATATCATTTAGGCAACAAAACATAAAGGAAAAACCAAAAACAGAAGAATTACTTGCTAACACCGCCCATCCAGGACAGTACAACTTACCGACTTTTTTCTGTGATTGTGAATCCTCGAATTCCTCATACCGTTTATTAGACCACATTTATAAAATATAAAGCTTGCACGATGCTAACAATTACACTATATTTAATATTTCAAAAGATTTCACTAAATTTGTGCTAAGCATACAAAATAAAAGCAATAAGTTCAGAGGTACTCTTCAGATATTTGGCTGACCTATGAAATGATCCAGAATCAATAAAATTATTATTTTTATTAGAACACTTATGACAATGACAATTGCCTAACATATGTCTCTCATTCAACCTATTTACAAATACAGGGTAATGTTACATTCCGAATATATCATCTCCCCTTTCTAAATTTCTTCTCCTTCATCTCCCTTTTTTTTATTTTTATTAAAAATTTTCTATTCCTCTTTACTTTTCTGCCGTTGACTAATTTAATTGTAAAGTTTCTATATCTTCCTACCTCAATAATTTCTCCAATAGTGTTCCAAAGTTTGGTAATCGGGTCCTGTATTCTTACAGTGTCACCTATGTTTAATTTTGGTAGATCTTTTGCATGTTTGTTGTATATATTCTTTTGGTATTCAATTTGATCTAGGGCTCTCTTCTCACACTTCTCTGCATCTATCTGCCACTCTAATGAAAATGATTTGGTATGAGCAGATACTAAAGATCTTAATGGATGACCAAAAATCATTTGAGCAGGAGAACGACCGTTTGCTTTAGGTGTATTTCTCCACTCCAATAATCCCCAATAAAATGTGTCTTCATTTAAATTACCATTTTGTGTACATTTTTTAATTAAAATTTTCATCGCTTTTACTGCAGCTTCTGCATGCCCATTACTTTGAGCGTAATAAGGTGTAGAAGGACAATAAATAATTTTCCAGTTCTTTAAAAACTGTCTAAACTCGAATGAGCTAAATTGAGGACCATTATCTGTTCGAATATGAATGGGTATTCCTGTACTAGCAAATATAATTTTTAAATCATTTATAATTTTTAAACTAGTTGGTATCCTATTGTTGTAATGGCAAATAGTTGGCCATCCAGAAAATTTATCTACATAAACTAAATAATGCTTCCCAAAACAAGTAAAAAGGTCACAAGATACCGATATATATGGTCGATTTGACACAATCATGTACCATTGTTTCTTTCTGCAAAGAAGGTCGAGACACCTGGCATAACTCACATGATTCTACCATATTCTTAATGTCATTTGATATCCCTGGCCAAAATACCACTTGACGTGCACGATATTTAGTTCTTTCGTTTCCTTGGTGTGAATCGTGAAGCCTTTTTAAAACCAACTTCCTCATTTCTTTAGGTATAAGTATTTGAAACCTTTTAAAATCAGACCATCTTCGACGCTTAACTCACCTCTAACTGACCAATAAGGTAATAATGCTGCATGCAAGTGACTTCTGGTATCTGGAAAATTCCATTAAGTTTTGATAGTCTTGATCTCCTGTTGCGAAACCTTTAATTTCATTTAATATAGGATCACATTTTTCAAGATTATTAATATCGGCTAAATCTTCATTAATGGCATATATTTTGTAAATTTCGTCCAACAATATATCATCTTCCTTGGGATATGTCACTGGAGCTCGTGATAAGGCATCTGGCATTTCTTGAATTTGGTACCCATTCTGCTTGAAAAATAAACCCCGCTAATTTTTCTTTTAGTCTTTGAATTCTTGGATTTTGAATACTATCAAGGGTCTGATTATTTAAAATTGGAATCAGAGGCTTATGGTCTGTTTTTATAACAAAATTCTCTAGGCCTAGTAAATATAGTTTGCATTTATTTACTGCCCAACTAACAGCTAATAATTCTAATTCTACCATAGCATATCTTGATTCAGCATCACTAAGAAATCTTGACCCACAGTGTACCAACTTCCAAACTTCATCATGTTGTTGTAACAAAACGTAGCCCAAACCATGTATTCTTGAAGCATCTGTTTGTATTTCTGTTGGTAATGATGGGTCATAATGTGCTAATATAGGTGGTTCGGAAAAAATTTTTCTTATATTGTTAAAAGCCATATAATGGACCGTTGACCATCGGAATTTATTTTTGACTTTCAATAAATCCCTTAAAGGAACTGAACATGAACTTATTTTGGGTGAAAAGTGACCTAGTTGATTAACTAGACCTATAAATGATCTTAATTCCGTTATACTCTTCGGTTCCGGAAAATCTTTGATTGCTTGAATTGTTACTGTTACTGGATCTGCTTTAATACCATTTTCACCAATTGAATACCCTACATAAGATACTGCTGGTTTTGCAAATATAAATTTATCAGGATTTAGTGTTATATTGTTGCTACGTCAACGGTCTAATAAGCGAATAACTCTTTCGATATGATTCTCAAATGTTTCATCATATAAAAGAATATCATCAACAACTTTTTCAATATTCCCTATGTCTAATAGCGCTTTATCTCCTCGACGGCAAAACTCATCTCCAGAACTCACCAATCCCATGGGGGCCCGTTGAAACTGATAGCGTCTCCATGGAGTCAAGAAAGTGGTCAATATTTGACTTTTTTTGTTAAGTCCTAATTGCCAGTATCCACTTTTGGCGTCTAATATGGAAAAATATTTGCTGCTTCTATTTATATTTGAAACTGCTTCCCGTGGAGCCTTAAATGGATGAACTGGCCTTTTAATGAATTTATTTAGCATTGTAAAATCTATACATACTCGAGGTTTTCCATTATTTTTTTGAACGACTACCAGGGGACTTACAAAATCTGAGGGCGTATCATCAACAGATTTTATAATCCCTTTCTTAACCATATTATCTAGTTCTGCTTTTACAGATTGCCTCCAAGCAGAAGGGATTTTTCGTGGACATGATATTGCAAATGGTACTACTTTATCTTTTAAATGTATGTGCACCAACTTTCCAGCCATTGGTTTCAATTCTTCGTCGTCATTAAAGACGTCTTTATACTCCTGTAGTATCTTCTGCTTAATGTCTTCACATTCCTTTGGTGATGGATTTACTGGTACTTTAGAAAACCTTTTAACAGAAGCTACGGTATAAGTCCTACAAGTGATAGCCAAATATTTCTCATATGCCTTTGAGTTGGGAATCTAAAAATCAAGCATAAGCATATTTATTTTACTACTATAGTCCAGACTAAAGTGTTTCTATTAATTTTAATTTTTTGCGAAATTATTAACGTTAAAAGATCAAAGAAAATAATTAACAGTAGAACAAAACTAGATAGATAATACACGTGATATTACGGCAAAAATCTTTAAATCTACACCACTGAACTATGCAATACATCATCACCTAACCTTACTTACTTATGAAAAGATACTTCAGCACCGACATTTTTCAGTTTTTTGCACAAAATGCACTCGCGAACCATGTTGTTAGCTATACACAAGCCGAAATTTTTTCAAAAAAGTATAAAGATTAACAAAAACACCCAATATGCAACAATTTACTGGATCGCAACGTCGCAAACTATCGATGGATAAAAGACTATACGTGAAGTCCGTGACGTATAGTATGAATGAAACAAGGTTATTTTAAATTGCGGTGGTGTCACGTTTAACGTTTTTAAAATCCTTGCATTTATTTGCAGGAATAGTTAATCTAAGTATTTGCAAAGTGGTTATTTAGCAAGAGTATGTATGTAAAAACGATAGGTACAAAAATGCCCTGCATAATGGTGTAAAAATAGGTGCTGCTAAAATATAAAGTCTGCTGAAAGCAGTTAAAATAGCTTAATCTACTTTTTACATATTTTATACGTTTTTTGTTTTGTTACAAGTCATTTTATTTTGAGAAATACTATTAGAAATGTTTTGGGAAATTTTGCAACATCTCTGCCCACAATGCGTCGGAGTTAAAAACACTGCACTAGGTACAAAAATATTCTAATTAATAAAACTTGTTGCCATTAGTGAGTTATATAGGTAAAAACTATTTTTAAGTATGACAGGGATAAACTACACAGCCTGGCAACAGCGCAGCAGGCAACGCATGTCGGTTCATTTACGAAATAGCTACGCGCTACGTTTCTTTGCAATGTATGACCGGGTTTTAAAGGTAAATAGAAGAGCTTTGGTATTTTTATTGTATACCGTGGCGCAGTCAGTGAAAGCTTTCTTTTTATTATCAGTTATATGTTTTGCCAGGCTTTTTCCTACTTGTGTGTAGTGAGTATTAAAAATTTCACTTATTTTTATTTTGTCTATTTTGGGTTTTCCAGTACCATCAAAAAGTTCTTGAATTTTAAAGGTAAATAGAAGAGCTTTGGTATTTTTATTGTATACCGTGGCGCAGTCAGTGAAAGCTTTTTTTTTTTATTATCAGTTATATGTTTTGCCAGGCTTTTTCCTACTTGTGTGTAGTGAGTATTAAAATTTTCACTTATTTTTATTTTGTCTATTTTGGGTTTTCCAGTACCATCAAAAAGTTCTTGAATACATGTAGATGTATAGCCCTAACATTTATTAGTGTATTCATTAACGGCTTCCCAAATTTTTTTACAGTTTTTTTGATTATTTAATATTAAATGTTTGTAATAGTCTTGTTTTACCTGATGTATTAAATTGTTAATTTTGTTTCTATGTATTTTATATGTCCTACAGGCTTCGTCAGTTTTATACTTCCTATATGCTTTGAATAGTCTATCTCTTTCTTTCATGGATTGGATTATTTCGTCAGGTATCCACGTATTTTTTTTGGGTTTAATTTTTATGTTTGCAGATGTTGTGGCTGTTCTACGCTTGAATTCACAATATTTATAAACTTATTTGTAGCCAATTCAACATTATTAGTTTGGAATATTTCAGCAAAAGACTTATCATTTAAAGAAGTTCTTAGTTTATTATAATTAATGTAATTCTTAGTTACAAAATTAGGTTTTTTTTTTAATTCTGTAGGTATGCTTTATAGAAATTTAAAATGAGTTAGTTGTATACAATATCCTACAGATATCCACTAGATAAATAATATTGTCAATGAACGCGAGCGCAGGCGCGGATATTTTCTGCCCTCACAGGTGCCATAGGCCATTTTATAGTTTGTTTTCGTTTTGTGGGGGGTCGTGTGCATGAGTTCCATTTGATAATTTTGGATTAAAAGGAGGTAAGTAAGCTTTAAAATCTAAATTTATTAGTGTAAAAGGTTGATAGAATTTAGTTAAATAAGACCATTCACGTTATTAAGATTGTTAAGTAGGTTGTATATATGTAATGTATGTTAAAATCCGTGTCCTTTTTAGGTAATTCACAACTAGAAATTCATGTCGTTGTTCAGTGGCGTACCCAGGATTCATTGCTGGAGGGGGGCAATATGGTAAAGGTCAAGTACAGCCCCCGCGCAGGGGACGCCGGAGGCTAACCACCGAAGGCAGAAAATTTTGGGTTTGCCACGCCTAATTTTTACTCAGGAGTCGTTAAAATCGTTAAAAAATCACGCCTTCGTCACCCTCTTGCCAAAAGTCGTCAAGATCGTCAAAAAAAAACACGCCTTTTTTTCCAAAATTCTTTTAAATTATTAGTTATTGTTGTATATTGGATAAGTGACACTCTGCACAAAAGGCTTTTTTTATACTTTATTTTCGTTTTGGGTATAGCTTCAATAAAAATATAGGTTCACTTTTTGGGCGAATTTTACAACAGAGCATCTTTTTTTATTCAGGAAGAAAATTCCAGTTAAAATTGCGGCGCCTATATATAATATGTGTGTATGTGTGATTAGGTTTAGATTTTCCTTGACTGCGGGTACTATGTTCATTCGTCAGCTTAAATGTAGTATGTTATTTAATATAATAGTATGTTTATGATATAGTTTACTTTTTTAAATATATTTAGCCTGCTCATAATATTTGTCTTTGTTTTACCTAACTATACTTAATATAACAGCAATAAAGAATAAGATTTATTTTTAAGATGCTTATATGTTAGATTACTCTTGCGTTGCATTCAATTTAAAACTTAATTTACATATTTAATGATATTTTGGTGTTTTTTAGAAATAGTGTACAATATTTAATTGTAAAAATAAAATGTTGATACTCTTTCTACTCTACATGCTATACCATGCTGTGTAGCATCAAAAATAGTTCATACTAGAATAGTAAACTTTGTATGGGTTTCTATACTAAATTTAAAATACAGGGCATTCCGATGTTATGCTACTGAAATGGTAAATTTCTTCATATGGAATGTGTTTAGTTTATGCAGTAGATTGTCCACTCATCTTTCAAAAAAAATTAATGAAGCATTAAATATGACACTCTGTGGGCATATAATTTTCGATAATTTAAATATATCAAATAATGGATGTACATCGGATATGTTAAACATCTTTAGGATATATTATCCATTGATTACTTATAAACCTCTACTGAAGGTACCTATTAGATATTTTAATAGATACCCAAAGGATATCTTCTATATCCTGAATATAGACGGACATTTGGATATCCCTATTAAATCCACGGGATATATTGGATATCCACAAAAGATATTCTGTGGATATTTCTTGGATTTGGTGTGTTGTCTGGGGGGTAATGTACATTAGTCAATACATATTTTCATATTTGTTAATGTTAATAAAATTGTATTTAAAAGTTTTATATTTTTGACTCTCAGTTTGGCCTGATCAGACGTTTATTAAAAGATTTATTTAAGACTCAATGTATAAAATGTAATGTTTTTTTTTAGATGCTGCTGAGAGCTACTATGGTGTGCTGCCCAAAAAGTAAGTAAAATAGCAATAAGAAAATAGCTAAGAAGGTCGACAGAAAGGAGTGCGTATAAAACTAATACATGTTTGATATTATTTATGACAATAAAAATATGTGCATGGTTGCAATTATTTTATTTCTAATTAATGAAGATAGTAATGTCTATCAGATGTCCATAAGTTGTCCAAAAGCAATTCAAAAAAAGTTTATGGAGTCAAAATGGACGTCCAGGAGTGGGACATTTTTAGAGTTTTAGAGTCCGATATGTCTATCAATGGACTTCCGATGGACATCCAATGGACATCCAATGGATTAACGTGTGCTATCTGAATTAATAAAGAAATAGTTTTATTACTAAAGTTTTCTGGCATATTAAATTTTTTTCTAGGAATAACATTATTTGAGAGCTGAATATTTTTATAGAAATGCAAACCAACCTGTAGATTAGTCCTTTTATATTTTTTAAAAACTTTATCACTTTTTTTAATCATATATTTTATTGCATCTGTCAACCATCGCACTTTAACTTTAGTAACTCTAAATTTTACTATTGGAGCTTGTCTGTCAAAAAGATTAACTAATTATTTACAGGAAATGTAATATTATCCTCAATGTTATGAGTTATACGGTATTTATTCTTCGTCTTAAAATAGTTTTAACGGACAGCAATATTTAAATCCGGTACCGAAAGCGTGTTTCGTGATGAGCATAATAAGACCGCTCTTCAGTTTCGATTGCATTTGTTAAGTTGGTAGTACATCTTCATTTTCCTACCGTTGCGTGCTGGATTTTCCGGGACACCTTTCCGCGCCCGCCATTCATTCGCTTCGTTTAACTTTTAATTAATAAGATTTACGGAGTTGGAGATTCCAGACAGCTGTGAGAGACGGTTAAGAGCGTTTAACAAAAACATTTCAGATTGGTTTTTCGACTAGTTCAGTTAGGATTATAATATTTGTAGGTAGTTAATTAGCAAGAGCAGTTGTCTTGAATTAGCAATAATTAATTTGTAAACAAAAGTTGGGTGTAGAACAATTTCTGTTAAAATTTACACGTAGCAAGAAAACATACTGTATAACTTATGTTGCAGTCATTAAGGATCATGAAGGTGTTTCTATTGTGCAATAAAACTGAACAAATCGAACTCATATATTTTTTTGTGACTGTCCAATATACAACTCGAATAAACCTAACAATACCGAATTTCTCAATAATGTATATGTTACGGGCAGTATTGTAAATTGGGCATTGATAATATTGACCGGACACTAACGTCAGCAGCCATATTTGCTGACCAATATCGTTATTATCTGGGCAGTAACGAAAATGCCCATTAATCGTGGAGAATGTTGATAATATTTTTTGTTTGCATCTTTATCCGGCCATTAACGACATCGACCATCAATAAGTGGACAATGTTGAAAATATATTATTTTTTGCTCTTTGGCCGGCCATTAAAGACATTGACTATCAATAAGTGGGTGAAGTTGATTTTAAAGAATTAGGTTGGTACTGTGACTCAAAGTTTTTGACAGTGACCAGCAGTACATCGGATTTACTTGCTTTATTTGTACATCGGTCTCCTTTTGACAGAGTAGGTGAGCTGTGTCCAGGCCGTTCGTGTTTATGCCGGTCGGCGTAGCCAGGTATGGATCAAAATTTTCTGGTGGTGGCGAAGCCGCCACCCTACGAGAAGCCGTTGCTTCGTCTTCTTGTTGTCACGGCATTATTATTATTATTTGTTCATGTATGTGAAATTTGCTTCTAAGGTTTTTAAAATACTACAGAAAAATACTTAAGTCTTCCATTCCATCATCTGAAATAAAGTTAGATTCGAATTATGATATACAAATAATGGGGATACAGCTTAAGGTAGAAACTACAAAGATTTTCAGATGACGAATGACTTCAAGTGCACAAAAAGATAAATTTTATACTTATTTGGTATTTTTATCTATAGAAGTCGAAATATTGTAGGAAGTGACCAACACAACTAAAACATATACTTAATTCACAGCAAAGATTAAAAATAAATAAATATCGGTAACAAAAATATATATATAATATATTTAATTACGACGAATCAATATGTTGCGTTTGTTAAAATTAATGCAAAGGAAAGTTTGTTGTGCATGTTAATAGTTCTACTTTGAAAAATAACAATGCCCTTCCAAAGTCTTTAATAAGAAAAAATATAAGAAGAAATATTATGATGTAAAAAAATTATAATAATATGAGCTAAAACTATGTTACATTTGTTGTGTATCACTTTAGAAAATCAATAATTTTTTTTTTTGTAATTTTCATCCGCTCTTTTCTAGTAACGTTAATTTAAAAAAATTTAAATTTGGAATCGTACTTCAATTATGTTAAGAAAATATAGCGTATTGTGCTTATTCTACTTAAAAGTTAATACGACTATGGAAATCTACGTATTTTACAAATAGCTTCAGACTAAGTTGAATTACCTTAAAGATAACGACATGTTAGTTAACTTTACCTATTTAAAGAAATAATAACTTGTAAGTTTTATCAAAAATTTACCTGTAGGTAAATGTAACATATTTAGGTCACCCTATTTTTGGAAATGCTCTATTAGTAAATTTCAGCGATATTAAGTGTACATTTTTATTTAACGTGTGTTGACAAATCAATTTACTGGATACTGGAGTAATTTGTTTGTTTTTCACGTTATACTGCACTTGAGATTTAAAACGTTTGACTTTACGAAAAAAATCGAAAGTGTATTATTTATTATTTTTTGCATTTATTTATAGCTCTATCTATACGGTAAGAGAATTAAGTTTACCATGCAACGGTTTTTTAAAATGGCCGAAATTCTTAAGAATAATGACGAAGACAATAAGTGAACAACCTAATTGTTAAAATAACCTAAATAATATAAATTTTACAAATACGTTATGGCAGGTTTTAAATTTGTGGTTTATAGTCGAAATTACTTTGTAGCAGTTAATATTTATTTATTCAGGATAACTTTTAGGTCAACTAAATGAGTAATCGACTATTTGGTTAAAATTAAGTAGAAGAACAAGGTATAATTTTTCTACAATATCGGCCTAATATTACTTTAACGTAGAGTAAATTAAGCATCCAAATAGGTTACTTTATAGGCATAAAGTTACGAAAAATGTTCTACCAAATCTACCTAGTAGGATATTCTACTATAAAGACGATTTTTAGTTGCCAAACAGGTAGATGTTACCTAATTATGATACCTAATTTTACTTTAAAGGAAATTTACCTTTGAGGTAATTTTTGGTTATTTTTGTTAGTAGTTTTTGCCTTTCTGATTTGGTAAATTTAAAGTACAGGTATATTTTTCTAGTCAATTTTCCGTAATACTTCCCTCAATAAGTAGATTTGACTTTTACCAAGTCGATTTTTAGCTAATAATATCGAATATGTTTGCTGGATATATTTTGTTTGTTTACTAAACCACTAAGGTCCTATGTAAGCCACTATGTATTTAAAGACATACAGTTTTCTAAAACAAAGTTTTATATATTTTTTTAATTGAGTATAACTTAATTTAATAACCAGACAGTTTATTCAAATGATGTCTTCAGTTATTACCTTCCACTAAAAACAAAAAAATAATTCATTATCCCAATATTTACAATTCGCGAAACTTCAGACTCGTTTTTCTTACATCACATGTTATATAACATAAAACTTTATAATTTTAAGGCAGCGATATTTATGGTTAATGTCGAGTAGGAAAACATATCCTACATTTGTCTCACTGGATTTCTTATCTTCAATTTTCTTGTGAACCTTGGGTCAACGAGTTCTGGCAGAAAGCATTTTTGAAAAAAAAATTCCAGTTTCGGAAACATCTTCGTTTCAATATATCCCTCACTCATGTGTGTAAAGTGTTTTTTTAAAAAACTTTTATTTCCTAGTTAAACATTAAACATACCGCAATTATTCAGCACATTTTTAGTTACCTTTGCTTGGAGATTTCACATGTAGAATCAGAATCTTCATCCTTTTTGGTGCTGTGAATATTAGTCTCCTGTGACAGTGTTTCCAATGTCTAGCTAAAATATTAAGAAAACCAATAGTTATTTTCTTCAATATTCTCGATTTCATTAAATCCCTTTTGTGGTAGAGAGTCTCAATTATTAATGAACACGCGACGGATTCTCCATAATCTTTGACATTATTAAAAACGCTACAATAAATAAAATAAGTAAAAATAGTCTCATAATATTTGATAATATCTTCTAAAAAGTATAGAACAGCATCATCTCTAGAAAGTGCTTTACCGGCAGGAGAAACGATATATTCTGCCACTGTTCTAAACGTTTAGTATCCTATAAAAAACATCTACAGTGACACAGTTGGGGTTAAAAAAAAATAACAGTAGCAACTCTTTATCTAACATTAAAACTCTATAAAAAATAAATTTTCTTTTCTAGTAAGTTAAATTTAATACATCATTATTATTGTTTGTAAGTCAGCAAATATAACTATAAAATTTTATATTATAAAAACTTTTAATAAAATAAACTACACTTTGTAAGATACATATTGTGACTAGTTTACATTAAATATTATATTTAGACATGAATACATTATGTTACTTACATTAGAAGATTTAAAAGAGAAATAAAAAACAATATAACCATTAACAATTTTTTATTTTTTATTTTTAAGTCTGTATTTCGGAAACCAGTAATATTTTATCTAAGCATGTTTCGTTTAATCGTCTTATTTTTATTTAGAGAATCTTCAGTTGTTCTGTGTTGCATTCTCAATGAGACATTCTGTATGTAACACTTTCCATTCATATATTTATTGTTATTATTATATTAATATGTGTAAGAGGGTAAAAAAAGAGGAAGAGGGAGAGATATAAAGAGATATATTTAGATAAAGATAAACTTTAATCTAGTAACCAAAGGTCAAAAGAAAAATTAATAAATGATAAATGTATATAAAATTACCAAACAATAAAAAAGTAACAAGAGTCAAAATGCTTTGATTGATGGTTGAGGTGATGTTCATTTAATGCACATAGTCGGGTTTTCCTATAAAAAAGAAAATATTTGTGAGTGTCCGTGAACATTACTTTAGTAATTACTTATTATCTCAATAATTATTTTATTATCTTAACAATTATTTATTATCTCAATAATTATTTATTATCTTAACAATTATTTATTATCTTAGCAATTATTCGAACAATAACCAAGTACAAAGGGATTGGATACGCAATGTATTGTTACACTGGTTTTTGGTATCACAATTTATCTTATATCAGCCTCGAATTCCTGTAGACTCTCATTATGTTTTTGACTACGAACCTTTAGCTGACTTTGGAATACCCGTTGCAAATGCTGCTGGCCATATCTTGTCTCCAAAGCTTGGAAGAAAGATGAATAACTGGGTTCCTCTTCAGGAAGTAACTGTAAAACGGTTGCTGCCTGACCTCGCAGTGACACTATCAATGAAGCCGATATCTCTTTCTCGGTTTAGCCATTGGCTCTAGCTGCAGCTTCAAATTGGAATCAATATGATTCCCATGTTATCTGACCGTCAAACTTGGGTATCTTAAGGGTCTTGCTAGTATAGTTTTGTGAAACTGAGATTCGAATGCGGCTTGGTTCGGTTATGGATAAAGACGAGGTAGTAGTATTTGCAGCTTCAATGCTGTTTACTAAAGCTTGGCTGTAAATTCTCTTTCCTAGCTCAGCCATTTCAGCTCTAATTTGCCTTTTCAACTCTACTCTAGCCTGTTTTTGTTGTTTTAAATTAGCTTTTAAATGCTCTTGTTGTTGCTCTAACATATCTTCTTTAATTTTAAGCTGACCAACCTTTTTCTTGAAAGTATCCTGGATTTGTAGCAAACCGTTCATAATTTCTACCTCAGCTTTTCTACGCCTCTCTTACGTCTTTTCTTCTCGCCTTTTATTTTCCTCCTCTTCTTCCTTCCTACGTCTTTCCTTTTCCTTGTCTCGCCTTTCCTTTTACTCTTCTCGCCTTACTCTCTCCTCTTCCATCTTCAAAAACGATGCTGGTGGGCCTGAGGTATCCATGCCTGCTTTGTACTCAGTGAATCTAGTATTTACCATGAACTTTTACTTATATCCCACCGCTGTCACCAATGTTACACTGGTTTTTAGTATCACAATTTATTTCAATTCAACTTTTACAACAATCATTCAACTGATAACATTAACATGTAACGTCTATCATAAAACTGAAAACTGACGTCAGAATCATCCTTATATAGCTTGCATGACTCTTCTTAAACCTTCGCGAACTGTTGCGTCGTCTAGAATATTCTTGACGGGTAATGCATTTCCAGATATTACTAGAATATTCTATCTTCTTTTACTTGCACTTTTACTTATAACGACCGCAGCACACGGTAGGGCGATAAGTAACATTCCACTTCTTTTTCTATCTGTACATTTCCTATGATAGCCGCAGGCTACTGCAGGGTGCTGCGTAACAGTATTTATTACTGTTTTGTTTATTTCATTATCAAGGCATAGTACCTAGAAGTATGAAATATGGTCACGAAGGGATATAACACGCGACTTGACCCCTGCCTAGTTACTACCCTTTTGGCGTAAAGGGATTTGACAAGCTATACGTCTCACATTTCTACTAGTACTGAACTGTGCAATCAGTATGAAGGGATTAAAAGCGCGACATACTCGTTCCATCTTCTAGAGATTTACCCCGAAGATCGAATTCAAAGCAGTGTACTGAACAAAAACGCGCGATTGTTCGCTCCGAAAATCATTTTTATGTACACACGAATAATTATTAAATCGATATTCAAAACAGTTATCTTTATAATCTAATCAACAATTAAATATCAATAAATATTGAAGGCATTTATCTAAAAACTCAAATACTAAAGCAAAAGGGCACATTGATAAATCTCACCTGTAAATCATATCACCCACAATTCACAATATATTATTCTTCTCTCAAACTGCACCTATAACCACTGAACAGTACCTTTCTGAAACGTTAAAATAACAGAATGCCTCTATTTACTTTCAAGGTACCTAAAACACTCAAAATTCATACTATGGGTAATAATCATAAATCAGCGCCTTTATTGTGATCATTTCAAGAGCGGCTCGAAAACGCTGACAACATAATATCAACAACCAGCTGTGCACTGAAGCATCTTCTCATATTACCTTCTCCTAATACCAAAACATATCATGAAACTAATTTTAGGAAAATCAAATAGTACAGCGACTTACATATGGTATTTATATATCGATTTGTTTACAACTGTTTTCTTCTTAGCATAGGCTTTTACATCACATAACACTTTTATGTGTATTTTGTAGTTATTAATGTTTTCAACATTGTGTTTCCTTTCTTACTAATTCTTCTTGTATTACTACTAACTAAAAAAATTATTATTAAAGAATTATTGCTTTTATAATAAACATTAGTACTGCATGTTTACCTCATATTTCTTAAAAAATAAAATTACAAAGTTTTTGTAAAATTTAACAGACTTTTCCAATAACGGATGTGAACTACATTAAATATGTAAGTTGGCTCATGAGCTAGGAGGAGCCTATCTACTTTGGAGGATGCACAATGGTCCTAGTGAGGTCTAAGTGCCGTGGGTTTAGCCTCTCTCCACACGTTACAGATACAAATGGTCTTTCCGGAATAAAGAATATATTTTTCCTGTATGAGGGCAGATATGGAAGTTCAGGATTACCCTGTATACTGAATAAAATAAAGACTAGCAATCCACCTACATTATTATGTAACGCACATTCTACAACATAAACGAGTTATAACTTGTACTTAGCTTGCATTCTGCAGGAATAGCGGTACAATAAAACAAAGCAAGTTATAAAACTTAAAAAGAAACTTCCTGACGTTCGTATATATAAAACAAAATTTGACAGACTGACGTAAACATTTCCCGGCGAAAAATAAATTTCACTCGGCTCTCTCTCGTTTCTCATCTTTTTGTTTTCATTACCGATTACGCTTTCCCAACTCGATTCTAAAAGTTGTTCTAAATTGCACAAATTAAAACGACTTATCCTGAATGAAAAACGATAAAAGTGAGTTTTATGCGTTTCCATATCTTTCTTGAAACGGCACGAAGCGCCTCTATCGGAAACATTATTGAATTTTATTTGAATTTTATCTGCGCTATCCAATAATATTTCCATAAAGTCTAATATCTAATATTTTTCGATATTGTTGAGGGATTTCCGATCATTTAGAATATTTTTATTGCTTTATTTATTTCGTACAGTTGCTTTTATTTTATTAAATATCACCGTCGTTATTACACTATAAAATATCACCGTCGATATCAAACACAGCAATATCACAATCTTTATCATGTAAAGTATTTTCAATCAAAACACTGCTCAATCTAGTTTCCATCTTACTAAAAGTGGTTTCTTGTCTCTGGCGCATTTGGTGTGGAAATTACTTATGTGCCAGTTTTATTAATACAGTTTAATAAGGTACTAAAAAGACTCCGGTAGCCTTAGATGGAGATACAGAAATTCTAGGAGTAAATTACACATAAGACTATAATAATTCTAGTAAGTATTTATATATAAAAACGGAATTTAATCGTAACTGTTACCGTAGAGAATCTCTGGAAGTTAAAATGAATACATAATAGGGTTAATATACGGCTAAATAACCGCAATTATAACCCAATCGTGTTGAATTTTACGACATGCGGTTAAATCGCAGAAAATTTAATTGTTTATTCACTGTTACATAAAATTAACTCTGTAGCAAATCAAAACATTCCGACATATTGTGTGTCTCAGAAACTTGCTTACACAACAGAATTATAGAAAACCTATTAAACATAAATGGTTATAGCTTATTAGAAGCTCGGAGTAGTACAGAGAGGACAGTAAACATTGTTTGTGTCGCCTTGATAATATCGCATGAAAGATTCTAATTAGAGAGAAATAGATTAATATATCTATCTCTCTATTTATTTTTCCAGTTATTTTTAGACAATTTTTTAAGTTTTTACTTAAATTCGTTCAAGTATGGTGGTGCTAAAAGTGACTTTGATTTGTAGGGTTTATTTTATACTAAGAAAAGACTTGTATTTTATGTGATTTCAAACATAAAAGAGGAGGTGAGGTTACGTTTCACTCGTTAATATTATTTCTTACCGAAGAACATGGGTGTCGTTTAAGGAGAAAAAAGGAAAATAAAATATGCATAATAAAAAAAATAAAATTATTATTAGTGTTCTAAAATATAAATTAGAAGAAACTTATGGTTAGAGGCACTGGAATGGACTGAAAAATCGAGCACTTTTAAAAATTGTATCTTTACTTTTTAGGAACTTTGTATTACATAAACAAAGCAGGAAAAAAGAGTAGTGGTGAACCTGTCACCTAAAAAAATAAAAGGTATTGTGTTTAATAAATTCGGCGAACCAATAATATGTTTGAATGTTTTTAGTATAGTAATTTCTTCAGGTACTAGATTATTTGATTATGGACCTTCTTTAAAAGTATTAAACTTGCCAACAAATAAACGTAGATATAGTTTGAACAAAAGTACCTCATACACTTCAATATTAAGTTCAAGGTATGACTCTGAAATTCTCATCAACAAAATTTGAGTCACCATTAATTAAGAAGTAAATCAAATTTGATCTAAGCTGATACATTAAATTGTATATGAATACTTATTTAAGAAAACCTAGATATTTTGGTAACTTCACATTGAAGTTTTTAGAAAATCGGTTATTATGAAGACTTTTTTGTTGCCAACAGTACTGCTTCAAACTTACGAAACAGAAATAAAACATTACAGACACAATTCAGTTGAGTAAAAAAAGTATGTGCCATATCAAAAAAAATCATTAGTTTTTGGACGCATACTGTATATTTCTGCATGGTCTAAAATATAAACTATCATCAGTAAAATAAGAATATTTAGTTACCTAATTTAAATAAAGTAACTAGATAATTTATATTTTAAACGAAGTCATTAGAAAAGTAAATTGAATTCCTATATATTTTTTTAATATCCTGAAATACTTCTACTCATGCTAAATAGGTAAATATACAGAGTGTTTCAAAATTTAAACATGTATGGGATATTTTAGTACCGTTTTAAAAATATATCAAGAAAAGTATCTGGGTGATTCTCGTATAACTGTGATTTTTTATGTCCAATGTTTTATTTATCGTTTAGCATAAGTTTTCCTCATCAAAAAGTTATTAATATTATAAATTTAGAGGTATTTTACAATCAACATTATGAATTAGATCATAAACCTTCGTAATTTTTTTTAAGCTGCATATAAATATACTCGAAATGTCAGTACCGTGGCATGTTCGATTCTCATTTTTGAAATCAAATATATAAATTTCTATCAAAATTCATTTTTTAATATAAAATGCACCTCTTATAACTACAATCTAATGCGTACTGCATTGAATTTTATTGCAATTTTATACCAATCTTTTGATTGGTAAAAAAAAATAATCATTTATATGGGTGATTCTCGCCTAACTGTGATTTTTTATGTCCAGTGTTTTATTTATCGTTTAGCATAAGTTTTCCTCATCAAAAAGTTATTAATATTATAAATTTAGAGGTATTTTACAACCGACATTATGAATTAGATCATAAACCTTCGTAATTTTTTTTAAGCTGCATATAAATATACTCGAAATGTCAGTACCGTGGCATGTTCAATTCTCATTTTTGAAATTAAATATATAAATTTCTATCAAAATTCATTTTTTAATATAAAATGCACCTCTTATAACTACAATCTAATGCGTACTGCATTGAATTTTATTGCAATTTTATACCAATCTTTTGATTGGTAAAAAAAAAATATTCATTTATATGTCAGTACCAGAGATAACAGAGATATAAGCAGTCATTCATAAAATATAATATTCATGGTGCCAACAATAGTTAGTACTGTATATATTCTATTTCTAGACGCGGGGCGAGGCGACGAAAGGTGAGAAGTAAGAGAAGGGATAGAGTGAAGGATTTTACGTAGTTTTATCAATGAATAACTGCCCGAGCTTATACTACATAACGTAAATTTCCATGCCGGTGTAAGCCCTGTTGCCACTTTCAATTTAACATCTCTAGGTTTTGGAATTTGTTGAAAATTATTACATCTAATTTAATGAAATTACATCTAATTTGGTTAAAAATGGCTATTTTTTGTTCTAATGCTCAATTAGGTCTTTGTAGAAAGTATTTTTTTTATAATTATTTAAAATCATTTACATTAGCCCTTATGGTCGAAAAAAAAATTTAAACGTCAATATCTCGGTTTCAACCGTCTACAAATTTGTATAAAAAATGTTCTTTTAGAAATATACTTCTCATTTGACGAAAAACGAAGGCATAAATGAAAAACAACTATTCTTTATAAAAGTTTCGCCTATATATTGACAAGGTAAAAGTACTTTCGTCATATTTTTTGCTTTTAAATTAACAAAAATATAGCAATAAACAATTAGTGATGTCATGGTTTTACTAGAAAGCAAACATTAAAGGCAGAGCCTCTCGACTCTTTATGCATCTATCTCAGTATTGAAATGTAAGCAATCAGTTTGAATCTCTAACATTATTTTATACAGGGATTATTGATTTTTCCACTATGAATAATAAGGTGGGTGTATTAATTACTTCAAGATTTTTTTTTATTTTTGGTGGAAAATGAAAAATAAGAAAATATAAACTATTAAAGGTATTTATTAAAGTATCAATTATAAACAGTAAGGCTATTGCTTTGCAAAATACAATAAATCCCCAATATAAATAAATTATAATAATAATAATAATAATAATTGGAAGGAAGTATATAAAGCATAAATTAATAATATTAAAATTTATAATTACACGACTTTCAAACTAATCAGAATCAGATTCACCACACGAATCAACATTTTCCAAAACATTAGCGGCTGTGCCATACAGGTGCAGGAACCGATACAGCAAATATTTTTTTTCTGCATTTGCAAATTTTGCTTCCACAGTCTAAAACAGAATATTATTGTTAGAATATTGTATAGTATCTTTTTTGCATTTGCATGATGTAAGTTCTGTTATGTCTGGTGGCAGGTCGGACAGAGTCTTAAAAGTGGGTATCAGACTTCCATCTTGATCTACTTTCCATCCATACTCTTCAACATTAGGAAGCTGCATCTGGGTTTAAAGAGGTTAGCCAAATATTTAGCTGGTAAAAACATCTTAAACAATGTAGTCTTAGGGCGTCTTCAGTCGGTGGCAATTTAGCGATGGTTTTTGAAGAGGCCAATAATCCCCCCAAAATGTTAATGGAAGTAACATTGGCAGTTTTGAATAAATTTTTATGAAAATTCTTTCAAGATTAGAGAATATGTTTTCAGAGTACTGATCAATGCCAAATCCATCCAAAAAGTAATGGTGTTAAAGGTAAGTTTTCCAACAGGTTTTTTTCCCAATGCTGGACAATTAGCTGGTTGTATTACAACCGGTCAGAGAATGAAAAGCAGGCACATTTTTTAGAAGGTTTTCATCCAAATTTAAATAATGTACTGCTAGAAATCGTCTTGAGTCTCCTCGCCCTGTTCTGAACCATATATCTTTAGTCAAAAACTTCTTAAAATAAATTAATAAGACATCTGTATCGTTGCAATAAATAATGCAGCGTGAATGCCCCGAATTTTTGGCTGACAATATGTGCAATAAGATACGATTATTAGCGTCTTCGTGATTTGAATTTAAAAAATCGTCTTTTGATGGTTTAAAATCTTTCCATATTTATTGATTATTGCGAGTTTTGAAGAAGTTGCTCTGGCAGAAAATGTATTAAACGTCTTTTGTTAAATATCGAATGAATAAACAAGTTCTATTGTTGCGGAAGTAGAATATTGGGTCGGTCAATTTCTATATCAATTGATTTATGAAATCCTCTCTTTTGACGTGTTATATTTTTGATAGAATGTCCTTTATAATGATCAAATACCACATCTATCATTTGAGCATTAAATTTATTTCTAAAAATAATGTTTACAAATATATGAGCATATTCTTTAAATGATATGCAACTTTTGAGCTTTCCTATTTTGATATAATTTTTGTCTTTGCTACTTGTAGCAACAAATCCCTAATTAAAATTTTAAACGAAAACTTATGACTTACCCAAATATATTCAGCTGCAACAGGATGAATGTAGATATAATAAAGATGCAAAAATGTCTATATTTTTTCCCAATTTATTAGGTAATTTAATATATAACACATACACTTATTAATTCTTTAGTAAAAACAGATAACAATATGACACATTGCCCAAAGGAACATAACGAGAAGTTTTATAATAAAAAAAATGAAAAATCCTACCATATCAATAATGTGATACATCAGCCGGCACGTAGAGAGAAACAGAGCTATGCTACGTTTGGAGGCGAAGAGAAAGATACACTGAGAGTTGATAAATTTGGCGGTGAGAATTAATAACAGCATAAACCTATGACATCTCTCATCGTTTATTGTTATATCTTTGTTAATTCAAAAGCAAAAAATATGGTGTTTACTCTGTTACCTTGTCAACACATAACCAAAAATTTTATAAGGAATGTTTTTTTTTTCATTTAGGCCTTCGTTTTTTGTTAAATGAGTGGTATATTTAAAAAAGACGACTTTTTAACTAAATTTTTGAAGGGCTAAAACCAAGATATTTACGTTTATATTTTTTTTCAGCCGTAAGTGCTAATGCAAATGATTTTTTTTAAATAAGTATGAACAATTACTCCCTACAAAGATTTTATTGTGCATTTGATCAAAAAATGAGTATTTTTTTCTCTATTCGGTGGTATCAATATCTAAATTTTTGATGATAATGCCCTTCTGCACACTCTAATTTTGTATTAACTCCGGAATAAGGGTTACCTTATCACGACCTTTCATCTGTGAAAAATTCAGCCTTGTGACAAAAGAGTGGGAGGTGAATCGTTTTCTTGAGCGAATATTTTAATACATACACTTTACTTACAATGACAACAGCGGATATTATGTCCTACTGTGTCCCTTAGAATATGTCTTATTCACGGCCGCACGATATTTGTTAGTAGTTACATCTCCTGGTTATCTCTGGTCAGTACCGTGGAAATAATGTCAGTACCGTGGCATTAAAATTTTTAAATTTTGTCACAGTTTTCGTTGTGCGGTAGCTGTAGTAGAACCACTTTACAGGCTTATTTCTGTCCATAAATAGAAAACAAAAACGCGTAACACATACGTTTTAAAACATTTTTAATTTTAGAAAAATGTAAGTTGTAAAAATCGCAGTTACACGAGAATCGCCCATTTATGAGAAACGTTACAAAAAAACTGGTAATGTTTCATGTTTAGTGAGCTTCAAAAATGATAACAAATGTTAAAAAGTTAAATTTGATAATTGTTCGTTAAAATTACAAAAAAATGGTATTATTTCTTGAAATATGGAAAAATACATAAGAAAAAAATTGCATATTATTTCATTAGAGTAACCTAAAATGAATTGGTAAAAAAATTTAAAAAAACAGAAGCTGAAAGTTGGTATATGAGCAAAAACCTAAATAATAAGGAACCCTAATGAAAAACTCACGGTTATTAAAATGCCTAACTATTTCATGAGATATTTTAATCCGGACCTGGGATGTTCTTAAGAGACGCACAGTTTTATTGCTTATCTACACAATAGGTAATAATAAGACTCGTCGGCTTATACTGATTTATGACATTATAATTATTCGGGTCCTATTTTATCTATTAATAATATTATACTAATTTATACTAACATATAACTAGCTAATTACCAATTGATGATTTGCCTTCGGTTCTACAGCACCAAACAGAACCCATGTAAAACGGGCTCTGGTTATGTTGTAAACAGTTTTGCAGATTACCAATAGTAGATTCACCTTGTTTTCTGACAGATATTTCGTTCACAGAGCGCAATAATAGCACATCTCAAAAATAGTAATTGAGTTTAATATTTTTTACTTTCATCAAAATTGATAAATCAAAAATAGAAATATAATGTTTTTTGTCGATTATGATGTAGTTTTTAGATTATAAATTCATAGAGAATGATTTAGTTCGATTTTTAATTTTGTTAGATGTGTCACTGTTGACGAAACCATAAATTACAGTTTTTTGTTAAACACATTACAATGTAATACACTTTTAAACGTTAAAAACACATTTCTATCAAAATTGGAAAAATACATATTTTTGTTTTATATATGGCAAATTATTTTTGGTATTTATAAGGGAATTTTAAATTATAAGTCAATATTGATACAATTAAAGAAATGCTTAAATTAAAAAGTCTAATATAGCATATTTAAAAATGTGTTACAATTTTTCGGCACTTGTATACCAAATACAACACTTAAAAATGTAAAATAAATTCTTTAATATTTAAAAATGTGTCACTGTTTTTCGACAATTTAATACTAAATCCTTTCACACAATTCAAACGTGTCACTATTGCCCAAACATAACACAGCCTTCCTTAACATAGTAATTGTCATATTAATTATGTGCCACTATTGATGTTAATTGAATACAAAACTTATTATGATGCCCTAGTGACATATTAACCACTTTGGGGAATATATGTCAACTAAAATTATGCCCTTCTTTTTCGATGAAAAGTTTTGAATTTAACGTTTAATTTATTTAGTTGTGCCACTGGTGAGCGATTTGTAATTAATTCTGATTTTATATTTTAACCAAACCAGATTAATCTCCTAGATTTCTATTTTGAACAGTTTTGTTATAAATACCTGACATTTTTATCAAAGCTAGGGAAGGTTTAAAATTAAGTTCTTCATTTTTCCTCTTACGTCGCGTAATTGCTTTACGCGACTTTTCTTTCTTGGGCGAATCAAACCCGGTGAAAGCTCTTCTCAGGTTTTTTGTTTCTGTGCTCTACCGTTTTATTTAAAATTCCGCCATAAACGTCAGTAAAGTAATTGGATCACTCCGAGATGCAGCTGCCGTTTCATTTGGACTCATTACTTTCTGGTTTACTTCATCCGATGCCCGACTACGATGTAATAGTAAACGGAATTCGAGAAATTGAGCTTTACTCTTTTATCCGCGATACACGAAATCTTATGCTGTTTGTGTTCGCGGTTTTGTAATCAGTTGTTTTGTCCTTGAAAATAACCGTCATTATTTCGTAAAACTTTATGAACAGTTGTTTTTTTTTAAATAGAGATGCAAGATGTTATTGACACATTCACAATCAGTCATTCGTAAAATTGAATTTGTTGGAAAGCCAGAACCAAAATTATGCCATCTCTAAATAGGAGTGAGAGAACGGTTAATCTTGGCGAAACATGGCGACGTATGTCGTGAATTTAAAACATCCATCCCTTAGTCTTGAAGGGAAATATTTATTATTAATTAATTTTTTCAATAAATATTTAATGATTTTTCATTCTTAATTGTTATTTTAGAGGACAAACAATGTTTACCTATATGTAAGTAGAGAGGTAAAGTACATTACTAGAGGCATACTTTTAGATTAGTTAATAAAATTGTATTTAAAAATGTTGAGCTTTGCCCGATCAAGTGTTTGTGAAAATATGTATTAATTATGATTTGATTTAAGACAATATTTATCTAATATGTAATGTATTGTTTAGCTACTGCTAAGAGTCATAATGATGTTGTTTAAAAAGTAAAAGAAATAGTCATAAGAAAATGGCCGAGAAGGTAAAAAGGATAAAGTGCATGTAAAACCAATACCTGCTTGATAATATTGATGACCATAATAATACCTAAGTATATGTCCATTTTTGGAATTATTATATTGTTAATTAATGTAGATAGTAATGTACAGGGTGGGTTACTTAAAAGTTCCACCTCCCCTTTTCTTTGTTATTTATTTTCATTTTTAAATGAAAACCCAATTTTTTATTGAAAATTCTAAATTATTGAACATTTTTGGATAACAGCCGTTTATAGAAACTATTTTGTTAGGTGTCAACATGACCACTATATTGGATAACAATAGTTCTAAATATTTTGTAAATAACTCGTTTAAGGAAGAATATTTTTGCTTCCTGCAGTAGCCTGCGCTCGTCATACACAAACCAGTCCACAACTTATTGTCGACGACTGATAGTCGACGACCTGTCGATGATTGAGACTAAATTCGGAACTTGGTTGTGTTGGAACACATGTTTCTGTTGTCAGACACACTGTCAATAACGTAAAAGAAAAAAAAAAACATTAACAGATGTTAAATTTTAAATTTGGTATACAAAAAAATTAAAACTCATTAAAAGATTTATAAATATTGATTATTCGACTGATTAGAACATTAACTTATTTTATTTTTTACTGTATCTAAGTCAGAATAATAGTCCTTTCTTTCACTCAATACTCTTTTTTTGTATACTCAATAATATACTATAAATAATGATAAGGAATAAAAATCAAATAACGATCGAGAATATGATCGATGATGCTATCAAAACAAATATAATCACATTTCCAGAGTTGGTCGAGATTTATTTACGATCTCACTTTCGTTTTGCGCATGTCTTGACAATTCGTTCCTATTCAGACCCAGGAACTGATTTGACAGTACAAAAACTGGTTTGTGATTAGGTTTGAGTTTGTTGGAACACTAGGTTTTTGTACAGTTTTGAGTCCGAGGTTTGTTGGAACATCAAATCTAGACTGCGCAAATTCCCGACAGTACGTAAACCGATTTGCTATTGTGTTGGAACAAACCTAATATTTCGTGTCAAGAAACATCTGGACCATTTAATAAGGTTCTGCGAAGTTATAGCGCGCTATACAGGGTGTTTCAGAATGTAATGTACATACGTTAACTGTAGGTGTGGAACACTTAAGTGCTTCGAAATCATCCATTATTAATAGGTCTATCACATCTCATCACCCAGATACAGGGTGTTTTATGAATTTCGCCTGAATTTGTTTTTAGCCAAAACTCAACAACCACTCAGTATAAAAAATAAAAATTTGGCAGGTAGACTTATTTCACTATAACAAAATTAATGCCGTAAAACTAATAATTAGATTCCAGGTCCGGCTTAACAAAATTTGAGCATTTCTGTCCGCTTCAAAAACAACACCCTGTATGAGCAAATTTAACATATCTGATTAAACATCTTAAAAGGGCGGAAAAAATTAATTTGGGTAGGTGTCTTTTAAAATTTGTGCATGTCGTTTTAGAGGCACTATTTTTTTGATAAAAATGATATTTTTAAAAATTTGTTAACTTCAGAATTTAAACACGATTTTTTGATTATAAAACATGAAAAATATTACATTTTTAAGTAAGTACTTTTCAAATATCTCAATTCTACACTGTTTCAGTATTTGATTTAATATTATAAATAAATTACAGGCCCGTATAGTTAGCTAAACCAATAATTTTTTAAATACCCTGTATAAAGAAAAATAAGGAAAGTAAAGATTAAAAAGGAAATTTCGAATTAATGACAAACATTACCAGACTTTGAGTTTGGTATTTTCTTTAAGGTACCACGAAAATTTAATTATGTATAAACAAAATAATTATAAAAAAAATAATTATTAATTTTGTTTCACAAATAAACTTTTTGAAACAATTAAAACCTAATTAATAAAATAACCTATTCTAACCTAATAATTGTTCAAAATGAAAACTATTCTGCTGAATATATATTGTTGCCCTTTCCACAATTTCTTGGATTGCCGCTCGAATTGTTTCAGGTTTATTTCGTATTTCTACGCACGCATTGTTTATTCTTTAAAGAAGTTCATCAGGTGTATTAATTTCGTCACTATAAACTAATGATTTTAAATGTCCCCAAAGGTAATAATCGACGGGATTACAATCTGGTGATCTTGCCGGCCAGTGATTAGGTCCACCCCGACCTATCCACGTATTAGGACAATTCTCATTTAGAAATTCTCTTACGATTCTTCTAAAATGTGGCGCAGCATCATGCTGGAAATACATGCCCCCAATATTTTCATTTTCCAGCAGTACTGGCAAATGATTTTGAATAAAATCTAAGTATGCTTCACCTGTTAGTCGATTAGGAAGCACATGCGGCCCAATCAGATGGTTGTTTAGCAGACCACACCAAAGATTCACAGAAAATTTATTTTGCGAGTGGCTCTGTCTTACAACGTGTGGATTTTCTTGTGCCCAAAAATAAGAATTCCTTAAGTTGTATACACCATCCCTAGTGAATTGTGATTCATCGGAAAATAAACATCGATTAAGAATTCTTCTATTTCGAATAATCCAGTTAGAAAAATGTATTCTATGTATTTCATCTCCCATCTCCAGTCTCTGTACATGTTGAAAGTGGAATGGATATAACCTATTTCTTTTTAATGTTCGCCAAATAGTAACGTGTGGTAGATCTAATGCATTACTTATTCTGCGAGTACTAATTTTTGGATCATTTTCAACCATATTGATAATATTCTCTTCTACATCAATGTTTGCCATTCTATTATGTTCATTGAATTTTGCTGTAGGAAAACGACCGTGCTGTCTAAGAAAATTAAAAATGTTCGAAAAAGTTTGATGGTTAGGCAGTCGGCGTCCTGGAAACCTTCTCTCATATTCCCTTACAGCGGCACGACTATTACCATTACAAAATCCGTATACAAACAAAATATCGGCATATTCTTCGTTGGAAAATTGATAAGGCATTTCTAGATTTGGTTATTTAACACCAATGTTTACAACAAAGAAACTTTAATAAATAGTCTATTAAACTTATGTATTAGCTGTCAAAAACTTTCAACTGTTTTCTTGCTTTCTAGATAAAGTTATTTATAAAACAGAGAATACATAATACATGTGAAAAAATAAAAAATAATCCTAAGGTTGGCAATCCAAAGAATTTATTAAATGGCTTATTTGATAAAATAGTTGTCATTTGATCAAATATTAGGTTGATCAAGGTTGTTTTAATAGTTAGGTTTTTCTTGAGTTATTCCCTTTATTTAGGAAATAAATTTAAATATTTAAATACAATAAAAAGTTAACTGTATGAGTAATAATTACTAAGTTATGTTTAAAATTGAATCTTGCTGTTAAACTCATTTTTGTTAAGTAGAAATAATATTTTTAATCTTTAATTTCCTTATTTTTCATTATACAGGGTATTTAAAAAATTATTGGTTTAGCTAACTATACGGGCCTGTAATTTATTTCTAATATTAAATCAAAGACTGAAACAG
This sequence comes from Psylliodes chrysocephalus, assembly GCA_927349885.1. Taxonomy (NCBI): domain Eukaryota; kingdom Metazoa; phylum Arthropoda; class Insecta; order Coleoptera; family Chrysomelidae; genus Psylliodes; species Psylliodes chrysocephalus. The sequence goes on from OV651818.1 coordinate 19,559,581, forward strand.
TGTAAAATTGAGATATTTGAAAAGTACTTACTTAAAAAATTAATATTTTTCATGTTTTATAATCAAAAAATCGTGTTTAAATTCTGAAGTTAACAAATTTTTAAAAATATCATTTTTTATCAAAAAAATAGTGCCTCTAAAACGACATGCGCAAATTTTAAAAGACACCTACCCAAATTGATTTTTTCCGCTCTTTTAAGATGTTTAATCAGATATGTTAAATTTGCTCATACAGGGTGTTGTTTTTGAAGCGGACAGAAATGCTCAAATTTTGTTAATCCGAACCTGGAATATCATTTGTATTTTTACGGCATTATTTTTGTTATATGGAGATGAGTCTACCTGCCAACTTTTAATTTTTTATACCGAGTGGTTGTTAAGTTTTGGCTAAAAACAAATTCAGGTGAAATTCATAAATCACCCTGTATTTAGGTAATGAGAAGTGATAGACCTATTAATAATGGATGATTTCGAAGCACCTAAGTGTTCCACACCTACAGTTAACGTATGTACATTACATTCTGAAGTCGATGATCCTGACGTCAGAGTTTCAGTTTTATAATAGACGTTGTACGTTCATGTTATCAGTTCTATAGTTGAATTGTAAAAGTTAAGTTAAAATAAATTGCGTTCTCAAAAAGCAGCGTAACATTGGTGGCAGCGGTGGGATCCAAAATAAAAGTTTATGGTAAATACTAGATCCACTGAGTACGAAACAGGTATGGATACTTTAGGACCCTCAGCATAGTTTTTGAAGATGCAAGAGGAGGAGGAAAGGCACTAACTCTATAAATCGAGGATAAGTTATATCATGTAGTACAATCCAATTTCTTTCAAGTAGTTTATGGTTGATGGGAGTTGATCTGGGTAATAGTATGAGATCCCACTGCAAATTTCGACCGTCATCTGATAACGAAATGATATACAGTGAGCACCATAAGTCTTACCCCTCCTATCTAACTCGTTACTGGAGTCTTGTTAGGAAAATCGCCGAGACACTTCGATTTTTGATTTTTACAATGTACATTTTTGTATGAATAGTTTACCCTTAATTTAATCCCTTACTGGAGGGGAGCAACCCTTTCGAAAAATTTAAATGGCATGGGGTGGTGAGTGATAGCTAAAAAAATTTGAAATTTGCTTCATTAATTCTCGACTAATTGTTGTTTCAGAATAACGGAAATTAACGTAGCGCACTCATCCTTAGAATTAAAATTTGGCCCTGCATGATTTCGGTTTTGGTTCAGACGTGAAGTAAGACTTTTTGCCATTAGAAGGTCACTGTTAGTCTAGTTGCTTTCCTATTTTGTGAGGTTTTGTTTTTTTTAAACATTAATAAATCAACACGTTATAAAGCAAATTTCAAAATTTTTTGCACGGTTGAATAGAGAATAAAACCCCCTTTCAAATGAGCTATCACTCACCGCCCCATGCCATTTAAATTTTTCGAAAGGGTTGCTCCTTCAGTAAGGGATGAAATTAAGGGTAAACTAATCATGCAAAAATGTACATTGTAAAAATCAAAAATCGACCTGTCTTGGCGATTTTTCTAACAAGACCACAGTAACGACTTAGTTAGACTTAGTAAGACTTATGATGCTCACTGTATGCTCCAAAAGCATGTAACAACATTGTACTTTACAAAATTGCACGTAGGCCAATCCCTATCCTGAGCAAAGTGGTTAAAAAAAATATTTTATGTTTAAAAAATCACATAAAACATGACATCAACAATTATATTTTCCATGAAAATTACAATCCTAATTTATTGTGAACCTAGCTTTTAAACCTGAATTATAAATATTTTTACTTACCTTATAAACCACGTTTATGTATGAAAGGAAGAAAGATGGCACTGTAGAAACCATTTGTAGAGATATTCAATAATAATTATAAACTCTTGTTAAACAATTATTTTAAACCATAATCATGGTAGTTTTTTTTTGTCGTTTCTATGGCAACCTGTAAAAATGAATCACAACAATAGGCATACAAATAATTTTTTAAATCAGCAAACATTGATTTATATTTTAAATGCTATTTACCTACTAATCGTGGACAGATGTTTTTGTGCAATGTTAAGAGGAAGAAAATGTTTCCTTTTAACGATATATATCAAGATATATTTGAATGTTATTTTCTGGAAAACTTTAAGGGCAAACAAAGTTAGCGCTGTCATGCCTTATGTGATTTTTTTAATACAAAATAATTTTTTTAAGCCACTTTGCTCTCAGTATTGGAATTGGCACAAGTGCCATTTGGTAAAGTACAATGTTTTTCCATGCTTTTGGGGTATATTTCATTTCGTTATCAGATGACGGTAAAATTTTGCAGTCGGCTCTTGGGCTATAACCTAGTACTTCTTTAATAGTTCCTTGTAATCCGTATTATCGGCGATATGTTGAGTAGTATGGGCAGTCGTTAAGAATATGCTTGACAGTGATTTGATATCTACAGAGTTGACATTCAGGTGGATTCTCGGTGGCCATTAAGTACCCATGCGTTAGACGGGAGTGTCCGATCAGTAGTCGTCTTATGATCTGTTTGTATTTTCCAGTCATGGCTAGTATTTTAGCTGTACCGATAGTGAGTTGAATATCTTTTAATTTGGAAGGAAATCTACTCCAGTGATTTTGCCATATCTTCTTCATACTGTTTTTGAACGAAGCCTTTAGGTTCTTCCAGAGTTGGACTTCCACAGGATTGCTGTTAGATGTAAGAGCATTTTCTGCTGCACGATCGGCCGCTTCATTCCATGGAATCCCCTCGTGTTAAGGAACCCATATTATGGTTAGTAATACTCCAGATAAGGCAAGTAGGTTAACAGAGATATGTATGGACTGAACTAAGGGGTGATGAGTGTAAATGTTTTTGATAAAGCTGACCGACGCCAGCGAGTCAGTAAAAATGACTGGACGATTATGTTCTGGTGATAAGGAATTTATAATTTATGGCATGAAGGATACCCAATAATTCTGCAGAGTAAATACTGGAAAATCATGGAAGGATGCATGTTTTAATTACTTCTTTAGTTGAAGTAACGGCACAACTGACACTATTCCCACATTTTAAAGCATCCGTATAGAGAACTTTATAATATTGGGTTTGGTTAATAATTTCGGAAAAATGTTGTCGCAGAATTAAGCTATGGGTTTGTTGTTTTAGAGTACAAGAAATGTTTTTTTTTTTATTAATGGGATAGAGGGGAAATGTTATAGTAAGACATACATTTTTTCCAAGGTGGACCAGAAGAAATTGGATTAGATGTTGTTGCGGCGAGGTGTACGTTTGATAGAAGAGGTGTAATCATTTGAGATAATGTTTGTACTTTAGTGGTTTGGTTACTTGCAGAGCGGGTAACCTTAATTAACGCATGTACTAGATTTTGTAAATTGGCAGATACTCTAGCAGCATAATTTAACAGCAGTTGTTGTCGTCTAAGCCAGAGAGGTGGTTCTTAGCTTCGGAGTAAAGACTTTCTACTAGACTGGATCTAAAAGCTCCCAGGCATATCCTTAATGTAGTGTTATGTACAAAGTTCAGTGTACTTAAGTTAGACTTAGCAGCGAACATGTAGATAAAGCTTACATAATCTAGCTTCGAACGAATTAAGGATCTATATATTCTTAGCAGCCCTAAATTAAATTTAGTTTAAATTCAGCAATTTTGAAAAAAAAAATTCTTTAGATAAATGTAAGTCAATAGCTATGTTTGAATATTTATTTTAAAATATTCAAAATATCCCAGAAAAAAAGGAACATTTTTTAAGAAAGCTATACATTTTTACATTTATGGACTCAAAAAAACAGTTTTTTTTATGTTTAACACTTGTGGTCTAAATTAATTACTATGACTGCTACAAATAGTAGTAATTTTTGATCATAAATACAATAAAATATTAGGCTATCTATTAAAAATTATAACTTTAATATGCCACACTTTCTTAAACATAATTTTAAAATGTAGCTCTTATTAAATTACAAATAGCCATAGAAAAACTTTAAAATTGTTGTTGCACCAAATTTCGTGCCGTATATTTTACGTCATCCTTTATGAAGATATTTCACTAAAAGAACAAATCAGACTTCCCTGTATTTTTTTCTATTATTGAATATGCTAATCTCCACTCCAACAATAAATCATATAAAACTCATTGTTTCTATATTCTGTATTCATTCTGCCTTTCATAAAATTTTAAAACCTCATTTACATTATAATACATTATAAACAGTAACTAGATAAAACTCTAAGATGCACTGGCGATAAATGTACTTTATTCCTTGTTTCTTGTCATAATTTGTTCCTAGACAAGGTTTAAAAGTGGGGATGTAATACTAAAAAAATCGTTATACATACTTAAAATCAAGAAGTTTTATTCTCAATTTAAATACTGTATTTTTCACTTTTAAAAACCCTTATACTTATTTCTAGCATAGGAGTTATTAAAAAACTCTTAAGAAAAATATAGTTGTAGATACTTCAAATAAAGAAATTTTATTCTCAATTTAAGCACGATACTTTTTAATTTAAAAACCATCATACTTGTTATGAGCATGGGCATACCCAAAATTCTTGAGCTAAAGACGGTTATCCATACTTATATTAGGAAGTTTTTTTCAATATTAATCTAAGTTCTTAATCGAAGAAAGTCTCTTGCTTAATTTAAGTATGGCAATTCTTTAAAAAATTCTAAACAAAAGGAGCATGAAACAAGAAGTTATATTCTCAGCTTAAGTACATTATTTCTAAATTGAAGAACATTTTATGCTTAACTATTGGATGTACATTACAGGCTTAAAGTTTAAAGATACCATACTTAATTTACCTTGTTAGGATTATTCATTTATATACCTTTTTGATTTAATTTAAGAACGCATGCTAAAAAAATTCTTGATTTTAAAATAAAAAAAGTTTGTGCTTATTTGTAGCTTGTAATTTGAACATGGCAATGTTAATTTAAGAGTGCCTCTATTTAAATAAAAAATATTTTTACTTCAATTAAGTATAAGAGTCGTGCTAAATTTTAAATGCGCATTCTTGATTACATTCTTAGACAAATTAAAAAAAAAAATATTTCAATATCTCAATTATTAAAGAAGATAAGAGGGGGGATGAATTTTAATTGGCACACCTATACATCAAATTTAAATAAATTATTATCTTAAAGCAATATAAAAAGAGTCCATACATGGACCTTTCTTGGAGTCCGAATGGACGTCCAAGAGTGAGACATTTGCATATTCCAATGGATGTCAATCGGTGAAATAATGGACAGCTAATAGACTTCCCAATAATATCCTTTGGATTGACATATGCTATCTGAGTATACACGTTTTCTTTTTATGATTATTCTGGTAAATGTTAGTTGCTGGGCGGATAGAGAGATCTCTGGACAATAAGGAGTGCGCCTTGGGGGTTTTCATAGACTTTTGATAAAACCATCTTCCTTAAGATAATATACTCACTAACTAACAGAAATATTCCACAGATGGTTAGTTGGTGGATATATAACATGCTTTCAAAGCGAGCAGTAAAGATAAGTATAGAAGAAGTGAATATGAGGCTTGGTTGCGAGGGGATGTCTACATAGAAGGGTACTATCACCTCTACTGTGAAACATGGTCCTCGACACCCTCATCAGCCGCCTGAATAATGACAGTCAATACACAATGGCATATGCAGATGAACTGGTCATTCTGTAAACATGGAACTTTAAGAACATACTCTGCGAAAGAATGCAAGTAGCACTAACAATTATAGAACAGTGGCGCAAGGACCATTTACTGTTTACCAATCCTAAGAAGACAGAAATGTTTTTTTTTCACAAGAAAAAGGACGAAAATTGAATTAAAACCTCCAGAACTCCTAAATGCAAAACTAAACTTTGCAACAAAGGCAAAATACCTAGGTCTCACTCTTGAAAGCAAGTTAATATGGAACTCGCATTTAGAAAACAGAGACAAAAGAGAATACATTGCTTATGAACAATGCCGCCTAACCGTGAGGCGCACCTGAGGTTTCTCCCCCAGAGTCGTCGAGTGGACTTATACGGCTATCATAAGACCTATACTAACATACGGTGCAAATGTCTGGGTACCTAAAACATAAAAATTAATAGCTATCCGTAAACTAGAACAAATTTAAGGAACAGTATGTCTCAGCATAACAGGAGCCATGAAAACAACACCAACCAGACTCATGGAAGTTATTCTGAGTCTTACTCCCGTTGATATTTACATCAAGGAGGATGCTCTGACGATAGTGACACGCCTTCGCACGGTTGGAATATAACCTAATATAGAATATGGTGAGGCAAGACGTCGCTTTTTGCAAGAGGCGCTCGATACGCTCCTACTGCTTCAAACGAACATAGACTCAATCTCACCTATGTCTTCTATAAGCCATCTAAAGTTATAACAGAACAAATAGAAGAGCAGAACGTGGCACGTACGATTCATATCTGCACCAATCATTCTAAAACAAAACAAGACTCAGGATGTGGAATATACTCCAGATTCTTAAACCTAAATATAAAATGAGCTGTGAGCAATAGTGCCAATGTAGTTTAAAGAGAGCTAACGGGGATTCTCATAGCAGCAAAAGAAATCACCAGGAACAATATCACTGAAAGAAACATGCTCATCTATACAGATAGCAGATAAGCACTACATACCCTGAACAAACCTCGAATTTACTTAGGGTTAGTACTAGAATGTTACGAAGCTTTGTCCGAAGTATCCATTAACAATGTGGTCACCTAAATATGCATCAAATGTCACGCCATATCTAAAGGTAACCGTTCTGCTGATTCACTAGCTAAGAAAGCAGCCAACCAAATACTTTTTTAAACAGGCTTTTCTATTGGCCTGACAAAATCGGTAATAAGAGACCTAATTAAAAAACATTCCTCTGTGAAATTTAAAGAAAGATGGGATAAAACAAGAAACTGCAGAGTTGTCAGAGAGCTCATAAGTTATCTTGATAACACTGCAGCAAACAAATACTTGACTATGACTAAACAAAATCTGCGCCTAGTTACAGGCATTCTGACTGGTCATTGCAAGTACGGAAGCATCTTCATATCGTAGGGCTGCCTGAATCCGCACTCGGCAGAGGGTGTGAATAAGAAAATGAGACTAGCGAGCATATCCTTTACGATTGCTCGAAGCTCTCATTTATTTTCGGCGAGTATCAGCTAACACCGACCATATAAGAGAAGCACCTCTTGGCGACGTTGTCAACTGCAATAAATCTGTAGGCTGGCTCACGAGCTAGGAGGAGCCTATCATCTTATGAGGATACACAATCGGCCTAGTGAGGCCTAAGTGCCGTGGGGGATAACCCACCCTCCACACGTTACATATACAGAGGGATAGACCTTTCTTGGAGTCCAAATGGACGTCTAGGAGTGGTACATTTGTATATTCCAATGGATGTGCATCGACTAGACAGCTAATAGACTTCCTAAGGATATGTTTTGGATTGACGTATGCTATCTGGGTATATACATTTTCTTTTTGTGACTATTCTGGTAAATGTTAATAATTAAATACATATCAACATTACCAAAATTTTAAAGTTTTGTAGAGAAACTATTAAAAAAAAACTTTAATGTGAACTTTAAATAAAAGTTTTCTTTGGTTAAATCATCCATTACGGTTCTATTATGAAATTAGCCCCTAAAAAAAGGAGAATTTTACTATCTCTAGTTTTAAACTACTATTTTAACATGCTTAAAATATCTATTATCGTAGATTTTTTATTTGTTTCTGATATTTTTATAGTTTGATCAAATTAACTTTTTGTAAAGAAAAAAAAATGCATTTTCTGGGTAAGACGCCAGTTAATTTACAATTAATGTTAAATCTAGCATTTCGTCAACTATAAATCTACAAATAACTTACTGTAAAAACGTGTTTAACATTTAATTTTTTTTATACTCATATGGAATCCATCATACCTAACCTCCGATTAAATCTCGAAGCTAAATCATGAATGAAACGGATTTTTACAGCTCTCTTATAAAAATAATTTACAATTAGACACAGTTTTCAATAAACGTGAATCTAATTTTTACTTGCTATCCTCTACACCTATTCAGAAAGCTTAATTTTCCGTTTTAATTAATTTATTTGACCAATTCTCATACTAAGTTCTTAAAATGTACAAAAAATATTGTATTAATGTAGCTTTTAAAACTTAAAAAGAATAATTAGCAAAGTGAAACAGTTTTTATTTTGAGTTGTAAATAAGAAATAAAACAAGAAATCTCGGAGTACTAAAAGTAAATATGTGTTAAAAGATTTTCAAAACATCAGAATTTCTCAGAATTAGCTTATTAACTTCAGTCTTAAATTTAGCTGGTTTGGAAATTTGTTTTATTTTTGCAGGAAGTAAATTAAAAAGCTTCGGGGTCATAGTAGAAAAGCTTCTTTGATTTATTACAGACTATTGTTTAAAATTAGGTGAATTGCAGATCTAGTATTTAAAAGTGTTTTTAGGAACTTTTTTTTTTCAAAATTAATTCAAGAGACATTGATAAGAGTGCCGAATGTAATTTGCCCATCGCAGCATGGTTTCAGTAAGCATAAATCTATAGAAATAAATTTGTTTCCATTAAAAAATGTAACTTTAAGCCTGTCTATTTATCAGCGGTACAAATGGCCCTAAAATATTTGCATATATATATATATATATATATATATATATATATATATATATATATATATATATATATATATATATATATATATATATATATATTGTAATGATATCGCACAATACCATTTTTAATTTTTTTTTTTATTATTTTTTAGAACTGTCACTTTAACTGTTTATTGCCACACTTTTTCTACTTTACTTCCCCACTTGTTTCACTTTATTGCCCCACTTGTTGGTCAATATTTAATCAAAATTTAATAAATAAAGTCCCTAAAATTCAAAATGAGATCCTTAAAATTTCAAAACTAACTTTAATTGGTGCAAATAACAAAAAACTATGTGATGTAAATAAAATGGTAAATGTAAATATTAATATCAATAATAAATATATACCAATGGAATTAGTTATTGTCCCTAACATGGAAGCAGATATAGTCTTAGGAGGTGATCAATTAACAAAATATAATGCTATCATTAATTATGAACAAAAATTATTAAAAATAGATGAGAATTGGATAGAAATAAGTATAGCTAGTCAAGAAGGTAGAAATAGTAATACAGATATTGTAAGAAATTGGAATGTTTATTGTGAAGAAGGAAATGATAATAGTATAAATAATTGTGATGATATTAATGATGAATTTAATGAAAATATTATTATTGATTGTGGGGAAAAATATTTAAATACAGTGAAGGAATTATTAGAAAGATATGATAAGTTAATTTCAAAAGAATCAAGAGTAGCTAAAATTGAAGTAAAAAATGTTAGTAATTTTAAAGTTAAAACATATCCAATTCCATACAGATATAAAGATCAAGTTAAAAAAGAAATAGAAAAGTTGTTAAATGATGGCATTATAGAATACAGTAATACACAGTTTATTAATCCAATAGTAGTAGTTAGAAAGAAAAATAATGAAATAAGATTATGTCTGGATGCCAGAACTATAAATAGTATAAGTATACCTCAATATGAAGCTCCTATGCCCATAGAGGCAATATTAGGTAGAATAACTAATACAAAAATATTTACTAAATTAGACTTGAAACATAGTTTTTGGTTAATACCATTACATATTGACTCTCGTGATTATACAGGTTTTTCAATTGATGGAGTTGTGTATAGATTTTGTGTAGTTCCATTCGGATTACAGAGTGCCTGTGCTAGTTTAGTGAGAGCTTTACACAAAATACTCAACAAATATGAAAACTTTGTCTTGCATTATATCGATGACATCTTAATTTTCTCAAGAGATGTAGATGAACATCAAAGACATCTTGAAATAGTAATTAATGCTCTGGACGAAGCTGGGCTAAAATTAAATATAAATAAATGTCAATTTTATAAAGATGAAATAATTTATTTGGGTTATAAAATAGATCAACAAGGCATTGAAATGGATCCTGAACGAATTAAGGTAATTCAGGAGTACAAAAGACCTTGTAATTTAAAAACTCTTAGAGGTTTTTTGGGAATGACCAATTATTTTAAAAGATTGATTCCTGATATTACCCTAAAGGAAATACCTTTAATAGAGTTACTTAAAAAGGAGACAAAATGGAGTTGGACAAGAGAGAGAGAAGAAGCATTTCAACAAATAAAATCAAGTTTTGAGAAAAAGATAAAAATTTTTCATCCTGATTATAAACAGAAGTTTATTCTAAGGACAGATGCATCTATGCATAGATTTGCAGGGGTATTATTACAGATAAAGGATAATATAGAAGTACCCATATGTTTTGTCTCCCGAACAACAAAGAAACACGAAGCAAATTACAGTGTAGGAGAACTAGAACTAGCCAGCATAATTTTCTGTATTACCAAATTGAGGTTTTATTTATTAGGGAGTAAATTCATTTTAGAAACTGATAATATGGGATTAATAGCGATACTCAATAATAAATTTGGCAGTAGCAGAATACATAGATGGGCAATTCTGTTACAAGAATACAATTTTGAAATTCGGCATATTTCTGGAAAATTAAATGTGGTATCAGATGCCATCACTCGAATGGATGGTAATTTGAGAAATGATAAAAATCAAGTCAGGATAGGAATTAACATTATGAAAGATAGAGAAGGGATATTTTCAAAAATAACAATCATAGAAGATCAGAAAGGTATTTCAAAAACAGAAAAAGGTAGGGCAAAATTTAATCAACAAGAAGGAATTTGGTATAAAGAAAATAAGGGGAATGAATTATATTTAATTTCAGAAAATTTAACAAGGAAAATAGCAAACATTTTACATGAACAGTTTGGACACGCAGGAATTAGGAAAACATGGATGGTATATAGAGAAAATTATATAGCGAGAAATGATTATAAAATAATTAAAGATTCTTTAAAATTGTGTAAAATATGTCAACTGACAAAAGATAAAAATTGGCATAATGAGGGAACACCGAAGTCTATTATTGCTAATGAACCTTTGATTTATAGATAGAATTATCAATGTAAAAGATACTTAAATTAACAAACTATTAAAGATTCGTTGTAAACGTAAATACAAACCATAAGAATTAGTCGAGGAGGAAAAGAAGTGGAAGTATAGGAAGTCATAGGCGATTGAAAAGCGTGACATGGACACAGTGGTGATAACTGGAATGTGAAAATGGTATTTATAAAAACATTTTATATTTGTGTAATTATAGACTAATAGCTATGCAGAGATATTCATAGCAAGTTTTTCTATCAAAGCTAAACAATGCTTATAATAATTGTAGTTTAGATTTAAATTCTTTATAAATGGGCTGTTATACCCAAATCTAACAACAATAATTAGATTTGGTAATTTTCAAAAACAAGTCATTGTTTTTAATTCTGTTTAGTAGGTGTAGTAGGATAGATATTAGTTTTTTTTTTTTTGTTTAAATGTTGTTATACCAGGTATTAAAAGACCTGTTATTTGTTAATTTTACAGATAGTTATTTGTTAAAATTAAACATAAATTTTATTTTGTAAGAGTTTTGTTTATTTAAGTATCTCATCGCTTGATATCATAAATATAGGAATCATTTTTCTACAATAACTAAATAAACTAAATAAACTAAATAAACTAAATAAACTAAATAAACTAAATAAACTAAATAAACTAAATAAACTAAATAAACTAAATAAACTAAATAAACTAAATAAACTAAATAAACTAAATAAACTAAATAAACTAAATAAACTAAACTAAATAAACTGAATAAACTAAATAAACTAAATAAACTAAATAAACTAAATAAACTAAATAAACTAAATAAACTAAATAAACTAAATAAACTAAATAAACTAAATAAACTAAATAAACTAAATAAACTAAATAAACTAAATAAACTAAATAAACTAAATAAACTAAATAAAACAAAGTAATTAAATCAAATTAAATTAAATAAAAAAAATTTAATAATAATTAAAAATAAAATCAAGTTTATAAAAATATAACAATTCTTGAACCGACACCACTCAGAGAAAGGGAATCTACTCTATATAAAATAAAGTGATAAAATATATAAAAAAAAAGCTAGCCGAGGTAAGTTTAGGTTATTGAGTATTTATAAAAATTAAGGTTAATTAGAGAACGAAACAAATGGCGACCAACAAGTGGGGCAATAAAGTGAAACAAGTGGGGAAGTAAAGTAGAAAAAGTGTGGCAATAAACAATTAAAGTGACAGTTCTAAAAAATAATAAAAAAAAAATTAAAAATGGTATTGTGCGATATCATTACAATTGGCGCCCAACGTGGGGCGATAAAGCTGTCAAATTGACAAGTGACATATTTGATAGTGATACAGAAATATAGTTATTATTAAATTTGTAAATCAAATATATTAAATAAAATATCAAAAAAAAAAAAAAAAAAAAAAATCTGTGAATAAATATAAAACATAAAATAAAACCTGATTATCATGGAAAAGATGGAATTGAGAGGAGGAAAAAAGGTTGGACAAATAGATGAAATTGGACCAGATGTTGGACAGGGAGATAATTCACAAATGGAAGAACAGAATTTGGCAGCAACAATGCTTGAAAGGAGAAGTGATGAAAGCAGTGAAGGAAAAAATGAAGAGAAACAGAAAGACGAAGAAGAAAGGAGACCAAGAAATACAATAGAAAAAGAGAGTAGTAAGAGTCAAGAGATGAGTGTATCGGAAATGATCAGAGTGATGATGGGGAAGATGAATAAAATGGAGGAAAATTTTTACGATATAAAAGAAGATATAAAAGAATTAAAACAAGAAAAAAAGGAAATGGTTAAGAAATTAGAAGAATTCAAGATAGATTTAGAAGATAAAGTTGAAACAACTAAACAAACTATAAGAATGGAAATTATAGAAAGAGTAACAGAGGTTGAAAATTTGCAAGAGAAAAGGTTTGAAGTATTTGAAAGAAAAGAAACAGAATTTAAAGAAGAAATAAAAGCAGAAATAAAGAAAATAGAATTAAATAGACAGGGTGATATAGAAAGAACGATTGATTTAGAAAATAAATGGATAAATACTATTACAAAAATCGATACTAAAATGAAACAGAATATAAAAGAAATGGAACAAAGGATAAAAGAAGATCAGGTAGAGAGGGAACAAGTAATGGAGACAAGAATAGATAAGATCGAAAAAGAAATAGATACTGTAACAGGAAATATACACAGAACACTACTACAAACAAAAGATTGTAACAAAGAAGAAAGAAAAGAAATGGACAAAAAACTAGAAAAATTGGAACAAAAGTTAATGAATTTACAAAAGGAATATGACAGAAAGATCATGAAAGAAAATGAACTGGAAATAACAAATAGTCCAAGAATTGTAAATCATTACATGATGGCAAGAAATGAGCATAAATATGAGGGAGATTACAGGAAAATTCATCCGAGAGCATTTATTAAAATTATGAGACAAAAAACAAGAAATGTAATAAATGTAGAAGATATAAAAGAGCTGATTAGGGAAAATTTAGATAATCATGCTCTAATCTGGTTTACCAGTATTGAAGATGATATTGGAAGTTTTGATGAATTTGAAAAACAGTTTATAAATTACTTCTGGGGAGATAATGCTCAAACTAAAGTTAGAGAAAGACTTTATTTGGGAAATATGACGAAAGAGGATGTGGTTTGAATAATTATGCTATTCAATTATATACGACTGCTAAATATTTAGATCCAAAAATGAGGGAGGAAGAAATTATTATGTTTATTTCCAGGCATTTTAAACCCGAGATATCTGAGATAATAGCTATACAAAATATACAAACTATGGAACGACTGAGTAACTATTTAAAAAGGATAGATATAAATAAAAATAATAATAATGTAAATATTGTATGTAATATAAATGATGATAAAATAAATAATAGTTCAAATTATATACGATGTAACAATAACAGAGTAAATAGAAGATACAATTATGATGATTTAATTAATACAAGAACGTATAGACAAAATAACAATGACAACAATGATCGACCAAATACCAATACAAATAACAATTATAGACTACATAACAATAACAACTATAGGGGAAATAGAAATTATAATAATAATGGGAACAGAAATAATTATAATAATTACGGGAATAACGAAAATTACAATAACCACAATGACAGGAATCACAGTTATAGGAATTACAGTGACAACAGAGATAACATAAACAATGGACAAAATGTAAATAGTAGAGTTTATATGAATCAGAATAATCGAAATCACCAAAATAAAAATAATTATGAAAATACAAATAACAATCCTAGACAAAGATCAAATTCTGAGAGTAATATGAATCGACAAAGACATATTAATTATATGTCTACAGAAAATAGTGACAATGTAACAGGAACAATGAGTTATTCTGGTACTGATGGCGAACAAAGCCTAAGCCGGGGTGGAAATAGAGAACAGCCTCAAAATTTTTAAATAATTGCACTTTGGACCAAAATTTGTATATTTGTACCTATGAGCATCCAAGGGAGTTCATTAATTTAAACGACAATCTTTCTGAAGAACAAATTGTAGGATTAATTAGTTTAAAAGCAAAAATAAATAATGTAAATGTAGATGTAATTGTTGACACTGGTTCAGAAATATCAATAGTTAATCAAAACATAATAGATAAATTGCCGGAAATACATAAAGATATAGTTAAAATAACAAAATTAAATTTAATTGGAGCAAACAAAAAAAAATTGTGTGAAGCAAATAGATTAATAAATTTAAAGATTACATTAAATAATAAAGATTTATGTTTACAATTAATTCTTGTTCAAAATATGGAAACAGACATAGTAATAGGTAGTGATCAGTTACAAAAATATAATACTGTCATTGATTATGAAATTAAAAAAATAAAAATAGACGGGAATTGGATAGATTTTAGTATAGGTAATTGTGGAAGTTATGAAGAGAAAATGGAAAATGTGAGCAATATGAATGTTTATTGTGTGAGTAATGATAATGATATAAATGATGAGGATAATGATAATTTAAATAATGATATTGTTATTGATTGTGAAGAAAAGTATAAAGGTATAGTGAATGAATTAGTATTAAAATATGATAAGTTGATTTCGAAAGAATCAAGAGTAGCTAGAGAGTACGTGCACAGAATGGAGATTAAAGATATAGATAATTTTAAAGCAAAAACTTATCCTATTCCTTATAAATATAAAGATAAAGTTAATGATGAAATAAGTAAGTTATTAAATGACGGTATTATAGAGTATAGCAGTACACAATTTGTAAATCCTATTGTAATAGTAAAAAAGAAAAATGATGAAATAAGACTATGTCTGGATGCTAGAATAATAAATAGCATTTCTATACCTCAGTACGAAGCTCCAATGTCAATAGAGGCAATTTTGGATAGGATAACTAATACAAAAATTTTTTCTAAATTAGATTTAAAACATAGCTTTTGGTTAATACCATTACACAAAGATTGTCGTGATTTTACAGGTTTTTCAATAGATGGAGTTATATACAGATTTTGTGTAGTCCCTTTCGGTATTCAAAGTGCATGTGCTGCATTAGTCCGAGCTTTGCATAAGATTTTAAATAAGTATGAAAAGTTCGTACTTCATTATGTAGATGATATTTTAGTTTTCTCGGAAAGCGAGGAAGAACACAAAAATCATCTAAATATTGTCATGAAAACATTGGATGAAGCAGGCCTAAAGTTGAATATAAATAAATGCCAATTTTATAAAAAAGAAGTAATATATTTGGGTTTTAAAGTAGACTTGCAAGGTGTAGAAATGGATCCTGATCGAATAAAAGTTATAAAAGAATATAAAAAGCCTTGTAATCTAAAAACTTTAAGAGGATTTTTGGGGATGGTTAATTATTTTAAGAGGCTTATTCCTGATTTGACAATTAAAGAAATTCCATTATTAGAATTGCTAAAAAAAGGAGTACAATGGAAGTGGAATATAGAAAGACAAAAGGCATTTCAGGATATTAAGGAAATTTTTGAAAATAAAATAAAAATTTATCATCCCATGTATGATAAAGAATTCATTCTGAGGACAGATGCATCCATAGTAAGATTTGCTGGAGTATTGTTACAGGAACAAAATTACCAAGAAGTCCCCATATGTTTTGTTTCAAGAACAACTAAAAAATATGAAAAAAATTACAGTGTAGGAGAATTAGAACTAGCCAGTATAATATTCTGTATAACTAAACTTAGATTTTATTTATTAGGAAATAAATTTGTTATAGAGACAGATAATTTAGGTTTAATATCAATTTTGAAAAATAAGTATGGAAATTGTAGAATACATAGGTGGGCGATACTACTACAAGAATATAATTTTGAGATAAAACATATCGCTGGAAAATTAAATGTCATAACCGACGCAATTACTCGAATGGATGGGAAAGAAGAAAAAAGAAAGGATCAAGTTAAAATTGGAATAAATATTTTAAAAAAAGAAGAAGGAATATTTTCAAAAAGTAAGATAATACAAGATCAAAAGAATTTAACAAAAGAAGACAAAAAAGGGGCAAAATTTAAACAAGAAGTATGGTATAAAGAATATGAAGAAAAAGAGTTGTATGTGATTTCCGAAAATTTAACAAGAGAAGTTGCTATGGAACTTCATAAAAATTATGGACATCCGGGAATCAGAAAGACATGGATATTGTATAGGGAAAATTATATAACGAAAAATGACTATAAAATAATCAAGGATAACTTAAAAACATGTAAAATTTGTCAGTTAGCAAAAAGCAAAAATATGCATAACAAAGGAATACCAAAGTCAATTTTAGCTGATAAACCTTTAAAACTTGTAGCAATAGATTTTATTTCAAATCTAATTACTAGTTATCAAGGAAATAAAAATATTTTGGTAATAGTAGATATATTTTCGAAGTATATTAAAATGTTTCCGTGTAAAAAAACAAATACCAAAATTGTGATTGAAAAATTTAAAATTTATTTTGAAGAATTAGGTAAGCCTGAACAGTGTATTATGGATAATGCCACGTATTTTGTGAATAATAGAATTAAAGTTTTTTTTAAAATTAAATGATATAGAAAACAGATACACAAGTATTAGACATCCGGCGGCAAATCCTACGGAAAGGTATATTCGAGAAATAATAAAATATTTAAGGATTTTAACAAGTAATCAACATAGAAATTGGGAAAATAAATTATCGGACATAGAAAAATTTATGAATGAGTTACCAAGTGTAAATACTTCGGAAACACCCATATTCCTAATGAAAGGAATAAGACCAACAAGGCCGTGGGAAACAGAAGATAATAAAACATATAAAGAAATAATTGCCCAAGTAAATAAAAAGAACAGTGACATTGCAGAAAAATATATTAAAAGGTGTAAAAATAGAATTACAAAACCAATACGATTCGAAAAAGGAGAAATGGTTATAGTAAAGGCACTGAGAGTTCCGAATCATAAAAAAAACATTTGCGCTAAGTTACAATTACCATTTGCAGGTCCTTATGTCATAGAAAATGAAAATGCGGAAAATAGCTATATTTTAAAAGATCCTCATACAAATTTAATAAAAGGAATTTTTCATATAGGACAGCTGTATAAATTTTGGTCATAATAATTTTGAAATAAAAGTAAAAGGAAATTTGCATTTTAAATTTTACATAAATGAAAAATTTCAAATGTAAATTTGGGAAGTTGAAATGATAACACCCTATATTAAAATATAATAGAACTAAAAATAATAACATTACTAATATTAATAATAACTATAATATAATAATAACATTAATAAATAAAAATAATGTGGGAATATGTACCCTGTATATTAAAAATTGATATGAGAAAGTCATAAGTGAAGGAGACTTTGTGAAGGAGGTAGACTGGATTGGGTTTCTAGGTGGGAAGGTTGATGGATTGTCAATTTGGAAATAAAAAATATAGAAATGTCAAAGATTTTTTTTGGAAAGAAAGATTGAATTCTTTTGAATGAAATAAAACAGAAATTGGAAAACTAATATATAAAACAGATTGAAAATAAACAAATTTACAGAACCATATAGTTAATGTATGTAAAGTATAAAGTATTTACGGAAGAACATTCATAATTGTTTCTGGAGAGTTATGGATAGAAGAACCAAGAGAGGATCGATAAACCGTACATAATGGAATACCAACTTGTGGAAATAGACACTTTTCAAGTGAACAGTGAGTAAATTTTACAAACTAATTTAAATAGTTGTGTGAAAAAAGACATTGATAGTTGTAGAATTTAATTTTAGTATATAGTTTAGCAAGAATGAATGAAGAGTGAATGAATTTAGATTAGATTTAGTGATATAGTTTCTGTATAATCCCCAGAAACGTATATAGCGGGGAAATGTTGTTAATTGGAGATTTAAATAACTTCTTTGATAATAAATATTATATTTTTGGTTTTGAAAATTTGTTCATTTTGATTTGAGAATACAGGGAAATAAACAAGTCCAGTCATAAATTTTATTTTGTTAATTATTGACAAAATAAATTAAAAGAAAATTAAAATTAAAATATAATTAAAATATAATTAAAATATAATTAAAATATAATTAAAATATAAATAAAATATAATTAAAATATAATTAAAATATAATTAAAATATAAATAAAATATAATTAAAATATAATTAAAATATAATTAAAATATAATTAAAATATAATTAAAATATAATTAAAATATAATTAAAATATAATTAAAATATAATTAAAATATAATTAAAATATAATTAAAATGTAATTAAAATATAATTAAAATAAAATTAAAATAAAATTAAAATAAAATTAAAATAAAATTTAAATAAAATTAAAACAAAATCAAAATAGATACATAAAAGAAGATTAAATAAATTAAATTGAAAAAGTAATAATATTACAATTGGAAGCACCCCTGAGATAAAAAAAAAAAATATAATAATAAAAAAAAAAATAAAATAAACTAAAAAATACTTTAATTAAATAAAAAAAAATTAAAAATGGTATTGTGCGATATCATTACAATATATATATATATATATATATATATATATATATATATATATATATATATATATATAATAAGAAATACTTCCGGTTCTTAGTATAAAAGTTTATTCTAACTCTAGATAGAATTTTATTATTATGAACAACTAAGAATCTTACCTTTTCTTGCATCTCCATGGAAAATCACGTGACCGTCGTAGTGAATGTCAGTTATATGCCAAAAATATCCTAAAAAAAAAAAACAAAAATTAGTACTTATTTCCAATGTTTTTTTGTTTCCACAAATATTATAATTATTATTCTATTGTATGTCGTCATGATTAACTTCAGCTTTTTCTGCAAATCAAGAAAAATTACAATTGGAGTTGGCTGTGCAATGTATAGGATTGGTTCTTTAGGCACTTCTATAGAATAAATATTGTAGCTTTGAATAAACTTTTAGGAAATCTCCAAACAACTCACAATATTACCCCTACTAAATAATTAAATATATTTTTGAACTCCCAAGTTGAAGAAAAATTTAATGAAAAATTTAAAAATTTCTGCCCGCGGTTGGTTTTGAACCCACCTATTCCTGTTCTATACACAGCGCTTTTACCAATTGAGTTATCGATGATCGCCAATAATTTATAAATTGTAAAGATGAGTATAAGATTTCGAATCCAAACTGGCATCGTCTAAGGAAACATACAACCTTATGCAAGCACTTCCTGAGGTCGTCTGAAATGAATTAGGTTTATAATAGTATATTAAAGTATAAGTGGATATAACGGTCTTTAAAACACGCGCGAAATAGAGCAAGTGTTTTAAAAACCAGTTATCCACGAATACTTTACGCTATTTTTTTTTTTATTGGTATACTTTGAAATCCTAAATATTGGTATTATTTCTACAAAAAAATGGAAACAAGAACTAATAACTGAAAATGGTTGAATTTGTGATGTAACATCAATATACCTCGTTGTCATGAAAATGAGACAAACAAAAATTTATTTTCAATCTGTCACGTAAGATTAATTGTCGCAACAGTTATTGTTTAAAATGAGTTCAAATATTGAGTATTTAAATAATAAAGCAGAATCGCGCTTAATACCACAAAAATCCGAAGCGGTTTATATAAAAGAATACGATAAATTCAACACGTGGCTGGAAGAGCAAATGGTTACACATATAGATGAACAAGTTGTTCTCGTTTATCTCCAGAAAATGTCAGAACATTATAAAGTTGAGGATAAAGAAAGGGGTCGATATAAAATCGTTCGTCAAAGTGCACGCATTCATAAATGTAATTAGCAAAAATAAGATAGTCAAGAAAGCATATGTATTCGAGGAAGACGATTTGCGGAAGTTTTTTACATATGCACCGGACATTACGTATTTATTTTTGAACTTGGTTGCTATTTGTGGCATCTTTGGCTCTTGTAGAAGATGTGAATTGTGCGATTTACGCTTAGCTGAAATTAAGAAAGAAGGAAGCGTATTGCTTATTACTATCCGACCATCTAAGACAGTGAAGTCTCGACGTTTTACTGTTGCCGATACTGATGCAATTAGATATGTGCGTTTGGTGAAGCAGTATTTATCATTGCGCTCCCAAAATGTAAGTACAGACCGAGTTTTCTCACGGTATGATAAGGGGAAGTGCACCAATCAAGTGGTTGAAATTAATACATTTGGATCATGTCCCCAGCAAATTGCACGGTATTTTAAATTGGACGATCCTGAGAAATATACTGGCGAATAATGGTATGAAAATAGATTAAATCCAACGATAAGTAGGATGGATATCGGCAGCTGTGGTGACTGGTTACGTTTAAGAAGAATGTTTCAAATATTATTGGAAGTGCTATTAATAGAAGTACCTACAACTTCGTTGACTTCCAAGAATGTTAGCATTCTTAATTTTAACAGTATTTCCTCTGATTTTAAAAACCGAAGTTTTAATATTTCAAACAATACTACTTACTGTACTTTCCACATTCATTTAAACAATTAAGAATGTGAAAAAATATTCGAATAAATTTTTTGAAAAATTTCTCAGAAATATTTTATTTGACATTACAAGGCACTCCTGTCAGATCAATATTTAAAAAGTTGGCATTTAGACATCACGTTTCTCGGGTTGTTGATGTTGCCATGATAACTTTAAAACGCGCGTTTTTTAAAGTTTGTTTTAAACACGCTGAGGCGTACTTTAAATAAGTAAAATAGGGTACTAATAAAAAAATACGTTACAAAGCAAACAAACCTAGTAAGAGAATTGGTTGTTATGTTCTGAAAAAAATATCCCAAAAATATGAAGACTGAATTCCCAGGAAATTCTCAAACAAATCCAAATATTAACCTTACGAAAAAATGAAAATTATTTTTGAACTCCCGAGTGAAAACAAATTTAATGAAAAATTGAAGAAATTCTGCCAGCTGGAGGATTAATTTTAATTTTTTCGTAGGACTAATATTGAGAATTCTTTAAGGATTTCCTGGAAATTTATTTAACATATTCAGTTTCATTCGTCAGTTTTCGGAACTTTAAAACCTATTCTCTTACTGAAATTGAATGTTTTTGTTAAATTTGTCAAAACTTCTATTAACAAAATTGATTTTAAAAAAGAAAGTGGATTATATAAGACGAGTGTTATATAAAGGGCAAAAAACTTTACAGAAATAATAAATTTTACACAGTTGAAGATATTGTCGCAATTGAACAATACAATCAGTTTTCACAAGGCTCTAGTCACCCACCAACTTCTTTAATTGATGGTAGATCTGCAGATCTGCAGATCTGCATCATTACAATCTATTGCAACTGAATAAATTGCAGAGAACAACAAGAACGGAAGTAACAACCAAAATATTCAAAAAGAAGTCGACAAACAAAAAAAAAAAAAAAAAAAAAAAACAAAAAGCTAAAAGAAAGCAAACCAACAACAGAACCCAAATTAAATTTTAAAATATACAAAGGAACAAGGCCACGCTCTGTTACTATATAAATAGTTTAATGTCGTTCAACACTGCACATATCAATCTTTAGTCCCACACTTTAATGATTTTTGTCACTTAATTCAAAATGAAGGTTTTGATATTGTAGGAGTAACAGAGACATGGTTAAAGCATAACATATATAGTAACATAGTAAATCTAAATGGTTTTTCATTCATTAGACAGAACCGGCACACTAAAAGAGCTGGAGGGGTATGTATTTATATTAAAATTAGTTTTCATTACAAAGGTATACTTAGTGAATGTTTTGAATTTGTCGAATATATTTTAATAAATTAAATTTAATAAATTCAATTTAATAGTAGGAACTTTTTACAGACCACCAAATACTAACAAAAACGCATTTTTTTACTATTTTGAAGACATTTTAGGTGATATGTATGCAAAATATGAGTACGTTATTTGCATGGAAGATTTTAATTTTGATCTACTCGATATTGAGTCACCAGAATATAATCAATTAAACCTCTCTTTATAATATTGTTAATTGCATTTAGCTAATTTGCGAACCTACTTGTTTTTTACTAACCAGAAGCTTTCTTCTTGACTCCCAAAAAGTGATTCAAGCTCATTTCACAAGACACTCTCTTGTGTCTTGTAAACTCGATTTTAATTTACCAAGTATACAAAATCATAAAATATTTACTTACCGAAACCTAAAATCTATAAACGTGCAAGATTTTCGAGAAAATCTGCACATGATGCCATGTGGAGAAATTTATGAAACAGCTAATATTAATAAAAAAGTTGAAATTTAAAACAATAACATTTTGCAATTTATCGACATTTTTGCGCCTGTTGTAAAAAATAAAATTAACCTGGTGCGAACTGGTCTCCTATAAAGAACAAAAAATTACAAATAGTGTTTCGGTGCATAAATCAAAAATTCTATATTTTACACAATAATTCTAAACAAATTAAAAATTGCATAAAAATAAAATGTGAAGAGATCAACAACTTACTACATGCTGCATAATGTTTAGACGAAAATGGAAAACATTTTCAAACATTTTTGTAGTTTTCTGTAAACTTTTATAATGATTTCGATATTAAATTATCTATTAATTTCTTTTGTTTTTGATGCGGTATCTTTCAAGATAATAAACTTTATTTAATCTGAAAAGTACCAACCCAAAATATTTAAATTTCATAGCCAACTCCAATTATGATTTTTTTTGATTGATAATAAAATTTAAACTCATTCTACCAACATTTTTATAGTTATCAGAACCTTATTATTATTGTAAGAAGACACAAACTTTCGAAAATGTTTAAGTGGTAGAACAATATTCCTTCTAAAATCTAGATAGGCATTCTTGAATTCTACGCAATTTTACTATATCGCTATCATAAATAATAATTTTTCGCCATTCTTAAAAAAAAATACTACCTAACATTTTTTACAATAATTCTTTGTTTCCTTTTTATGCTAATGTTATGAAATATCTCCTTAATTATAATTCATTTTTCATCAGCACCAATTGTTCTGAAAGAAAAATGCCTCGGCCCCATCATTTCATTTTATTCCAAGTAGGTACAACCGAAGAGACAAAGAGAAACATATTTCCTTTTTCCAACTAGAAAAACGAGTTATCAGCGTGAACTTCTTGTTTCACTGGAATCGATGCGATCAGTCACTCTCATATCCGAAGCTTTATCAAGTCGTCCTTGGAGGACGAAATCTAGAAACTGCAATTAACTGAATTTCATTTGTTTCCAAGACAAATGATGTCTGGTTTGAATGGAAGGGTTTTGTGATTCACTACGCGCCAGTTGGCAGGACAAAGGGGAACCTTTCCACTTTGCTTTAGAGCTACAATTATTTAGGAAAATATTCACAATAGCTATAATTTAAAAAAAGTGGTTTATCTGCTTTGATTTCATTTAATTCATAATATGCTTCATTTTGTTTTGCTCCAAATAATCTATCTGAAATGTATTAATACAATTGTTTTGAGTATGGCTATGGCAGTTATGCCATACTTGTTCAAAACATTAAGGAAGATGGCTGAGCAAGCTTTTTGATTTTGTATCAAATTCGAGATTTTATAGAGCTGATCTATACTTAAATAAGTTTATCTAAAGCCTTACCCCATTTGAGATTCAGCTTTAAAAATTGCGCTCTCCAGCAACTACTTCCTTTTACTCAAATAGACACTTCTCCGTAAAATTTAACGACCTCTCCAATATCAACTTAGTTGTTTGCAGGGTAGCATCCTCAAGCCAATGCTTTTTTAGTTTATACAGCTGATATATCTGAAACCAATAATACCATAGTGCCGCTTTCTACAAATGTAGTTTCTGCAGGAATCCCTAAAATCTACATCACCCAGATATACTTAATAAGTGGAACTCAAGCTGGTAAACAGGTTAGTCCGAAAAGTATCCGTACACTACCTGCTTTACATCGAACTATTTTGTTGTGTAACCCTTTCCTGTTCTTGTAGAAAGGTTGTACAGAATAATTGTGGTTCGATAAATTAATTTTTTGATATTTAAGTGTTCTTATCTGAAAATTTAACGAAGTAAAATTTTATTTTCAAACCACAAGCGCGGCAGCTTTTCGTCTGGTGAACATTGGGTCGTTGGTTGTGGAGTTTTTATTTCTAGAGTGGCTCCGGGCGCCACCTAATTTAAAAAAGACTAAATGAGGAAATTACAATCATAAGAACGATATCTTACGAAGATATACTTTAACGTATAACACTTCTTACCTCTGAAATAATTAAAGAATAAAAACACTCAAATGTATTTAGTAAAAAAAAATGTTTATTTTACTTTATACTGGTTGAGATCTTTTGTTATATATATAGAGTGATTTCACAGTGATTCAGACATCAGTATTTGTAGAATATTAATATATAGCTGGTTGAGTTCTTTAAAAAAAAAAAATAAACTAAGTGTAATTTAGTTACCTAAATTTTACAAATTTCAGACATCAGCTGTTATTTTACATAAATTGGGTTTTAAATGAATTTAAACGAAATATCTTCAGGATCAAACCTGATTTTACAAATAATAAGCCCCCACTATAGGTATTATATATACATAAATTACAATGAAAAATTACCCTACGATAAATCTTATTTTAGTATAACTAAAATACGTATATTACACAACATGGCGAAGGCAAAAGTTGCGCACTGGCTGTTGCCTAGCAACGACGCTCGGTGAAGCCAAACTTAGTCATTCAGTGGCGTAACTTGGATCGAGTATATACAAAGTGAATAGAAGTGAATTGAGTGCGAAAAGTGACAATTTTATATAATTATAGTGCCTTGTGATTTATATTTACATATAAGTATTGTGTTTTTGTTGTTGTAATGGTTCCAAAGAGAATCGGATTAAAAGGGAGGTCACTTAATAGTAAAACAAGAGAAATTATATATAATATTACTAAATTTTTGAAAAAAGAAGCAAATGAAGGATTTTAAATTCCTCTAAAAAATTATCGGTTAGTATGATAGTATAGCATTTATTTTATAACAGTCGTATACATAACAAGTAGTAAGAAGCGTTAGAAGCATTGGCGGCTAGTGCAATAATTCCACGAGCATATAATTATCTACAATCAGAATTATACATTCATAATAACGAGAAGGTTTTCATAATTTATAACATTTAATAAAAAAATTGTAAATTGCAAATGCAAATACTGAATTAACTGAAGAACAATTGTTTTAGAAACAAACATTTGTTAATAGTATTGCGAATCAACAGTTTCTTTTAAAATTAATTTTTAAAATATTTACCTATTTCATCAAAAAAAATTTTGCTTTCAAAACCATCTGATTACCGTTTAACATATAACAGATTGCCCATAATTATAAAGGTTTGAATAATTGTTCCATAAGTTCCCCAAAATAAATATTCCGATTTTTCTATTTCTAAAACGTCGAAACTATCGTAACCATAGCGATCACCTAGATTGAAAAATAAGCTTTTACCAATGATACTAAAATTTCAAATATTCAAGTTAAATTCAAGAGCTTGGCAATCAATGATTACATTAATAAATATTTATTATGTATTTAATATATGTAATTTAATAATAATATTGGTAAATTGGTACTTAAATAAGTCCTCTATTTCTTAATAGGTATTATTGTATACCTGTTAATACAAAATTCCCAGAATTTGAAAATAGGAAGTCAAATATTCAAATTGATCTATTATGTAGACAATACATAATTAATATCAAATCGAGGGTAATTATGGCCAAAACCCATGATTTCTTTACAATAAAGTTACTTTTGTTGCATCTCGCTAGGACGCACCATTTTTAAGGAAAAAACATTTAACAGTTTCATGATAAGTTATTCGAAAATGTAAACAATAATTAGTATGTCTGTGAAATCAGAAATTTTATTTTTTTTACTTTGGAAAAACCGGTGACTAAAGAAATTAAAAAAAATATTTACAAAAATATGCCATCAGGACTTCACTTGTAACACCCTGTATCTCGAAAACGAAACGTTTTCGGACCTATGTTTATATGAACTTTTACTCCTATTTTAGGATGTAGATTACGCTGTTAAAATATGACCGTCTTATTTCGGGACACCCTGTATATATATTAAGTGTAATTAATAAACTTATTTTCGGTTTAATTAATCTTAATAAATAAAACAAAGTAGGGTTAGTTACACCATTTATAACTGAAGAACGGCTAGAACGAGTTAAATGCGATCTTTTATTTATAGAATTCGTCTCCACCCTGAATAGCAAAATAACTATTAAAATATCAAAAAATTCATAGAAAAAAATTATATATACAATGGCTGGTTTTAAATGACTTCATTTGGAACAGACATTACCGAAGAACACGGATTTAATCCGATATTTAAGGTAATTTATGTTATACAAAATTTGTTCTAATGTAGGTTAAATTAGAAGTAGAAAAGTGTTGTTAGGTCTCTGTATTTGTCTGTAAAATAAATAAGCCATGCTAACATTTTAAATGACTGTTAGGCAATACGAAATTCGATGGGTGAGCTAGTTTTTTAATAATTATAAAAGCATATGCTTCAAAAGATAAAAATAAACTTTACTTATTCGCTTACTCTGTTTAGGGAACGAATTTTGGCAGCAACTGGTATTAGTAAAAATACTTTGGCAAAGAAATAAAAAGGAAGGCAGAGCAGTAGATGCAAATTACTAAACGTCCGACTCTGCCTCTGACGTCACACCTTCGCGCAGGGTCGAGCACGTGGCTGTACCAATCTCATCTTGGCCGGCCTCTACCTTAGTACCTTGCGTTTGTGGATTATTTCAGAATCATAAGTACCTAAGTGTTATCACTAAACAAATAACTGCGAACAGTAATCAAACTTTGAAAAACTCAAAAAAAATATGGAAATCTTACTACATTTCCCATAAAAAAAACTATATATAACTATTAAATTGTTACCTGTAATTATAAGGTGTAATTACCCTTATAGGAGTTTGACTATTTGGGAAAATAGAAGAGAGTCACAGATGAATCTCTTCGGGGTAGAATCTTGATTCGCCCTGTTCTTTATAAAAGGAGGTTGAGATTTATAGTGACAGCCACCAGCTAGGCTCTAATCTGTTGTATACTTGAAGTAATCCCATGGGGCAGATAAGAGTTTGTCCTGGCCCTGGCATACACTTATTCCAAAAGGTTGATCTTACAACATGCTTCACCACTAACAACCTAGGATGATGTTGTAAAATGCCTTCTAATTTCGAAGTTTTTGTTTTTGGATTCATATAATGACGATCGATGATCCGTCTCCAAAAATGTAGTGAAAATCAAATATGGCTCCACAAGCCACGAGTCAAAAAATATCAGTATTTGTTAACACTGAGGCATATCTTAATATCGATACATCAAAAATATTTCCTAATGCTTCCTACGAAAAATAAGAGGCCGTGATATCCTATAAAAGAGAATATCCCATAAGAATGTCTTTTAAATTTTAACTATTTAAAATTAACTTACCAAACATGTGGCCATTAAATTTTTAACGATGTTAACACATCAGCAGCAAAAGGGACGTATCACGTTTCTACTATTTTAGGTTAACCGAATTAAAACGAAAAATAAAATCGATTATTCTCGTATTAAAATTTATGGTTATTTAAATATGCAACATACTAGACACTAGAGTGCTATACGGGTTGACATTCCTCTGAAATAATCCTTACATATACCAAACTTGTTGCGTTATTGATTTTTTAGGTGTCAAGAATATACAGGGGAGGTGACAAAAATATAAGACGAACTTAAGTTCAATTTTCATGTTACAGTTGTATTCAATTAATTAATCAAAACTCTATGAGAACATATTTTTATTGATAACTGAAACTGAATACTTTTAACGATTATTAGTAATAATTGCAAAAACGAATCCTTATTTAAAAATTACATCAATAATATAAACATCTATAACAAAAATAATGCCAAAAAAG
Source organism: Psylliodes chrysocephalus (assembly GCA_927349885.1). NCBI lineage: Eukaryota > Metazoa > Arthropoda > Insecta > Coleoptera > Chrysomelidae > Psylliodes > Psylliodes chrysocephalus. The sequence goes on from OV651818.1 coordinate 19,588,142, forward strand.
TCTCCGTACACTTAACAGTTTCTAATAATAATTTAACAGATAGGAAACAAATGTAAAAACTAATATTTAGTTGGACCGCTCTTGGCCTTGATAATCGCTTGTAACCTTCTTGTCATACTTGAAACCAACTTTCTAGTAAGTTCTGCTGGAATGTTCTCCCATTCGTGCAATACTCTGTTTTTTAACTCTTCCTTACTTGAAACGTTGTTTGCGAACGTGCCGTTTAAGTTCCTCCCATAAATGTTTAATGGGGTTAACATCAGGTAATTGTGGGGGTGTGTGAAGTTGCTGTCGCACGTTATGGATCATCCACTCTCGCACCAAGTTTGCAGTATGCTTTGGATCATTGTCCTGTTGGAAAATGTATCTTCCTTCGAGCGCTAATTTCTGCACACTTTCTGCTAAATTGTCTCGCAAAATGTTTATATAGACATGCTAATCCATGATCCCATTAATGAGATGTAAATTTCCAACATCTCCAGCGGATATGCATCCCCATAGCAAAACACTTCCACCCCCGTGTCTTACCGTGGAACAGAGGTTTTTGATATTAAAGGCAGTATTCTTCTTTCTCCAAACTTTAGCTCTACCATCAGATTAAAAAAGGTTAATTTTAGTTTCGTCACTAAATATTACAGATTCCCAAAATTCATGCTTATTAACGTATTCTGGAGCAAAAGATAAACGTTTTTTTCGATTAACTTGCTAAATTAACGGCTTCTTTCTGGCAGTACACCCCTTATAGCCTGCTCTGTGTATACAATTTTTTGTGGGCAAACATTTTTTGAAAATAGCTCTCGTATTTCTTCTTTTAGTTTTGGTGCACTTTTCTTGAGATTTATAATTACTTGCCTAACAATACTAGCTTCTTCACGCGGAGTCAGTTTCTTGGGACGACCAGAACGTGGTCGAATCTTGTAGGAACCCGTTAATTTATACTGGTTTATAATGTAATGAACGGTAGTATACGGCTTCTTAACAATTTTTTCAATATTTCTAAGGGATTTTTTTTCTTTCCATAAATCAACTATCAACTTTCGCAGTGGAATTGCAATTTCACGATTTCTTTCGCTTATTTTTAATGCTAATTTAAAACTTCACTGCAAATCTACCAACAACAAATAACAGATAATAAATTATGGCCGATAATTATTCATTTGTTTTTAGGCTGGCGAGCCATAGGTGCCTTGATGAAATGCAGCTAATTATAATGTGCTTTTTTCAATGAAAATTATGAGTGTACGGAGACTTTTTTGACATAAATTTTTATAATGCCGATGTTTCTTTTAAATAAAAATGTCCATTTATTGTAATTATAACTTATAATCGTTACTTATGCTTCAGTTATTGAAAAGAGCGTATTCTCTCGTAGTTTAAATTAATAAATTAAATGCAACAGAAAAATTCTATATAAAGCAGGTAGTGTACGGAGACTTTTTGGACTAACTGTAAATCAAATAAAAGCAACCCAAATAACGTTTACATACGCCAAAATATCTGAGAATGGATAACGTACGCATACCAATAGCAACAGAAGCCAAATATCTTGGCATCTATCTTGACCAACATGCTCACTTGGAAAAAATATTTAAATAAAAAGAAAGAAATCTATTTAAAGTTTCGGCAAAAATTTGGCTAGTAAGTCGACAATTAAAATTTTTCCCTTGATAACAAAATCCTGTCACACAAAACCAAGCTCAAAACTAAGGCTTACGGACTTCGGCTCTGCAACATCATTCAAAGTTTTCTTCAAGTGATTTAAGAATGTTTCAGCTTTTTCTTGATTTAAATTGGCCCAGCTTCCATTTGCAGTTCTTATTAGTGGGTAGTGCGTCAGTGCCCTTTTTAGTGTACTTAACTATAATCTGTTAGTTGTATTATTATTTTTATAAATTCTCATAATCGGACAATATCGTTTTGGTATAAATTTACTTAGATTGTAATATACACTTTCCAACCATATTTGTTCTAACCCTTAACTACTCAAAGTGAAATATGACCAAAAAGAGAATAGAAATCTATTTAGAAAACAAAAAGAAATTAAAAAACAGGGGCCATTTGAAAAATATAACTAAGACAAAAAAAGTAGAATTGTTCGGCTTAGTATAACAAATTCGATACCAAAACAAATAACAGGCACACAGTGTGCCCGATAAGAACGTAACGACTAAGAGGAAATTCCTTCATAAATTGAGTAAAGAGATTACTCTAGTCCGAAGCTGGAGTAGAGTGACACATTTCCAAGGAATTAATTGTTTTTGTCAATAAAACTTTGAGGACTGTAGGTTATTCGTTGTGTTTGCGGGAGAGCTCAACCTCCTTGATAATGACGCTGCAGAATGGACGGATAATGGCGGGTACATGAACAAGAACTGGATGTCATTTGTTTTCAGGCAAGAAAAGCTTAAACCGTTAGAAATGGTTTTGTCGATTAATAAACGTCCTGTTTATGAAATAATAATTAAAATGACTGGGATTGAACAGGTAGAGGTAGCGAGGGGTCAAAAATTGTTATATAAAAGGAGATAGATGAGCTGGCGCGTTATCCTGGGTGAAGGATGTAACAATTTATGACCCTACCCACACTTGCTGCTAATTAATATTTCCAAAGATATCAAAAGTGCGTAATATTCTTGTAGACACTACCAGGTCGGCTATAATTTATACAGGTTTAAGATTAGGATTGAAGGTAATTAGAGTTGTCTAATATTATTTAATATTTATGATTAATTCCCACCATGTATAATTTGACATGCTACAAATTGTCCGTGCCGTTAGAAATGACGCGTCGTAATGCACTGTAATTTTCACTGTAGTGTGTTTTTCAACTTGGATATCGATGAAGTTGTTTTATTTACAATTTTGTTTACTTGACAGCGAAGAAGAATAATGGTGTGACCGAGGTGAAACCTCTAAGAACAGAACGTACCCGTATTTCGGAAATAAAATTATGTTAAATGATTTTGTTGATTTCGCAGAAAATTCTCCTTAATTTAATAATATGATCTCTTGTTTTAGACTTTTCTCTTGTCTTTGGATCTATAAGCTGCTGCATTTACATTTTTAAGCGACGTATTGATTTTGAAATGATTTGGGTGATGATTTCGGAAATTTCGAGAAAACTCGTAATGATTTCGAATGAAAACGAACCATTATTTTGCGTGTGATTTACCCCTCGGGTGTGCCTGAAGATGTAGTAGATACTTCAAAATCGGTCACTAGTAAAAATCACTTTATTAAAGCCGTTATTTCTTAGGTGAATTTGTTAGTTAATTTTACGTCGAAAACGTACCTATTAAAGCTAAAGAATAAAAAATATAAGAAAACTTTGCTAAATTTTAAAAACCCTAGCATTCACAAAATTTTATTTTTATAAATGTTTGAAGTAGGTACAGCCTGTATTTTTTTTTGTCAAAACAACGTAAGTGCAGATGCCGCGTTATATTGTTATAGGAAATATCATGGGTTGATCGAATATTTTTAAAATATTATTGCTTTTTAAAATTTAAAACTCTAACTTTTGAGTTTGTTGTTTGTTTCCTAAATATAATTGTTTAAATTTAAATTTTTAAATATTGGGAATATTGGTAAATTTTTACAAAACATACCTTTTTCGTAAAGGCTTAAACTGGTAGCCTTCCAAGTGTAAAGAAAAACAAAAAAGCCCACAGCAACCACATTTGAAGAATTCACTTCAATATTACACACTCAAATGCCGATGGATCCTCCCTATAGAAAACAACGAACTAATAACTCAAAATCTATTCAAATTAGTCATACTCACAATTTTTTATGTCAATAAATCCTTTTAGCGGGTGTGAATTGGGTTTAAAAAAACATGGGAATTTAACTAAACAACGAAATTCCCCAAAAAATACCAAAAGCGCGTATATCCACAATTATTAATAGAGTAAAATCTTAAATTCCCTCTAATAGAATAACTCGATGGTTATAAAAAATAAAGATTTTACCCTGAGACAAAATTTAAGGTTCTCTGTCTTTCTTCACCTGTCAGAAACACCTAACCAATAAAAATGACACGCTGTCTTTACTTCCGCCTTTGAAAAATAACAAGCCGAGTGGGTTCAGAAATTTATATTTAAGTATTTATCAGCATATATATCTTAGAGACTATTTACGAAAAATTACCCTACAAACTATATCTATATACAATATAACTACATTTAGAAAAATCTAATGTTGAACGAACGCACCTCGTATAGCGATTGCAACTTAAAATCGCTCACTGCGAAGCTACCATTACCTGGAACTCGAAACCAGACATGGAACGACATACAACCATGGAGGTATAATACTAATGGAGATGTGATGGAGATGCCATGAGGCAATTGTTTTGCATATGATACGTTTTATTAAAAATGACTCCACTGGGCGTGGCTAAAATGGTTGACTAAGCAGGGTCGTATTTAAATATAACTAAGGTCCGTATGCAGAATTACAACTTTTAAATGACTTACTTACCTAAGATTTGTTTCAACATGATCGATTCGAAATTAATTTGATGACATTGCGCAATTATGACTTCTACACTATTTACTATTATTTATTAACCATTTTCCGACCAAGCCAATGCCAAGACCATAAAAAAAATTAATATTATTATATTGTTCTATCTTCGCCGAAACCGTCCGATATATGACCTGTGTGATCGAAAATCAACGTTCGAATAACACTGTGCATTAGATTTGTTAATCTCTTTGTGCTTTAAAACTAAAACCCGAACTACGATTTTTCGTTCAAGGACTCTTTTGTCTTGATCAAAGCTGCCAATGTCAAAATCTGACAATGAGGAGAATTATGACATCAAATTACCAAACCAAAAATCAAACCACTACGTGAATTGTGAATAAATATATTTCAGTAAAAATACAGCCGAGTTTGTAGAAAGGACAACTAATTACTTTTAAATGTAAAACATGTAGGTCTTTCTGCTGCAAATGACATACATTAAAAATATGACCCGCTACAGTCAAAAGTTTTAGGTATGACTTTATGGCTAAAAGTAGATGGAAGAAAACCATGATCAAAACTACTCTGTTAAAATCAATCGGAAATAAAAAGACTCAGATAACAGTTGTTGGTTTTATTTATGTTTGAAATAATCAACTATATAGGGTAGGTACATATATTACTAAAATTGCAAGCAAGTACTTACTAAAAATTTCTATAATTGGTACCTATGTATAACAAACAACAATCTCACAGATGCACAGCGTACAACTATACAAATGGAATTATAGAGATAATTTATTTTAAAAATATTCATTCAGTTGCGATTTGTGATTACAAAAAGAAAACTTTAACCACTTTTTCTGATCAGTATTGTTAGTGTTATAGTGAAAAAGTTTCTAGAAACTGGTGTTTTTAATCCTAATAAAGCATTGTGAATTTCCAAAGAAACGTGCATGATGAAAATTGTTTTGACCAAAATTTTGAATGTCATGCCATTTAGAAAGAAACCCTGTAGCTGTGGATAACATTTGACACAAAATCTTATCCTAAAAATAACTGTTTGGTTGCATTGGAGGAATAATTTCTTCATTGGTACTTTTTTAGGGTGCAAGGATGACTTGACATTACTAAATTTAAACCTTTGTTATAAGTTGTCTTTTTGCTTTAATTTCTGATACACCTGTATTGTACATACTTGAAAAATATAAAATTGTTCAAGTGGGAAGTTTATATACAAGGTGTCTCATTGAGAAAGGGACACAGAACAACTGAAGAGTCTGATTAAAAATAAGACTATGCTTAGAATGCGAATATTCTTCATTTTAATTTTGAAGTTTCTTATAAGTTCCCAACAAAAGTACCTATACGATTTACTTAAAAAACATCAAAAAATATATAATTATAGTTCAAATAAGTGTAACGTATCTTATGACACCAAAAATTTTTGCCAAATTTGATAAAATTATAGGTAACTCTTCAGTTTTTCTGTGTCCCATTCTTAATAAGACACTACAAAATTTTTTTTATTATTTAAAAAAATATTTATTGACTTTTAAACAACACTATTTTGTTGTTTTGATGTCTTATGCTAGCAGCTTTATTAACTCTAGTTTTAGTGAGATATGTTAGTCGGATACTAACATATTTATCAACTATGCACTTAATTAATAATATTCTATGATTATCCAACACAAACTGGTCCAAACTGTGCTGCATAATATTCGAAAAGACATTAGAATTTATGAATTCTTTTAAAACTAATGTGCTGATGATATCAACTGATATTTTTTTCTTAGAGTCTTTCATAATTTTTAATATTTTTTCACATTTTAAACAAATGTTTATTACATCTTCCGATGGATATTGCAAACCATTTTTATTCTTTATATCAATAAATGAAAATAGAAACAAATCTCTAGTTTTACTTATTAAAGCATCTAGACATTGTTCACAAATTAATTTTCTTTTTTAAATAATAAACAACATATCCAGAAATGTGAGTGATTATATATTTAGAAAAGTTTAATTATAGTTGGTTTTTAAGTTTAATTATAAAGTTAGTTATTTAAGTTTTATTATAGTTATCTAAGTTTTATTATAGTTATCTAAGTTTTATTATAGTTATCTAAGTTTTATTATAGTTATCTAAGTTTTAATATAGTTATTTGTCTTTATTATAAAGTTAGTCAAGCCAATGTTCTTTATTAAGTTAGTTATTTAATTTTTATTGTAAATAAAGTGTATACTAACTAAACATTCATTTATTGTCGGAACAGCATTCTCCTTCAATCTGACCCTAAACTCACTCTTATCAAAAAATTATTCCTTGTAGTGAATAGAGCACAACATGCTATTCGGTTTAGGCTTAAATTGGTTTTCCCCACAAATTTAGACCAAATTTTGAGATGTTGTGGGTCTTTTGAAAACCTATAATAAAAAAAAGTTAAGCATTCTAAAAAATTCTAAGTACACTCCTTATACTTACTTATGAAAACTTAAATTAGATATTTTCTTACGCTCTTTCACAGAAGAGTTTTTACAATTAATTTTGGCACACTTAGTCATGATTTTTATACGAATTAATAAAAAAAAAACACAATTAAGATAGAAATAACGTCGAAATATTTAAATTTGAACAACGTTCTGACAGCTCTTTGACAACTATGACATGACCACTAAGAGTGGGGAAAGGGGTGTCGTTTTTTTTTGGCATGTCATCTCCATAGTATTCAACCTCATTGCATACAACACATGGCTCTGTCAATTATCATGTCCCGTCTTTGACTGACATTTACTATCAACTCGTACTGAAATTTGTACTGTCAAAATTAAAACAAAAACATTGAATTAAAATAATTACTCTAAACAAAAAGAAAACAAAATCGATGAAAATGGCATCGTAAATAATTAATTACCTAAAGGTAAGGTTATAATACATATAACATAAAAAAACTCTCAACGAGACTTTCTCTTTTTAGGAGAATTGAACAAATTAAAGCAAGCCAGTCTAGAATACTGAACATAGTATCATAGTACAATGTATTGTACTAGAAATAATATCTATAAAAATGTATAACTCAGACAATATGAACAAAATACGATACCCCTGTTCAGTGATTAGATGAATTAAATTAAAATAATGATATCTGAAGGCTAACAATACATACAGCCAGTTTACGACAAAAATAATGGCTTTAAAAGCTTATCAACAATAAATAACGTTTTTCCTTTTTTCGTATATTTAAACAAGGTGAGTCGAATTTTTCTCTAGTAATTTGAGCGGCTATAAATGCACGTTACAATGTTGCTCGTTTTAACAAATTTTATCAAGTACTTTTATTATCAGGTTATTTATGAAATTTTCAGAATAATTTATATTGGAATTAAATGCAAAAAAGTAGCTGATATATTATAAAAATAATACATTAGAGCACTAAATCGTAAGTTTACAACGAGGGCGATACCACGCCACTCCCTTGTTAAATTAAGTTGCATTTCAAAATGTCTAAATGTACGTCTAAAAAGTAGTATATTATTGAGTATTAAAAATATCGATTTACGTAATCTCCTACAAATCAGTCATTGCCTATTTGCCTAATTTGCCTAAAAGTTTTTTTAAATGAAGGTTCAAAACCTTCTAGGCAACGATAACATTTAAATAAGCAGAATAAAGATTTATCTTGTTTTCAAAGAAGAAAAGGAATATTTAAAACGGCCATCTGTAATAAACCTTTTTGCGTCGTCTTCTAAAAAAGATTATGATGGACTACTACGGGCCTCATATAAAATTTCATTGTTAATCACAGAAGCTGAAAAACCACCCACAATTGGTGAGAAATAAATTTTTCCGACTTTCAAAGAGGCAATAAAAATGTTCTTTATCATAAAGTACCATAATCACAAAACACATTTCCCTCAGTAATAAGTCAGTGCAAAGAAGAATAGATGAAATGTCAAAATATGTTGAACTATCATTATGTGAACACTTAACGATGTTTAAATTTTCCATGTAACTCGATGAATCAATTCTACGAAATAACAAAGTTCTACTCTTATCATACGTTCGATTTATAAAAGAAGAAAAAATTTATCGGGAGTAAAGTAATTGATACAAAGGAAGAATCTATATTTATGGAAAAGTTTTTTCAAGAGAAAGAAATCCATATTTGCAATATTTTGTCTGTAGGTACTAATGATGTTCCAGCAATGACAGGACGTCATAAGGGTTTCATAGCGCATTTGAAACAAGCAGTACCAAATGTACTCGTTGTACATTGCATTATTCATCGTCAGCATTGAATGGACGTTTACATACGCCGCTACATAACTCTAGAGCAATCAATTAGATTAGGAAGAGACCGATTATTTGTCAGCTTTGTAGTGAAAATAATGTAGATTAAAATCGCTTACTGCTGCACAAAGAAGTACGTTGGCTCTCTAAAGGTGTTTGTCTGAATCGTTTTTCCAATCTATTTGACTCAGTTCTTGACTTTCTTGAGGACATAGACGAAAAATTGCGAGAACACCTTATTCTATCATAAAATTAGATCGCAAATCTGCCAGAACTCTTTAAAATATTTAATGAAGTTAATTTAAAATTGCAAGGTGATGAGTTGAACTTAATTAAATTAAAAAGCGTCATAGCTGCTTTTGAAGATTCATCAAATTTGGAAGAGGAACTCGTAGAACTCGCAACTAACGAATGATGAGCTAATTTACAGTCAAAGAAAGGGAACAGACTAGATATCACTGAACGTGGCGATCTGCGATTGATGTTAACAAAACTAAAACCCGACATTAACAATTTCTTAAAGCTCCACCAACCTTAATCATCTGATTTTTTTTATTTACTATTAATTTTGTAATTGTTTTTAATACTATAATAAACAATTTTGTTGTACATTTTTAATAGACAAATAGACAGATAAATAAGGTACGGATAACATGGGTTCCCCATAATAAGACCTTCATTTGTTGAGTAGAAGTTATTTTGAAATTAAAAATAATTTTGTTTTAGGCAAATGTTTAACAAATTTAGGATTTCTTCTTTGATTATAATATTAACTTGATTACGATCTAATAAGTTTTCTACTAGTTTAACTGTTTCTTTAGGAGGTATACTAGGAAATAAGTTTGTTACATCGAACGATACTAATTTTGTGTTACTAGGTAATTTAATATTTTTTAATTTTTCTGTTAATTCATAAGAATTTTTTATACTATACTTTGAATGGAATTTGCAGTTTTCTTGTATAAGTTTAAATAATGTATGTGAAAGTTTAACTGATGGAGCCGTGACAAATAATAATTAAACTTATACAAGAAAACTGCAAAAATTCCATTCAAAGTATAGTATAAAAAATTCTTATGAATTAACAGAAAAATTAAAAAACATTAAATTACCTAGTAACACAAAATTAGTATCGTTCGATGTAACAAACTTATTTCCTAGTATACCTCCTAAAGAAACAGTTAAACTAGTAGAAAACTTATTAGATCGTAATCAAGTCAATATTATAATCAAAGAAGAAATTCTAAATTTTTTAAACATTTGCCTAAAACAAAATTATTTTCAATTTCAAAATAACATCTACTTAACAAATGAAGGTCTTATTATGGGGAACCCATCAAGCCCGTTGCTTGCGAAAATATTTATGGATAATATAGAACATAAAATTCATAGCAATAATTTAAGTAAAGATTGTCTTTATTGGCATAGATATGTTGACGATGTACTGACTGCTTTTACTGGTACTAGTAGACATTTAATTTCTTTATTAGTTTTTATCAATACTATACACCCTAATATTAAATTTACTATGGAAACAGAGAAGGATAAATCAATTAATTTTTTAGACTTAAATATTATTAAAATTAATAAAGGCCATAGTTTTGGGATATTTCATAAGCCATCACATACTGATATTACAATAAATAATAGTTCATCTCATCCATACAAACAAAAGCTGGCAGCATACAACAGTATGATCCATAGATTAGTTAATATCCCCCTTACCAAAGAGGGGGGTTGGCCACTTGGTCGCCGCGGTTAGTTTTGTCAGCGGGGTTCCGTAATCTCATCGACCACTTGGTCTCCAGTTTTAAAATCAGGTAGGCCTCTTGGTCGCCGTAGTTATCAATCATTAAAGGTATCTATTTCGATTTATTGAAAATAATATTTTTAAGAAAAAAATAGTTTAACTGATTTTTATTATTTTCCACGTGAATAGAAATTTTTAACTGATATGATATGGTACAGAATGTGGGTCAGGAAAAGAATGAAACCAAATTAAAAAAACACTTATAATTAATAGAAAACAATATAAAATTATACATAATAAAAAAAAGTAGGTACAACATACACAAAATACCAAATAAAAATTATTTAAGAAACCCAAATTGCAATTAGTTTTTGTAATGATAAGAAACTACTTTGATAAATTGAGTTCGTTAAAGGATCTTATTTTTATATTGTTCTATTACGTTCGTTAAATACGCATGCCGTTTTTTGTAATTAGCGTTTTTAATTTTGTTAGGTATATGTGTACTGTTTAATTTCACATAAGTATTTAACTGAATATCGAGAATTACATTAACAAATTTGAATATATCGGGATGCGCCGAATAAAAAGCAGAATTAAAATGTTTGTGGAAAGACTCACAAGCATTTGTTGTGCGTTCTGTGGAACTTGTGCACGATGCCCACATTGTACGCGGGAAGTCAGACGTATCGCTAGTATACGTATTAATCATATAAAGAGTATATGAAGTTAATCTCTCGTCAAATGGCATTATTGGAACTAAATCTTTACAAAAACACTCTGCCACTTCAGTACTTTCCAAGAATAAAATGCCGAAAGTGTAATGAAGCCATTTGCCGATTTCAGAATTTTCATTTTTATATTCGGAAATCAAACCCAGATTTTGTATCTTACGTAACCACGATTGGGTTAAATGAAATCTACATCCAATAATTAAGATATCAGGCCAAATCTGTATAATACCAGTGTGTATGGCTTTCTCAAAATCGCAAATAACTTTACACAGCTTCCAATCTAAATTTAAATTATTATAACAGTAATCTTTTAATAATTTAAATGCAGTTGCATAGGTACTTGCTCTTTTATCTGGTAAAACAAAAAATGCCAATGGTATGTAGTGTCCGTTATCAACAGCATGTATAGTGAAAAATTGTAAAAAAAATTTAGGGCAATAATTAAATGTGCCGTCGCAATAAATACTATCACGAGAACACAAGTATTTTAAATTTGAATCACATGAAAATAAAATAATTTGTGAATCTTCATTGTTAAATAATAAAAATTGTTCACCCTTATTTGTAACACATTGTATTGCTTTCAGTACACTATGAACATCACTGATACACTTTAGCAAAGGTGGCAATATACTTCTTCTTGCCCTGTATATGCTTCGTCTGATGAGGTCAACATCCGTAGTGGATACATTAAAAGTATTTCCTTCCTCTCGGATTCCGTTATTAATTAACTTACTGGGTTTAACGCAAATATCTTCTGTTGCCTTTCTTTTCAATCCGTTTTGAAGTTTTTTTACATCTAAATGGTCCGATGGTGGATGATTGTGTTCACTCTTAGATTTCAATAAGACAGTTTCCGAATCGTCCACTCCAATAGTCGCTTTACACCCACGACGAGTACACTTATATGATACACCTAACTTTGTTTCCTTGTCTTTTCCAAATGTATATTTTTTTACAATTAACAACTTTTTTCCTTTTACACTTAACATCGACTCCATTGCAACACAAACTCAAAACTTCTTTTATGGAATAATGAATAAGATGAGAATCACTTTTAAAATAAAAAAATTAATCTTTTCAGTAAGAATGCAGACAATTAACTGATGAAAAATATTTTTATTTTAGTTCTCGACAGGTCACAAACCGATATTATAATTAGAGTAATTAAATAACCCCATAATTTTCTTGGAACCCTTAATCCAGGTTTGGAGACCAAGTGGCCTATACCTTTCGAATAGCGAAAGGATTAAATTTGGGTAAAACTGACCGCGGCGACCAAGAGAACTTCACAAAAGAATTAAATATCATTAAACAAATCGCAGTAAACAATAATTTTTATTCAAAGTTAGTTGACAACATTTTAGAGAGAAAACTTTTTAAACATGCTATTCAACAAAAAACAAAAAACAAAAAACCAAAATATTAACGTAGCTTTTAAAACCAATAATACGCTTGGGAAGTATATTAAAAACAATAAAGGTAAAATTAATCCTAATAATAAATCGGGGATATATAAATTAAATTGTGGTAGTTGTCCAAAATTCTATATTGGTCAAACAGGCCATACTTTCAAAAAGCGCTATTCCGAACATTATAATAGCTATACAAAGAACAAAAATAATTCTACTTACTTAAACCATATTTTAGCCGAAAATCATTCTTTTACAGACAACTTTGAAATTTTACATATAGAAAATAAGGGCATTAAACTAAACCATTTAGAAATAAATATATTTAAAAATTCAGATAACCTACTCAATGATCAATTAGATATTAATAACTCACCCTTATTAAATCTCTTTCCTAGGTTTATGTGAGATAATCCCGGTAACGTTACTATCTTATTGTTATCTGATTAATATCATAATTACCTAAGTACCCTTATTTACTTTAAATAGTTAGTTTATTTTGTTATGTTATTGATGTTTTCTTAAGTACTTTGTTTTGTTAAATTATTTCGCATATATATTGGATACCGAATTTTAAATTAGTCACATTTGAAAAAGAAGTTGTACTTCGAAACATGTCATGTATAGTGTTTTTAAATTTTTTAATTTTTATTTTTTAAAATAAAAGTTTTGTGAAAATCTACCAAATTTGATTTTACTCATTCAAGATTAAATTTATTTTCATCAAGTAAAGCCAAAACAATAAATAATACGGTGCTTTGTCTAACTAACACAATTTAATTACACTAATATAGGTGGTAAATTTGGGAGCAGTTCACCAAACTACGTTTCAAATAGCTTACTATACATGTCTTGATGGCAATCAGTCGCACAAGACTTAATGTTTTTAGCTGATAATAATAAGCAATTCTTTACAAAACCATTTGTATTTCCAGCATTTAAAATAATTATTCTTCTCCTGCTCGTAGTTGGATCTAACGAACTTTTAATAATGCTCTCTTTTTTACAACATCGTGGGTGCCATACCATGTATCATCCAAATACACAATATTTTTTCCATTTTAGTGATGCTTGGACATTATATTAAGATATATGCTTGGACATTATATTAAGATATTCGTATCTCCATATAATTATCCATCGTGATTCCAATGCCACTCATCGAGATTTCTGTATTAGACCGGGCTCTGAATGGAGTTGAGTGTGCAAAATATGAGGACCGCACTCTATACATACTTTTGTACTCAGAAAAGCTTGCAGATTATGATTCTGGATGTTGCCAAGAATTTTTTTGGTCAATTTATTTTTTTACACCCATCCCCTTACATATGAAGTAAATGGACTGAATAAATGCTTTGGAACCATTTTCATGAATGTTTTAGTGACAATATCTAATTGTTTCTTCTGATTAAAGGTTCTTACAGCTAAAATAAAGCTAAAATAAAAAAAAAAGTTAAAAATAAAGACAACAATTATTCATAAAAACTTATTAAATACAAATTTATTACAAAAGAGCAAATTTTAAAATAAGTCACCCAAAAACAAATACAAATATTCAATCTTTTTTATTTTGACAGTCTTTATTAATACATCTGCACAAGGAAATACAATTTTGTTGTAGTTTATTGCAAGAACAAGCCCTTGTTTGATAATTTAATGTACATTTACAGAGCTGGATTAACAATTCTCTCAATTGCCGCTTCGTTGGTTGCCATAGGTATAATTTACCATATTTTTTTTCACAGCCTAATAAGGTATAATCAATAGGCTGCAGTAGTGTTTGGTCAGCATTTATACATACATATGTTTGTGCTGAAACTCTCAACAAATGTAAATGTAGAGCATTTGATATGTAAATTACTTTTAATAAATTTAAGCCGAAGCCGATATTTTGAAAAATTAATTTATACCGAAGTTCATCAGCATTAATTTTTTTTTTTTGATAAAATACCAATTCAGATTATTTCTAATTCTGTTAACTGTTTGATACTTTAGTATGGATTGCCAAAATCCAACGCTGCAGCTTTTAAACAATTTTTTTTTCGAGCCCAATCTGCTACTCGAATCGCAACCACTTAGAGAGTGTAATGCTGGCAAAATAAAACAAATGTTTTCAATAAGGGATTGAGCAGTTAAATGACATCCTGAAAAGTATTTCTTCTCATAAGAACCGTTTAACCATAGACCTAAACAACCTAGACGTACTAACTTAATCCAGAAATAAATTCACAGGATGAAAACATCTGAATCATCTAAGGATTATGATATGGGCGATTGGATTTTTACTGCGTGAAGTATGTGACAAAACATCTAAATGATTCGAATTAAAGTCAGGTACTTCAAAGTGCCTTGAAATATGAAACATTTTTTTGGATAACAAAATCCTTTATATCTAAGAGCAGCAGTGCAGAGACATTGAACGAGATGCAACTTATTTTCAGTGCTCACAAATAGTTGGAATTTTTTTGTGATCATTTGAAATTATAACACTTTTGATCATTTGACCTTTACTCCGTAAAGTTGACTGCAAATATTTTATCAAAATATTATCATATCTGTCAAATACAATATCTATTCGTTTTATATTTAGCTGCAAGGAAATATTATGGATTCCTTTGAAGAAGGCCTCTGCAAAATCGCCAAAGGTGTTAAAAATTTTTAATTGGATTCGACAAACAAGTGCCATGCCATCAACAATATAAATTTTTGTAGTATGTGAATTTAAAACGTCCTGTCGCGTATTTGTACCATATTTTCATTTAGTTTTAATTTTAATAGCGAGTTCCGATTTTAAAGATTTCCTGTAAAATTCTTCTGTGTCAAAAAGGTACTTGCAGTAATTCAAAATTTCGTAAGATGCTTAAATGTTTGTGTCGAATCCACGTTGTTTAGAAAACATAAATGTTTTTGAAAGATCTGTTGCATCTTGCAGCTTTTTATTAGAAGCCCTTACTTTCTTTTCCAGAAGTATTCACAAAGTTGTCAAACTTACTTTTTTTAATAGACTCGAATAACTTTTTACTTTTCAGTACAAATCGCTCACTTAGCTTCTATGAATACTATAAATTATTTAAGGCATTCCAACGACCTGTGAGAACTGACAGCTTAGATATGGCAACCTTGTGGTGATACATAATATACACAGTGTAGAACGCCTCAATTGTCTCGGAAACGGCTTGCACGATTTTTATACACTTTGTTATACCAAATTGATCAACCTGTATATTTTTTGGTATAGGGAAAATTACATAAAAAATAATCAGTATTTTTCAAGGATTTTAAGAAACAAAAATATACGGAGTGATCCATTTGAGATAACAAAGTTCATTATATTTCCAGAAAATCGAAAGATCTGAATATAATCTAAATACAACCATAATATTAGCCGTATTTCAAAACCTTTACATACCAAAGTATATAAAAATCGTGCAAGCCCTCTCCGAGATAATTAAGGCGTTCAATATTTAAAACTCACTGTGTATATTTGTATAGTTCGTTCAAAGCGAGCCGTTTTGCGAGCAGCCATATTGCCTGGCAAGTGTTAATTAATTAAAATTGATTTAGCAAAAATGTGTTTTAAAACGAATTTCCAGCCTTTGAGTATGGTAAAAATAATAACTACCTACACTTTTACTTCAAGACATAAGCTTACGTTTATTTTGAAAAACATTGCTGATTAATTTATATAACTATCTATATCATTGACTCTGTTAAATTAATAGGCCCACAGTGTTGCCATATCATAACCTGTCATGTGCCTGTTATTATCTACGAGCAACCATTTTGTTTAGAATGCCTAATTACGAGCGCTATGACACATTAACGCGCAGAGCGGGGAGAAGGGCGGGAAAAAAGAAAGGGATCGACAAAGCTAATGACAACATTGTTTTTTGTTTTTTTTGGTGTCTCAGGTAAAAGAATTTGAGCATAGTTGGCGGTCCTCACATTTTGCATACTCAGCTTCCTTTGGCGCCTGCACTATATCAAAAATATAAAAAATGCAAGATATTGCTAATGGCGGTACAACTTTTATATGGGAATTCTAGAATGTCTTTTATTTATTTTATTATATCATTGAAACATGGAAAAATATTGATGATATATATTTTTTACTAACAAATTTATTTGAAACATTATTCATTTTAACTAAAGATATTTGTACTCTTTTCTTGGTGTCACAACTACTTTCCCAGAAATAATTCTTCTAATGATTCCTTTGGAAACTTTTGTCAATTAACGTATTCTGCTAACTATTCAATAACTGTATCCATTTTTCTGTTTTAATATTTGAGAATACATATTTAAAATGAAACACATACATTTTTTTGTCGAAGTTTTTATTATGAGTTACCTCTTTTTACAACGATTTCGCTAAGTTAAGGAAAATATGCAACAGTGTTCCAGGCTGAAATAATAGCCATACAACACTGTGCAAGAGAAATATTAAATCAGCAAGTATCAGGCAAAACTATTGCCATATACTCTGATAGCCAAGCAGATCTAAAAGCACTTCTCTCACCACAAATCAAATCACGACTGGTGAAAGACTGTCTAGAAGACCTGGCAGAGCTAAGTAGTCAAAATAAGGTGACCCTAGCCTGGGTTCTAGGTCATGAAGGATATCAGGGCAACGAAAAGGCCGACGAGTTAGCCCGAGAAGGCTCAGATAAGGCCATGACAGGCCCCGAACCCTTCTGTGGAGTTGCTAAGGCATTGTGCAAGACAACCATTACACAATGGATGCAAAAAAAATCTCAGAAATGATGAAACAACTATCTAAGACTGAGACAGGCCAAACAGTTTACTAAGGAACCATCGGCCAAGTTCACGAAAGACCTACTGGATCAAAAGCGTCAAATCGTTAGGATAACAGTGCCTTCTTACTGGAAACTGTCGCCTCAAAAGGCTCATGAGTGTCATAAATCCAGCAGAAGAAGCAACTTTGTGCAGGTTCTGTAAAGAAGAAGAGCAAACATCATTCCACGTCCTGTGCCAATGTAAAGGCCTGGCTGGAATGAGGTTTCTAACATAGGGCGAAGAAAAGCCCAATGCATGCAACTACATGCGGGAGCCACTGTCAAAGCTACTAAGTCTAATAAAAAAAGAAAAAAAGACTCCTAATCTAATCTAATCTAATAATCAAATCTACCACTTTTTAATTACTTTTAAAAGTTACTGATTCGGTAGCTACGTTTCTTTAAGAAATTTAAAATAATTAAACAAACAATAATATAAGCGAACCTTAAACATCTCTATTATATATTTATTTACTTATTTTCCAAGTTATTGCTGTTATTAACTGCTTTAAATTATTAATTTCTTTTTTCAAATGATCTTCAAAGTGCCATTATTTAAATTAGTTCGTTTATTTTATAAACAATCTTTAAACACAATCTACAAAGAAATGAATTCCCAAAAGCTACCCTGGAAGTCCATGTAGAGTTCATTGGCACTAGTTTAACGAACTATGAATCACGACTGGACAATCGACGTCGTTTATCAGGGTGGCTAGTGACGCCCTAAGTTTTGATTGTAGTGTTTTAAATATTCAGGAAAAAATTCGTTATGATAAAATATACGTGTATTTTATTTTTTTTTATGTATTTTTTATATATTGTTATTAAAATTACATTAAATCTTATAATTTTCAACCAAAAATATATCTTAAATCTGGGGTGGGTTGAATTTTCTAAAAAAAATCCTAAATATTCTAAATAAACAAAAATTAAATCGAAAGTTCTTTCTTCTCTTCATTTTCTGCTGATCACACTCTCTCTGCTGATTCTGCTTCGCTTGTCTCTGCCTCTCTGTCTTTTAGTTTGCATACTTAAATCTTCGTTTTACTTTTATTAATGATTTTTCTTTAATTTATTTTTTATCCATACAAAATACCAAATTCCAACAAAAATTTAACAAATTCTTCAATAAATATTCAACCTCCCTGATTTTATCCAAATCTATTTGCAATTTCAGAAGAATAAATTATATTTAGTGTAGAAAAATTTATTTTTATTTTTACTTAAAGTATTTACTCTCCATTCATTAATATGATATTTAAAATATTACATGAGTTTAAGATGGTAATAGGTATACATGCAACAAATTAAAAATGCATTTATATTTGGAGATATCTAGACAACCTACTCAAGAAATACATTATATGAAACAGAAAATGAAAATTAATAAATAAAAACACTTATGGTACATTATTGAATTAACTTTAATTTGGTATGCAATCATTTATTGTATTTATAAGAATTAGTTAATTTACCTAGCTGCTTTTCAAATCATAAAATGCCTGCACTAAGACATTCTACAGAAATAATTGTTATTTATAACAAGACAAAAGGAGGCTATAATGAAATTCCATTAGAATTCGACCTAATTTCGCAATGCTGATATATTTTTTACAGACCTATCAGGATTTTGTTTTTTTTTGAATATTTATAGAGTACTAAAATATCATTAATCAAAACCAGGATATTATTTTAAAACAACAGTTTATTTATTAGTAATTAATTTAAACACTTATTTATTTAATAACACTACTATTCTAATTTATACAGTGAGAACCATAAGTCTTACCCCCCTATCTAACTCATTACTGGAGTCTTGTTAGGAAAATTTCCGAGACAGGTCGATTTTTGATTTCTACAATGTACATTTTTGTATGATTAGTTTACCCTTAATTTCATCCCTTACTGGAGGGGAGCAACCCTTTCGAAAAATTTAAATGGCATGGGGTGGTGAGTGACAGCTTATTTAAAAGGGGGTTTATTCTCTATTTAACCGTGCAAAAAAACTTAAAATTTGCTTCATTACGTGTTGATTTATTAATGTTTAAAAATAACAAAACCTCACAAAATAGGAAAGCAACTAAACTAACAGTGACCTTCTAATGGCAAAAAGTCTTACTTCACGTCTGAACCAAAACCGAAATCATGCAGGGCCGAATTTTAATTCTAAAGATGAGTGCGCTACGTTAATTTCCGTTATTCTGAAACGACAATTAGTCGAGAATTAATGAAGCAAATTTCAAATTTTTTTACACGGTTGAATAGAGAATAAAACTCTCTTTCAAATGAGCTATCACTCACTACCCCATGCCATTTAAATTTTTCGAAAGGGTTGCTCCCCTTTAGTAAGGGATGAAATTAAGGGTAAACTATTCATACAAAATTGTACACTGTAGAAAACCAAAATCGACGTGTCTCGGCGATTTTCCTAACAAGACTCCAGTAATGAGTTAGATAGGGGGTGTAAGACTTATGGTGCTCACTGTATATATTTCGAATGTCTTTGAATCGTTTACTATTTATATTTACTGTCCATGTCTTGGACAAAATGAAGCAATGAACATATGTCCTACAGGGTGCTAAAGTTATAAAAAAAAAACCTATTTTTTTTTTCGATATATTTAATACCCCTGTAGATATTTTTCTGAAAATTGGTTCGCAATTTCTATGCATCTAAAGCCGTTTTCCGATACACAATTTAAACTTTTACATTCGCCATTGGTGATGCATTATTTTTCTCTAAATAAAAATAAGACTAGGAGACCAGATATGCTATAAAAGAAATAAAGAATTCAAAAATGTTTTTTTATTACAAGAAAAACCAGTGGCGTACCGTTTTTTTTTGAGTAAAATTCAGTTCAAAGCCCGCATGAACGCCAATGGAGAATGTAAAAGTTTAAATTGTGTATCGAAAAATGGCTTTGGATGCATAGAAACTACGTACCAATTTTCAGGAAAATAAGTTTTTTCTTATAACTTTACCACCCTGTAGTTTAAAATCTAAGAGGCGTAGGACATGTTCATAGGAACTTCTCTGCTTCATTTCGTCCAAGGGAAACGCACACCCTGTATATGAACTTCATAGGCTGCTTAATTACCTGAAATTGCTAAATCAGTGCTTATCAGATTAAGATGGTAAAGTTTCTTAACAGTTCAATTTAGAGCCATCCAGAAAACCTGAAGAGTGTTTTTCTTCATAACAAGTAAGATTAGTGTAGTTTATCAAGCATCCTGTCGGTGGTACCCAGTAAACCAATTAAAGGAATCAACTGGAGAAGTAAAAAAATCATCCTAATCATACTGTATACAATTATAGTTTATTTTATTAATATTTATATGCAATTAATTACCGTAAACCGTAAGGTAGCTTACTTATTGAATTTTATACAATTTATTTAATATTCTTGATATTGTCCAACATAACTACAGAATACTACAGATATTTTGTTTAATTGACATATATTTCTGAAAGAACTCTTCTCAGTGCGAATTTGTTTATTAGATTGTAACCTATCAATTAGCCGGATAATTTAAGTAAAAGTTAAGAACCTACACTGTTAACTCTTCTTGTCTTTAACCAAGGGGTTAACGAGAATAAAAGGGCTAACAAATTATCTAATCGGTTATGTGTTTAACCAGAATAAAAAGCAAACATAACTTAGTTACTTTAAAATTATTTTAATAATAATTGTTAAAGATAAATATCTAGGATCTAATTTACAACAATTTCAATAATTTAACAATCATAACGATTTTAGTATTAATATGGACATTACATAGATCAAAATAGAAATGATGCGTTTGACATTTTGTGACAGCTGATGCGGAAAGTAGCATATTCGCACACAGGTGTAAAGTAAATTTTTATTGATACGCGTGTAATATAGGGCACTTTTCATAGGACTATATAGTGTGATATGTGTCACTTTCTTAAGTGGTCGTAGGAAAAAATATTTAACTCACATCATTAACAGTTCTACCAGTTCCTCCATTTTTTCATCTTAATGGAAAGTTGAGCAAGTAATCCCATTGACCAAAATAAAAAATCCAAATGAATTTAAAGATATACAGCCTATTAGTATTCTATGCACAGCTGCTAAAATTATGAGAAAAGTTCTTTATTATCAAATAAAAACCATTCTAGATCGTTATTATTTCTATTAATTAATCTGGTTTTCGTCCTAATCACAGTTGCAACACTGCCTTAATCTCAGTCATTGACGATATCATTAGAGCTACTGACCAAAATAAACTCACAGTTTTAGTCTTATTAGATTATAGTAAGGCGTTTGACATAATAAATCGTGCGATGCTATTAGGGCTATCACACCATCTGAGATTTAATGAAGATTCAAAACGTCTTATTGCTAACTATCTTAATAATAGAATACAGTATGTCAAATATAAGGATAAATTATCTTTTGTGGGATGGGTAAAAACTGTTAAACTCGCGTCAGGACACGTGAGTGATCGAACATTCATAAGACGGTTGGAGAGTAGTGTTGTAACATCGAAATCGATTAATCGAACAATCGATTGTTTTCTTTCGATTGTGGATATTTTTTAAATTGAAATAAATT
Source organism: Psylliodes chrysocephalus (assembly GCA_927349885.1). NCBI lineage: Eukaryota > Metazoa > Arthropoda > Insecta > Coleoptera > Chrysomelidae > Psylliodes > Psylliodes chrysocephalus. The sequence goes on from OV651818.1 coordinate 19,610,178, forward strand.
GGAATAAATTGGAATAAATTGGAATAAATTGGAATAAATTGGAATAAATTGGAATAAATTGGAATAAATTGGAATAAATTGGAATAAATTGGAATAAATTGGAATAAATTGGAATAAATTGGAATAAATTGGAATAAATTGGAATAAATTGGAATAAATTGGAATAAATTGGAATAAATTGGAATAAATTGGAATAAATTGGAATAAATTGGAATAAATTGGAATAAATTGGAATAAATTGGAATAAATTGGAATAAATTGGAATAAATTGGAATAAATTGGAATAAATTGGAATAAATTGGAATAAATTGGAATAAATTGGAATAAATTGGAATAAATTGGAATAAATTGGAATAAATTGGAATAAATTGGAATAAATTGGAATAAATTGGAATAAATTGGAATAAATTGGAATAAATTGGAATAAATTGGAATAAATTGGAATAAAATTGGAATAAATTGGAATAAATTGGAATAAATTGGAATAAATTGGAATAAATTGGAATAAATTGGAATAAATTGGAATAAATTGGAATAAATTGGAATAAATTGGAATAAATTGGAATAAATTGGAATAAATTGGAATAAATTGGAATAAATTGGAATAAATTGGAATAAATTGGAATAAATTGGAATAAATTGGAATAAATTGGAATAAATTGGAATAAATTGGAATAAATTGGAATAAATTGGAATAAATTGGAATAAATTGGAATAAATTGGAATAAATTGGAATAAATTGGAATAAATTGGAATAAATTGGAATAAATTGGAATAAATTGGAATAAATTGGAATAAATTGGAATAAATTGGAATAAATTGGAATAAATTGGAATAAATTGGAATAAATTGGAATAAATTGGAATAAATTGGAATAAATTGGAATAAATTGGAATAAATTGGAATAAATTGGAATAAATTGGAATAAATTGGAATAAATTGGAATAAATTGGAATAAATTGGAATAAATTGGAATAAATTGGAATAAATTGGAATAAATTGGAATAAATTGGAATAAATTGGAATAAATTGGAATAAATTGGAATAAATTGGAATAAATTGGAATAAATTGGAATAAATTGGAATAAATTGGAATAAATTGGAATAAATTGGAATAAATTGGAATAAATTGGAATAAATTGGAATAAATTGGAATAAATTGGAATAAATTGGAATAAATTGGAATAAATTGGAATAAATTGGAATAAATTGGAATAAATTGGAATAAATTGGAATAAATTGGAATAAATTGGAATAAATTGGAATAAATTGGAATAAATTGGAATAAATTGGAATAAATTGGAATAAATTGGAATAAATTGGAATAAATTGGAATAAATTGGAATAAATTGGAATAAATTGGAATAAATTGGAATAAATTGGAATAAATTGGAATAAATTGGAATAAATTGGAATAAATTGGAATAAATTGGAATAAATTGGAATAAATTGGAATAAATTGGAATAAATTGGAATAAATTGGAATAAATTGGAATAAATTGGAATAAATTGGAATAAATTGGAATAAATTGGAATAAATTGGAATAAATTGGAATAAATTGGAATAAATTGGAATAAATTGGAATAAATTGGAATAAATTGGAATAAATTGGAATAAATTGGAATAAATTGGAATAAATTGGAATAAATTGGAATAAATTGGAATAAATTGGAATAAATTGGAATAAATTGGAATAAATTGGAATAAATTGGAATAAATTGGAATAAATTGGAATAAATTGGAATAAATTGGAATAAATTGGAATAATAATAGGCATTGAGGAAAATATAAAATATGTAAGTTATTTTTGAAGTGAAAACTTCTTTAGCGGCGTTGAGCACTTTTGTGGGATGGGTAAAAACTGTGAAACTCGTGTCAGGACACGTGGGCTGATCGAAAACTCGTAAGACGGTTGGAGAGTAGTATTGTAACATCGAAATCGATTAATCGAACAATCGGTTGTTTTCTTTCGATTGTCGATATTTTTTAATCGATTGTAAGGGTTTCGATTAATTAAAAAAATCGATTTTTAAAAAATCTATTTTTATAAAACAAAGCCTACACAGAACACGAGGCTAATGACCTTAGCAGTCGATGCCGATGACACCAAATAAAAAAGCCAATAAATTTCAGTTTCAAAAATTTTTTATACGAGACTTCTTGTACGAAAATTTATTTATTTATTCTCATGATGCATCCGCATTGCTTCAAAAAAAAAATTGGAAAACACTTTGATGAATTGCCAATGATTTTGAGTGGATATTTCAACATTGATTGATTGATTTTTCTGAGAGATAAACTTTTTAATGTAATACAATGTAATTTAATGTAACATAAATTGTAATGTGTGTGTACGATAGCGCAATAAATATTGTATTCTATTACATAAATGATAGTATATTTATATTGATAATAAAAGCAATTCGTTCAAAATTATTCCCTAACTATTCCAAAAATCAAAAATGCACAACGTTAATATTCAAGTTTTCACTTCTGCAGGCACTCCCGGAGTACAACTCGTGTTTTTTTTATATATATACTCCTTTATTCCCAAAATCACTAAATTATTGCAATTTTTACTAATATGCAGATGATACCCAGATTTACCTTTCATTCCCTGCGTGTAAATTTAAAGAAATATCACCAAAGTAAATTCTGATTTGAATTTCTTTTTTAAATTGTCTAATGACTTTTGTTTAGATAGATGTAAATCCCTCTAAATCTCATGTTATCTTGTTTAGCAGAAAAAAAGATAGAATGAATTATAATGATCAGTTTAGAATTGAAGTCAACAATGAAATATTGCCTAATACATATATCGCAAAAAATTTGGGTTTATTTTTAGATACCGATCTTCGATTTGAAAAACACATTAATAATATAATTTTAAATGTGTAACGAATATAAAAATGATTTTCGCCAATAAAGGTACAATAGATCGTCGTTCTAAAATTGTATTATGTGAGAAAATACAATTTTCTCACTTGAACTTTTGTGCTTCAGTCTATGGACCATTACTCAATTCAATAACCAGCATCTTCAACGTATTCAAATTACCTGCATTAGACTAATTTATAAATTTAAAAAAAATCAGCGAGTTTCTCATAAAAGAGATGAACTAAAGTAGTTGACGGTAAAACAAGCTCGTTTTTTGCATTCCTGCAGCCATTTTCAAAAAATATTATTATTTAAAACTCCTTGCATATCTATATAACAAGATCAGATTCAGAACCGATGTACCTAATCTTAATATCCGTAGAAGAAATGTTGTATCAATCCCACAACACAAGACTAAAATGTTTGAAAGCTCTTTTACTTACGTATTTTACAAATTAATTAACTTTCTCCCCCCTGAACCTTAGGAAGTGTCTGTAAGTGCATTAAAGCGTAAAATATAATGTTATATATTAAATGGTGACACGGTAGTATAATTTAACATTTAAAATTTACCAAAAAATATTTTCATTGATGCTTCGCATAAATTGATTAGGTATTGTATTATTAGATACAATTTAACTGTTAAATAATTTGGGTTTTTTCTCTTTTTGAGGGATTTTTTAATATAATCTTTGTGTTTTTCTTTTATACCATTTATATCTGGATATATTAAAAATCATCTTTTTTTCATCTTGTTCATCTTGTACGAATATGTCTTTTTCAGTTAGCTCATATTTTTGGGAAGTTTTTATTGTATTGTTATTTTTTTTTTATTTTATTTTTGATATTTTGTATGTATTATACTATTGGCTCACTGTATAAACATTACTACTATTATTATTATACTATTATAAAATACAGGCTGTCGCCAAATCACCTTTTATATTTATTGTACACTAAGAATGTAATGTAAATTCAATATTAAATTTTTTGTATCATAACAATACATTCATAACCACTTGACTTTTGAGTATTCTATCCGCCAATCACATTACGTACGGCAAAAGCAAACTACATAAACAGCATTCGGCATACTTAAATAGCTAATGAATCATAATTATTATTAAATGTTCGTGCATATAGCAATTATTCCATGCAATCTACTAAATGAATTTGTAATTAGACAACTAACGTATTTAATTTTGTAAAATTGCAATGCAATCTGCTATGTTGGAATTGGGGCATCGGATAACCGACGAATTAATCGCAGTAGGTTATAAGTATTCATCAAATTTTAATTTCGTTGTTGTAATAAACAATTCAATAACTTGTTTATTAATAATAAATAAAAAAAATGATGATATCTTGACCCAAGTTTCACAGTGATGGTAGGGGAAGTATGCCGATGATGGCCCCCTTAAGAATAATGCCTTATAGTTCTTATATTAATTAATTCATTTCAGCTCATTCTACGGGTCTTGATAAAGGCTTTCAAGACCTGCATTGTATTCTAGATTAAAGTTATAACTTATTTTTTGACAGTATTTTTTAAAAACATTTAAAGTGGTCCAACATGGGAATATATATTCCTTTGAGGGACCTCGGAGTCTTTCTATGTTGGACCACTTAGAATATGTATAAAAAATAAAGAGAGGGCATTTGTTTGTAATATTTTATACCATATAGATCACATTTCTCAAAACACACCGCAAAATAAAGTTTAAAGTAAAATAAATTGTACATTATTCTTAAAAAAAATATAATATAAAAACCACAAAAGTTGCAATACAAACAGGAAAATACCAAGTCTACTACTATAGGCATTTATTTACAGAGTTCACAAACAAACCACCTGCACCTAGGGCTAACTCCCGCACAATCATTGTGGCACCAAGAGTTACAGACCTGACACTGAATCCACTTTTCCCTTGATTTTGATTGTGAATAAAGTTCATTGCAATAAAGACATGCAACGTCGTCGGAACTGTCTTGTGTCAGATATTTTTCAAGAACCCCTTGATTTTCTTCATCACTGTTCTCGCACTAATTTTTCGTAACTTGACAGCCTTTTGAAGAGCTATTTCTTTAAGCTCAAAGTTCCGGTATAGAATTCAGCGTTCCGGTATAGAATTCAACGTTCCTGTTTTTCCACGTTTTCTACCTTTTCGTTGCATTGACCGAACTTCAGCGGCTGAAGGCGGAGGACAAAGATCTTTGATCGATATATTAAGAGCTGATTCAGATAATACGTTCAGAACTAGTGATTTAGTCATAGTTTGTGTAGTGCAAGTTACCGACAAAGAAACAAAACTTTCCAGTTGAACCCTATTTTCTTGTTGATTAGTTGGAGAGTCCTTATTACCTTGATTGGACGATCTTGGCATAGCATTTCCGGACAATAAAAGGTTTTCTTTAGTTTTAAGGACATCTTCTTGAGTTAGTTGAGGTTTATTAGTTGTTAAATATGGTGAAAACTGCCAATCTTCAAAAACGTCTAGGTTAATCGGATGTATACCAGTTTACCTAAAGGAATTAACAGCGTTTGTAAGTATGACACATTTTAGATAGGCACGACTAAATAAACTTGCTATTTGGAACTGGGTTACAATTTTGCCAGGATTCTGCCGCAACCAGAGTTGAATTTCTTATCCGTAATAAGTTTGCAAGGGTAAAAAAAAATCCTACGTCCAGGGGCTGGACATAATGCGAACAGTGGACATGAAAAGAAAATATTACAATTCCGTTTTGTTTTGCATACTGCAAGGCTTCAAGGCTTTTATGGCTACTATGACCGTCTAATAATAGCAGAACCTTATTTTCCAAAGACGCTTTCGAATATCTAACAAAATGTTTTAACCATTGCAAAAAAGTTTGCTAGTCTCCTGTACAAACGAAATGCATTCCGGTGGAGCACCATTTATTAGCTCATCTTTCATTCCTTGACAGGGAAAAATTTTAATATGAGGTACGTAAGAACCAATGGCATTCATTGAACGTACGACAGTATAGTCTAACCTTTTGCTACTAACTGCACGACTTTTCTTTCATACCTTTATACACAGATGGAGAGCTCAAAAAACCAAAGCTTTAGCTAGTACAGACATGTGGAGGAAGCCTTGAACAATTAGTTAGTAGGACCTAATTGTCAAAAATGGTGTTGAGTTCTGGTGGAGCATTGTTTTCGCTCATACAGAATCGGATGAGGCAATGGTGCAAGTGTACGATACGTATGTGATCAATTCACACAACAGTTCTTTGAGTAATGCCGTAATTTAAGAGTTTATTGAAAAGTCATCCCAGGACAGTTAACATTAACAATAACCTTAAACTCGTTTTGAGCAGTTCTTAGAAAATCCGAAAGACAGCGTTGCAACTTGGTATACAGAGGACTTCCTTGCAAAGAACCCTAAAGAGGATGGCTGTATTTTTATATATGATTTAAGTACACCAACAGTTACATCTTTAGGATTATCGCATTAGGGAGGAATAGTTCAGTACTGTTTATTTTGGGCCATATTCTATTTAATAAATAAAGTTGAGGTAATTCGACGGTTAGGGCATCATCATGATATTGCAAATAATAACGGATAAGAACTTTGTAATTAAAAGATTTTTATAAACAAAAATTGTAAAAAACATCAATTAGTCAACAGATTGGTGCAACGGGAAGCCAAATCTAACATCAAATTTTTTTTATTTTATATTGTTAACAACATAGCGGATGTGTTCGATGTTAGCTTAAGCTTGCCTTCATAAAGAAGTACTTTAGATATTTTGAGTAGCATTACTGGTAAAAATCTTAAAACTCTTTCCACTTTCTTTGATTTTAGAAATATCTATTTGAATAAAAATATAATATTATTTTATTTCATAATAAGTGGTGCCGCGAGACGAGAGATTCTTGTCTCTCGTCTCCTCTTGCCTCGTCTCGACGAAATGAGAAAGACATTTTCTCTCGAAAAAAAAAAAACTTCGAGACAAAACGAGAGTGTCATCTCTCAACGAGAATTTCTTGTTTCTCTCGAGCTGTGTCGAGTAATTTACTTTTTGCTTATTGAAAATTTTCAATTGCTAATTGCCAATTGTCGATTGTTTACCGTAACGTAAAATTTAAATGTAAATAAAAATTTTCCTAGGTTTATTCGATCATGTTTTTATTTTCTATCGTTTAGCACAGCACTACATAGGTTTCGGAATAATTTTTTCCATCTTCGGGTGCAATCAAAATTTAATAAAGCTTGGGGACAATTACAAACAGTTTAAAAAAAAAATAAAATTTCAGGAACCCCATCTTTCTCTTTGAGCGTGTGAAGGTGTATTCGGAAATTTTTATTTATATAAAATTCTGCTACAGTCAGAAAATTATCCTTATTAAAATTAAAATTTATCAAATTCCAGATAGTCAAAAAGTTAACTTGTAACGGTCCAAAAATTGTGTCCCACCTCTAGTCTATAATTTAGTTTAATTTGTGTGTAAGATTTAAATTTCGATTTTTGTGCGAAAAGCTTGAAGCTTTACCTGCGATAGTGCCAAATACTTGTTCTAGGAATATTTTTTTTGGGTTTAACAATTTCGTTAAAAACAGGCAATTGTGTCTTTATCAAGTTAAAATTCCGTTTTTGCATAGTAGCTAACGAGAACAGAAAAATTCAGTTGTTACTGAGTAGACTTCGCATGAAATGGGTGTGATTTGCTAACTTTCAAAAATATAGTGATATTTAAGTCATCCGATAGTGGGTTTAGTTTTGGAAGTTATTTTTCGATTTTGGATATTGGTATTTTGGTGCTCTGGTTGTTGATTCCCAAAATTATCCTTAATAAGGATTATTCCACACTCCACGTGCGCTGTGTTCTTGAGGTTCTACCGGCATTTACCTATAGGAAGAAAACAAAAAGGAGGGCGTATTATTAGTGGTTGTTCCCTCGCTTACCGACCCGTAGTCTTAATTAGAAAAAAAAAAAACCCTTGGCCAGGGTAAGTAAATAAAATTAATTTAAGTAGGTTTAATTAATTTTCTTTTATGAAGGTGATTTGCCACCTCTACCTTTTTATTTAAATGATTTGTTTTTCATCGTCGAGTTCGCCGTTTCTATTCACAATTCTATTGACGATATGAGTTAAATTTATTCTTTTTATGATGCATTTCCATCATTAATTATAGTATTTGATGCTTTTTTGATTAAAATATTCTATTGTTTTTATTTTAATATTAATTTCCTAGTGAGCTTATACATATTTTCTCTAAAAAAAAAAAGGAATATTTTATTAGTGCTTATTCTCTTTTCAATTAAAATATAAATGGGTCTTTGACATATTGTCTTTTACTCTTTTTAGGGTTTTTTTTTACGTCGGGCATCATTTGCTTTGGATTGTTAACTCGAAAACCGGGAGCCTGTCCTAGGTAGGAAGTCCTTGGGAGAACGTGATTCGTTCTATTAGGATCGTAACAGCTATTTACACCTCTCCAGCTCGAGTCTGCCGGCTCGAATTTGAGAACGTTCTACGAGATAACCACCGCTGGAAACACGCAAATTTTTTTTTTTTTAATGATATTCGAACAGTTTTTTTTTTTTTTTTTTTGACTTATAAATTAATGAACATTGTTTTTTTACATGGAGTAGACAATCTGACTCTATTATTTCTTTTTTTTCTTGTGGGGATTTATAATTAACGTTAGAATTATTTTTGTGAGCGGAATGCTAAGGATTTGGGCTTTACCTACCTATATTATTTGATATTTGAGGATATTACAGAAATCCTCAGCGCATGCGCCTGAGCTCAAGCGACGCCGAATTAACATTTCGATTTTTTTCGCCTTTTATTTTATTCACTCCTTTACTATTTTTGATACAAAAAATTTCCCTTAGAAAGCCGCATAAAATTTATTTATAAAAACTTATTTGGTTAATTTACATAGTTAAAATATTTGGACAATAATTAAATATTTATAACACATCCTCAATTCTTACAATATAAAATTTGGTCAATACTATAATATTTATAATTTTTCGTCAAGTTATATAATATTTTTAATATCTGATCGTTTTATAAAATGTTTATAATATTTCGTCAACCTATAAAAAATACATTTTGGAAATAATTAATATTGCAAAAAAAAAGATTAATTATTTTACTTAGTTATTTTACTTATTTTATAGCAAAGTATTTTTTTTCTCTCTTGGGGAAACTTCTTATCATACTGTTGATTTCTAACTTGAAAATAAATCCGTAAATAATCATTTTGTTTTTTATTACTCTTTTTGTGTCTAGGTTGGGTACATTAAGGTACCGGTTTATATTATTGGTCTTTTGTTAAATTGAGGGTCAATACTTAGACAATCAGGTGCTCGGGCCAATTTAACTGGCGCCCCCCCTTTTTTTTAATAATTGAGATTGAACCACCCCATCTCCACTAGAGTCTAGCCGCGAGCCCTAAAATAAATTAATCTTCGTAACCGTACTCGGTCTAGCATTCAAATTTAGATATTATTTTACTATATTTTTTTTGTTACACAAATTCGCGGTTATAAACTATAACCCAAGTATTCTATATATATTAAATGGTAACAAATAATACGTCTATAATTTGGATTTTATCAATAGAAAGTTATGAGAAAAATTATTATTATATGTTATTTATTTAAAACTTATTTTAATTGGAAGCTGGAAGAAGTTTTTATCTACTTAAAATTTAAATTTCAAACGAAAAAGGTTATCATCGTGATTTCAGTAAATATTTCAATCAGTGATAAGTGAGTATTAGAAATTTTTGAATTTTTATCAAATTTGATCGTTGATTATACATTTTGAAGTGATGGAGAACTTTCCAAATTTGTTTTTTGTAAAGTACAAGATAAAATTTTTCCCATCTAATTTTATAAAACTTTTTGCGACACAATTTTTGTGTCAGATTTCGTTGTATCTACAACTTGTTAGATAACCAAAAGCAATTTTTTATATCGCGAATTATTTCAGACAAAAGCCAAACGATTCATTATTATACAAATTTAAAAGCTAAATAAAATTTTTTGACCAAATGAAATAGCACAATAGTGTTCTATGCAGCAGATGTTTTAAATTAATTAGAGTTGATCTAGCTGGTAGGCGCTAATATAAAGTAATAGTACCGCAAAGCTCTCTTTGTAAAAAAAACTATCCAACGGACAGAATCGTAATAATTTTCATTCAGTCAAATTTTTCTGAAGTCTTTTGGTGTTAAATTAGAAAGACAGCAATTTTTAAGTATTTTTTTTTTTTTTCGAAAAAGTAAAACAAACCAACGAATAATAATATATTTTCAATATGCTTTAAAATGTTTTCATTTGATATCTCACGATGGCATCAAAAAATTGTAACTTCCAATACAAAGTATTTACATTTTTAGTTAACGCCTAATTTTAGCCGATTCTTTTAAATTTAAATTGTCTATCTCTAATTAAAATGCTAGACGAACAGACAAAGAGACACCGAGGTACTTCCCTAAGTGTTTCTTATTGCCGATTTGGGTATACTGATAAAACAAACTACTTGAAAAATTATTTGTTATCTTTAGAATCTTACAATTTTTTCATGTATCGTCCTAAATATACCTTTTTTAAATTTAAGTTTAATATGACAAGACGTAACGAAAGAACAGTTTTCTCTAGCCCTACGAGACTATTACATGGGAAACTATTAATTTTTTGGTCCTGTATATTAACAGATTTGTAGATTTAGAATCTCATTTAGATTTTTTGAAAATTAAATTAAACTCATTATGTTACTCGTTTAAAAACAAAGAAGTTTTATCCATTTTTTAATTACGAAACATCCTATATATACCGATCAATTTGAAATACGATCCCTTAGTTTGCTTTCCAAAACCGTAACACCCGTATCAAAAGATCCTTCACCAACAGGCATCTCGCCTTTTTCATCATTACCAAACTCGACAGACCAATTGTTCTGAAACTTTGCATATCTTCGTCGTCCATATATATTTTCCTTCAATTCCATTTCTCGACTACAGCGGCCTCTATCGGCAATACCGAACGTTAGGCTCTGGCTTTCGCTTTTGTGAAAAAGACATTTGTTACAAACGGGATGAATGGTCGGAAGAGATGAAGGTGATAGATGCACATTTATCACTCACAATGGAGGATAGTTTGAGTGGTTTGATTCTGTATAGGGCGAAATTCAAATAGTATACAAGGTGCAAGAGCAGGATGTGGATAACGGCGTTCAATTTTCATATTTTTTATTTGTTTTTCATATATATTTTATAATCCTGAAACCATATACATCAGACATTGCGTTAGATCCGGTAGTTTAAAAACCACGAAATGTTCTATCATTTTTTTAGTTTTCAATTAGTTTCGGATCATAACTATTCCTAGCGTTTTTAAAGTAGACTAAATTTGCTACAATTAGACATACAAATCGTCCAAATAATTTTCAAAAATATTTTGTTCTGTGATTTTACTATCAAAGAACAAAGGCCCACAAGGTCGATTAAGAATAATAATAATGTTTATTCAGATAATTATACATCGATATAAATACAATTAAAAAAGTGAATAAACAATAGGGAGTAATTACAAAAGCAGTTTATAACTGCTTGTACGTGATAAAGTACAAATACATAACACATGATTAAAGATAGGTACATGAAATATTAAACGGGTCTGTGTATATGTTCCTATAAAACCCAAGAAAGAAAAAAACGGAATTTAATCATTAAAAAAAAACATTTAAACATTTAGAAAAAACTATTAGACAAATCTTATAATACATAAAATATAAAACAGATCTATAAATTAGTATACAAATAATAATAAAAATATAAATGGAAATAAAAAAAAATCGTTTTTTACATAATTATGATAGTCTTAAATTTAGGCAAATACATTTTGTAAGACTGACTTGACTGATTTATAACATCACTTGCTAATTTACGTACTTTTTGAAGCCAGATTTATGGTCTATTTTTGTATCTACTGTACAACGGAATGTCCTTTATTTCATAAAGTACCAAAATAAAGATTCTAGGAGACAGGTAATCACTACATCTTTGGCCGATACTTTTTTCTGATCGCGGGAATAAAATAGCTTCAGGTCGACGTGTATTGTAGGGATGGTCATAAGGTTTTAAGGTAAATTTAGATTTTTTCAAAAATAATAGAATTTGTAAAAAGTATAGCTGTATAATAATAGTTTGTGCAACAAGAGTGGATATGATGGCCATATCGTACGAAGACGAAATTTGAGCACGACGCCGTAGGCGAAGTGCTCAATCATCTCAATCCACTCGAGTTGTACAGTATATTTTTTCTACAACCCACTAACGAAAATTTACAAATAAAAAAAATATTTTAAGTTATTAAGACAAAATAACTAATTTTAAAATAATTTATGACTTTTAATAATTTTTAAAATAAAATAAACGAAAAAAAAATAATTTAATTTTTCCCGTCCGAGAATCGAACTGGAGTGTTCCACGTGGAAGGCAGGAACCCTGACCACAGGACCATCTGGGCGTCTATTTTTTTGCTTTAATACTCGTAATTAAATTGACTTCATATAGTTTTATTTAAATTAACAAATTATTAAAAATTATAGATGAAATAAAAACAGAAATGCTATTATTTATCTATTCTACATAAGAATAACCAAAGACATTACAACATAGAGACAAAATGTTTCATTCATAAATCCCATACAATTGCGGACTGTTATTGTTTTAAAATTGTTAGTGAGTGGAAGAGAGAAAGACAGATTTCTTAGGACCGGCTGGCAACGTTGTAAACAGTGTCCATAATATGCTCGCCAGTGGCGTAGAGTTTTAAACTTATCAGTATTGTCAGAGTAGTATGTTAAAAAAATACGTAAATAAGTAGGTATATTTTAAATTCAAGTACAAGTAAATTCAAATACAAAAGAATTCAAGTTATCTTCCGATTTTTAATATTTATTGGTTTATAGTTTATTGGCATTTACTATATATTTGCCTGGTATGTCTACCAAAATTATTTAAAATTTTAAATTAACATTAAAAGTAGGGGTATCTAAATAAAACACTGTCCTACAAATATATAATTTTTTAATTAATAATTACAAAAAAACATAGTATGGCAAAAAAATATCGTAAAAACCCTGTGAAAATTTTTAAAATAACGTTTTGAATATATTAAATACCTTAATTTTATTAACTAAAATTTAATTTCATTTTTTTATGCTTAGTTATTATTATTAGTGTTATTACTGCAATGTTTTTTTTTTGCAGCAGGTGGTGTTCCAAAAACAGTTGAATCAGAACTAAAAACCCATACATTAGATATACATACATATAGATAATAAATAATGTTTAGAGGCAAACAAAAAAATAATATTTTGTATTTTTACTTGTTGGATAAGTCATCCAAAAATAGATAGCCCTCACACCGTCTGTGGTGTGCATCTTTTTTGATATATTTAGCGCCATTTGCACGTACCAAAACATCTTCAGAAAAAAGTGTTCTAAACACAACTCTGGGTTTTTATGAAGGGGCTGATTTTCAAAGATCCCTACTAGAGAAAACCAAAGTTTCCTTTTCTCAGGATCTTGCGGTAACATAAATAAAATATTAAAAAATATGTATAGGTGCCTATTAGGTAAATCATTTTTAAGGTATTCTACATTTAACGGTAAATTTTCTTTGCCACTATTCAATAATTATCTATTGGTATAAGAATAATTTACTAATTTATAAAATTAATATCACTTTAAAAACTCTTTTAAGACTGTTTTAAACTACACAAGTTTTTGATACAGTTTCTAGTACAATTTATATTGTATATTATCAAACCTGCAGTAAATTGTCTAAAAAATTAGATTGGATAATCATGTTTCAAACAATTTACTATGTGATCCTATACAATTTAAATTCTATAAGAAATTGAATCAAATCTTGTACAAGAAATTGTATAGTCAAAACAGTCTTAAGATGGATGCCCTACTCCACTGGTTCAAATAAAAACAACATATCTTAACCTAAAAATACCGATGAAAGGATAAATTTCAATTTAAATGATCTACCTTATTGAACACTACACATGCATGTACCATAATTCTTTATATTTCTCACAAAAGTTCACAAAAATAATAATTTATAAATGATTTAATCAATAAGTCACACAGAAACTGTCAGAAACTGTCAGAAACTGTCAGAAACTGTCAGAAACTGTCAGAAACCTTCAGAAACTGTCAGAAACTGTCAGAAACTGTCAGAAACTGTCAGAAACTGTCAGAAACTGTCAGAAACTGTCAGAAACTGTCAGAAACTGTCAGAAACTGTCAGAAACTGTCAGAAACTGTCAGAAACTGTCAGAAACTGTCAGAAACTGTCAGAAACTGTTAGAAACTGTCAGAAACTGTCAGAAACTGTCATAAACTGTCAGAAACTGTCAGAAACTGTCAGAAACTGTCAGAAACTGTCAGAAACTATTAGAAACTGTCAGAAACACAAAATAGTTGTTAGACCCCGATTGGCAACGTTGCGGCTGGTTACGGTAACTACATTTCATTCATTAAAATAGGTACTAGTTGTAAATTCATAAAATAAGATATTCAGCGTTGCCGTATTTACGGAGTTCTTTATAACCCTAATATTTTGTTTAGATTAGTATTGATTTTTAATAAAAAAATTAGCTTATATTAAAAATGTAAAGAATAATTTAATAAGGAACATATTTTTATTTATATACTATAAAATTATAGTTATAGGATACATCAAATTTTACTTTTCAAAAGTAATTTCTCCAAATAATTTTTACAGACTGATAAAACCGGCAAAAACGCAATAAACGAGAATTTGGTGGGAATAATGATTTGCCACATAAAAATGTAAACTATTTGGTCTCTTAGTTGTAATGTCTTTGAGAATAACTCATTTTAATGTATGTTTAATCTCAATAACTAAAAAATATACTGGCAATTAGTTTGACGGAATTGTCACCTATTTAAATTTTTTAAAATAATGGCAGTCCGTCGTTCAAAATATAAACGGTGATTGGTGGATTTCATTTTTTTTAGTGTTCTTACTACCTAGATTGGATATGAAATATATTCGTTCAGTTGAAGGAAATAGCATACTTTTTCGTTTTGTAATCTGTGCGCAGATAAGCTAATTTCCATGTGGGTGTTGTAAATTATTCTTAAAATCCATTTTTGTATTACATGAACATCTTTCAATGTGCTATTATACACACCTCCCCAACCAATGATGCCGTATACTAATAAGGATTGTATTAAAGACAAATAAAGAGACCTCAAGCAGTGTATGTTTAGAAAGTCACATAGATATCTAAATTATGGAAAAAAAACCTATTAAACTTTTTTTTGAGTTGTTTCAAATGGAAGTCCCATTTCATATGCCTGTCCACAATTTTCTCTAAATATTTAATTGATGTAGATTCACAAACTTCGTTATTTAATCCTACATTTAATGGATTCAATGTGAGAAGGCCTGTTGCATAAGAAGAAAATGAAGTATCCAGTTTTTTGATAATTCAATGTTAATTTATTAAACTGTAGCCTTTTAGATATTTTAGGAAAATCACTTTCTACTTTATGTTTTAGGTCCTTCCTTGATGATGATGAATACAGAACAGTAATATCATTAGCAAAAATAATAATTTTAGCGGATGTATCCAAGTGTAGTAGGCTATTTATGTAGAGTATAAAAAGAACAGGTCCCAAAACAGTACCATGTGGGGCACCAAAGGTTACGATCTGTTTTTTATTATTAACATTGTTAATGTGCAGCAACTGTTCTCTATTTGACAGAATGACAGATAACTTTTAAAGATACTGAATGCTTTTCCACAAATTCCATATTTTTTCATTTTACCAACAATTTTTTATGACAGTTTCAAAGCCTTTGGATAAGTTGAGAAATATACTAAGTAAAGGTGTTTTTTTATCTAACGCATCATATATGGTTGAGGTTAATTTATAGATAGCATCATCAGCAGATCTTCCCTCTCTAAATCCATACTGATTAGAATTTTGAACTTATTTTGAGAACTGCATAGTCTCTTTTTAATTATTTTTTTTTTAGAACCTATTGAAAAATTTGGCAAAAGAAACACTGGTCTATAATTACCATTGGCAAGTTTACTGCCACTTTCACAGAACACCTCAGTACTTTTGGAAAACACCCTATATCTATTTATAAAGAAAATTAAAGAACATACAATTTCTAAAGTAATTTGTTTTATAGTTTCTGCCCTTATTTGATCAATACCTGGCATTTTTTGTTTTTAAGATTCTTTATAATTTCTAACACTTTTAACTGATCAGTTTGAGACATATACGTAGTATTTTCCATAAAGTCTAAATTATCCTTATAATTTTGTAAGTCTGTAATTCTATTGGCCAACACTTTACCTTTAGTGCTAAAATAATCATTAAAGTGGTTAGCAATGTCATCCTTATCAGTCACTTTTGTTCCATCATTTAACTATAGTTCATTTTTTGTTTTATTTCTCTGTTTTCCTCAAATATCATTCCCGCAGTCCAATAGAGCCTTAGACGTATTTTTATTGTTATTAATTTGTTAAGAAAAATATGTTCCTTTTACTTTCTTTATTAAGTTATTTATTTTATTGTTGTACCTATTGTCTATACCTTTATTTAATTTCAACATTTTCTGGATACCGCAAAGTTTTTTTGTAAAGTTTTTCTTTTATAGATTTTAATAAACCATTTGTTATCCACTTTTTCTTAGATATTTAATTTTTATGAAAACTGTTTTTGTATTTTTATTTATATATTTTAATTATTTAGATATGAACCTTTTCCACTAATTTAAAATCCTCGTCTATTTATCTTTTCTTATCTACTATATTCAGCATATTTTACATCTTCTAACTGAAATTGTTAATTCTCACAGAACAACAAAATATTACTGAAAATATCCAAGTTTAAAAAAAACAGGTCACTTTGAAAACAAATGGCATAGTTATGATCGAAAACTAAAGGGTCAAAATCATCAAAAACTAAAGAAATGTAGAACATTTCATATTTCTAATTCCTTCGCGCTTTTTTGGCATGTTAATAGGTTATTACATCATCGATAGTACTATCAATATTATAGATAGTTCTTTAAAAAACTATCATCACTATAGATAGTCGCTACTATCGACATTTAGCTACTTCTACCATAAACACGGCTCTTCCTTAAGTTCGTTATAAAACTTTGTAATAGTGCGCTTTCCTAACAGCTATCAAAACTTTCCGACCCATATTTCTTAATGTGGCCGAAAACCAAACCCTCGCCATCCCGCTCCAGCGTATTATTCCTGGATCAACAACTTCGAGACGGGGAGAGCGCCTCATCGGGGAATCCCTTTAGTCGGTTCACACACAATTAACCGGTTGTTATCCTGGAAATTACCGTCCTAATTTAGACACATTCGAGTTGATTCGTGTGCCTCTCGCTCCCACGGCTTGATTATTCAGTCGTAGAGATTAGACGGAATGGGGAATCAATTGGAATGCATTAGAAGGAGGGACGTCTTAGGGACGCGGATGTACTAGTCCGGGGGATTGCGTAATTTACCGTCCGAATTACGATTATTCTCATTCTCGTTCATTTAATATCCGATTTACAGAAAAGTGGCTCGAGAAAAACACTAATGTAAAATTTACGTATTTATGTTGTCTAATTCCAACTGTTCATTTAAATTTAAACACTCTCTGTCGCATACCAGAAATTTTTCAATTACTATCTTTTAAATGCAACGAAAATTTGTAAAAAAGTACAAGGTCAATGTAAAGTATGAAATAAAAACATTTAGATAAACGGTCCAATGCAAAATAAATAACACATGACGTAGAAAAATATGGTACTATCTTTTATCTCTTTATCGATACCAAGATGTCAAACCAAACACTTTTTGGAAAGTAGAGACATCAAAAGTGAAGAACTTATTGTTAGAGCTGAATCTGGAACAGATAGCGATGTCGATTCATAATTGTTGCTAACAAATAAATGAAATCGCAGATGTTGACTGATTTCTCAAAAATTTGGAGAAAAGAAATTAAAAAATAAAAATCCTCCTATAAAAAAAGTTTTAAAAAGGATCCGAAAGTATGTTAAGAGACACGTTACATTTAGATGAATTATATAGATACGTACTGATAGTTTAACCCAATACTGATAGTTTAACCCAATTGTGATTAAAATTTATTTATTTATATTTACAATTCCATAAGACAATATTAATTGTATTGGATTATAGTCATAAAAATAACTATATGTAAAAGCTAGCTATAGCTAAATGATGAAATAACGAAAAAAAAAATATATTAAAGATATTAATTAAAGATACTGTCTTCATAATGCAAAAAATTCATCGAGTGTATAAAAAGCATTAGTTTCCAGAAATTCTATGATGCCTCTTAAATTGCTCAATACTTCTACATGTCTTTATGACTTGAGGTAATTTGTTATAAATCCTTGGACCTATATAATTTGGCGAATAATAGGTTACTTTTCCCCTGGCTAGCGGCAAATGAAGAACATGATTTTGTCTCGTTGGATAACTGTGATATTCATTATTGTAGATAAATTTCTTTAAATTTTTACGAACAAAGACACAGAGTTCAACAATATAAATTGAAGCCACAGTTAAAATTTTTAATTTTTTAAAGTATTCCTTACACTATGTACGACTACGAATATTATCGATGTATGACTGCGAATAATGTTTTTTTGAACTATGAAAATAGAGGATACAGTTGTGGCATTACCCCAGAGACAGACACCATAACGTAACCTGGAGTCGACTTGTGCATAGTATAACGCTAATAGTTGCGTTTTTTCAAGAACGTTTCTCAAATTAATAAAAATAAACTTCAAAAAGTTTAATTTAGAGATTAACTTTTCACAATGTTGTTTCCAGTTAAGATTTTCATCTAATAAAATGCCTAAAAATTTAATGCTACTGTGGCTGTTCGTCAATAATGAGTTATTAACTGAAAAATATATAGCATTAACTTTATTTTGCACGTTGTGTAGCCTAAGAATTTTGTTTTTTCGCTATTAAAAAATAAGCAACTACTGTTAAAAAATGTACTTACATTTGTTAAAATCAGTTCACATTTTGTCTTAAGAATTCCAGTAGATACATCAGAAACAATTATACAAAACTCATCGGCATAGGCTTTATAAAAATTGTTATCTATAATTGAATTAATATGGTTAACATATAGGAGCTATTTCTCCTATATGTTGGATCTAAAATTGATCCCTGTGGCACACTCATCTGAACTGACAAGTGATCTAAATTAAAATTTTGGCATTGATCTTTTGGAAATGAAGCTATCTAAGAATAAGGCCTGCCTCTTACTCCTATGTTCTTCGATCTGAACAATAAAATATTGTGATTCACACAGTCAAATGCTCTGCTGAGGTCACAAAAAATAACAGCAGGGCATTCACCCTTATGAACGTGTTTAATAATTTTTTCGTAAAAGGAAAACAAAGCAGTGGTAGTAGACATAGAAGATCTAAAACCATGTTGATTACTACTGAGAACCTAAAAATTATTTAAAAATGACGTTAATCTATCTAGGAATGCATACTCAAATATTTTAGAAAAGCTATTGAACATCGTAACTGGTCTGTAATTGTTAATATTTTTTGGATAATTTTTCTTAAAGACAGGAATCACTTTACCTGTTTTAATAATTTGCGAAAAACTACCCTGCACAAACGATTTATTTATTAAAAAAGTAGTTGTAGATATAACTAAAGTAAGGACTCACTCCCTGCCGATTTTTTGTTTTTCATTTTTACTTTCCTATCTGTATACAGATATAAGGAAAGTATAGGAATCATGATTTTTTTCGACCTCGAATTTTCGACGGATTTTTACGTTTTGAGGTCCCCTGAATTAGTTTTGACTATTTTCGCGATGATGTATGTGTGTGTGTCTGTCTGTGTGTGTGTGTGTGTGTGTGTGTGTGTGTGTGTGTGTGTGTGTGTGTGTGTGTGTGTGTGTCGCATAACTCATGAACCGATACACAGAAAAACACCACATTTTAAACTTTTTTTCAGCGTCCAATGTGCTTATTAGATTTTGGGCAGTGTCGGAACATCTGGGGGGGTACTTTATAGGTGGTCATTTTTATATTTTATGGAATATATCTGTTATTTACGTTTGGGGAAGAAAGTTCTTTAAACAAAAGTTACTTCTTATATTATTATCTAAAATTTTTGTTCCATACAAAATTTTTCTAAAATGGTCTGTATTCGAGAAATTTGACAAAATGTAAAAAAAATATTTTTTTATAAAAATTATTTAAACAAAAGTTGTTTGTAATATAATTCTCTATAATTTTTATTCCATACATAATTTTTCTAAAATGGACCGTATTCGAGATATTTGAGAAAATGTGTAAATTTCGAAATTTGAAGAAAACTCAAAAACGGATAAAGAAAAAAACATTAAATTTTAAACTTAAGTTTTATTTCGGCCTGACGTGAAATGATTAGATTTTGGACACAGTCGGAACATTTGGGGGGTACTTTATGGGGGGCCGTTTTTATATTTTATGGAATATATCTGTTATTTATGTTTGGAGAAAAAAAAATGTTCAAATAAAAGTTATTTCTAATATTATTATCTATAATTTTTGTTTTATGTCGAAATTTCTTGAAATGGTCCGTATTCGAGAAATTTGACAAAATGTGCAAAATTCTGATTTTAATGAAAATTGTTGAAATAAAAGTTGTTTGCGATATCGAATTTTTGTCAGTATTTTCATTTTCAATGAATATCTATAGAAAAATGTTTTAAGGTAGATGTATGTGGAAAATGTATATATTTATTTTATCCTCTAAACATTTATGGAGGTGCTGCAATAGGTTGTACAAAATAACCGGAAAAAGCTTGTAATAACTAGATAGGAAAGTCATGTGTTGGACACATCAGATTTTTTTATTAAGCAGATTACACAATTCACAATTGCGAGGTGGAAAAGCTTCTTTAAAATGGATTAAAAAATTATTGTAAAAGTAATAAAATTCTTCATGAAAATCGACAAAATCCTCAATTTGATAAAAAAATGTCCAGTCAATATTTTGTATTTGATTGAAATTTGTTGATATTAATCTCACTGAAGTTTCTTTTCAATTGAAAAGCATTTTTATTTTTCTGAGTACACAACGACGATAATTCAACCATAACCGTTCTATAGTCAGAAAATTGATTATCGACAACAAATCAGGTGCTTTCCGAATCCGAACTAAAAAAAAATTGGTCAATAATGGTACAGGTAGTATCCGTCACTCGAGTAGGCCATTTTACAATAGGTACAAGATTGAATCAAGACATACAATTACTTAAAAAGTTAAAATTTGTATTTTTATACACGTCAAAATTAAAATAATCACAAACGATATAGTATATTACATTACGAGTGTGGAAAATACCTTATCACACAAGTGATGTACAATATTTTTCCTACGACAAAAAAATAATTTCATCAAAAAATGTAAAACCAGTTTATTATTATAATAATTAAAATGTATTTAAAAAAAAATACTACAATAATCCTATAATTCAATTTTTATATTTTCTAAACAAAAAAGAA
Source organism: Psylliodes chrysocephalus (assembly GCA_927349885.1). Classification (NCBI taxonomy): domain Eukaryota; kingdom Metazoa; phylum Arthropoda; class Insecta; order Coleoptera; family Chrysomelidae; genus Psylliodes; species Psylliodes chrysocephalus. The sequence goes on from OV651818.1 coordinate 19,631,677, forward strand.
ACTAAAGAAAAAAACTAAAAAAAAAAAAAATTTGCCCCCGCAAGGATTTGAACGCGGTCGCTCTCCAGGTCTCAAATGGCAAAGTAAATAAAGTGATGCTATGACCATCTGAGCTAATAGGCCTGGTGTCAATTGAAGGATCTAATCGGTTTTGTGTTTAACCAGAATCAAAAGCAAACATAACTTAGTTATTTTAAAATTGTTTTAATAATAATTGTTAAAGATAAATATCTAGGATCTAATTAACAACAATTTCAATAATTTAACAATCATATCGATTTTAGTATTAATATGGACACTACATAGATCAAAATAGAAATGACGGTTTGACATTTTGTGACAGCTGATGCGGAAAGTAGCATATTCGTACACGGGTGGAAAGTAAATTCTTATTCATACGCGTGTAATATAAGGCACTTTCCATAGGACTATATAGTGTGATATGTGTCAGCTTCCTAAGTGGTCGTAGGAAAAAATTAATACTTGGTTTATAAAAATGTTCCATTACACAATTCAAATTTTCTATAAAAACATTAACATCTTCAATAGGAGATCTACAGCACAATATAATTATAAAAACACGATCACGACTTATAAAAGAAACACCACACACTTCAAAATGTTGTTCCAAACAGAACGTCACAATTTAGCTCCTTCACTTGAAGACTGTCATTCAGCCAAATACCAGTGCCACCACATTTCATAGTTAGTCGACAATATGACGATGCCAAGATATAACTCCTTAGGTGAAGGAATTCCAAAAATTTTTTTTGAAAATAGCTAGTCTATTATTAAATTACACAAATATATGAGTTCGTTTACATCGTGCTAAATTAAAAACAACAATATATATTTAATTAATTGAGAATATTTATTGTTCATTTTCTATCATTTCACCTATTGCTTCGATAAGTTGCTGAATACAAGTGACAAGTGTCACATGAAAATTGATGACAACAGGTGTAGGTTACCCCAGGGTTACTCAAAAATGACAAAAAACTAATTTTAATCATTTTATAAGTTCAAAAACCGACAAAAATTTAATTTATTTTGTAATGTTGTCGATGGCTCTAATAAAAGAACCTAAAACGCCACCGCGGAAGTCTCAATCGAGATACAATTGAAAAATTCTTAAAGACATTAAACAAGAGATTAGAATTATTTATTAATGAAAATCAAATAAGGGATTGAGAATATTGAAATATTTATTCATAAGTTTTTGTTTTTATTTTTATTTATTTCTATGAATTCTATTTACATTATAAACTTAGAAGTCCTCATTTACACAGAATTCACTTTTATTGGTAAAACTACCGAATTATACCCTTTAGACTCAACAAGTTATTTGCGCCCCTATACTATAAATGGAAACAAGGGCACTGGGCTTATACTTACCTCAAAAGGCAAGTTAATATGGCTTATAAGGAGGGTGCATGTGGGTTTTAACGTTTAGAGATGCTGATTTATTCCCAAATTACGTATATCCCTACTATATGAATAATTAAATAAATCTGACGTGGGAACTCAATATCCTAATAAAATTAACATCCATGAATATTCGGTTAAATCCATTAAAGATCAAAGTAGGCGTAAATATTCTCCAATACATAATCATTTTAGGTTTCTTAAATTACATTGTATAGTTAAATATATGCTCGTGATAATTTCAAACGCATATGAGTAAAGTCCAACTTATCATTTAAATAAAGATGATTAATTGAAAGCTCATGCTAATTTTTTCTATGATCCAGGTAATTTAGAAACATATTTGCAGATACAAATTAATTTAAATTACAAATAATTTTAGTATAAATAAAAAAATGTCTTCTGTTATGGTGATCTCTGTTGCGTCTTTCAATTTTCCTCCGATTTTCTCATTCCCTTTACAAACTACTCTACATCGTCCTCCTTTTTCTTTGAAAACATATTTTGTAATGATTATTACTAGAGGGCGGAATATATGCATCAAAATATAACAAAATATGCGCATATATATGCATCGTTTTTACCAAAAATATGCAGTTATTTTGTCCAATTATGCCTAAATATGCAAATGCATATTTGTTAAAAATACTTAATAAAAGTAGGGGGTGGGTAGCTCAGTGGTTAGTGCGTTGGCCTGTGGACTTAGGGGTCCCGGGTTCAAATTCCAGCCGGGACGCGATTTTTTAAATTAATTAATTTATTTAAAAATTAATTCTGATGCCTAGCGAATATTTCCACTTGACCATTCACTGTTGGGTTCTAATTAACATTGCTGTTCCTAATTTGGTACGCTATCAAAGCCATTATATGAAAAAAAAAGAATGTAATATAAAAATTTATTTAAAACAAACGAAACACAAAAACTAGTAGAAGTTAAGTATAGAATAGTATAAAAATATTAAATAGTAATATTATAATAGGAATTTATAATTAAATATTTTTCAAAATTTTCTATTAAAAATTTTTGTCTTCTGTCTGTAAAAATATGTTTTGATATAGAAAAGGTCCTTTCAACATCTACCGAAGTAATAGGACAATACCGTAATTTTGGAAGTAATGTACAGGGCCAACGTAAAACTTCTTTGGAAAATTTTCCCTCAAAAATGTTTTTCACTTCCCTTATTTCATTGAACCCTTCATTCTTTAATAAAGTTGTATTTAATTTTTTTGTAATCTTAAGGCCTATGTCACCAGGAACATTGTTACATTTATCGGAAACTGTTGCAATAAAATTTGTTGATTCGATTAAACTTAAATTTTTCTTTTCCAATGAAGTTATTACATCAGGTAAAAAACTAAAATTAACCTTTATAAACACAAGTTGCTTCGGCACAAGGGGATTTTTTAAAAATTATTTGTGAATTGTCTTCTATATCCAAAATTAAATCCTTAATTGCTTCAAAATTTTCTGCATAGAATATAGCTGCTTCAATCCATGTCCTCCATCGCGTAATTACGGGTTCCGGGGACAAACACACCCCTACCATTCTCTCTTTATACAACTGCATTCTTAAAGGGGCTTTTAAAAATATTTTTTTCACATTCGAAATTAGCTTGTTAACCAAGGGATATTCTGTTCTCACAGTTTCTGCAACTAAGTTTATTCCATGCAGAAGACAAGTAACGTGGACCATATTTGGATAAAATATTTTTAAGTTTTGCCCTACTTTTATCATATATGGTGCTGCGTCAGACAAAAACACTAAGAACTTCTCTGAGGGAATTTGATTTGGTACAAAAAAATCTGCTAGAGATTGTTGAAATCGGGTAACAGTTGTATTGTTAGTTTTTTCTAACTGTTTTGATGCAATTAAATATGATGTACCTGGTTCATTTTCTATTAAGGCTCCAATCATAAGATGTACCATATATCTTCCACAAGCATCTGTGCTTTCATCAACAATGATGTAAAAATTGCTATCATCCAGTAAAACTTTAATTTCTTCTATTACATTTATATATATATATAGCATGTACATTTTTTTTTTGAGTGTAGATTCGTCAGGAATGGTTTGATTGCAATATTTTTGTAAAAATTCTCTTAGATGTAGGTTTTGTAACTTCTTTAATGGAATATTTGCCGCAACAAGAGCTTTGCGCAAGTCCTGATTAAATACCTTCTTGTCACTTTTTGTTTTGTCGGCGTTTTGAAATGACCTCACAACGCATTGTTAAACCGGTTGTGATTTAATTTTTTGCAATTTGGCTTTATGCAATGATGTTTTCACGTGTTGAACCACTTTGAACTTTTTTTCGCAAACCACTATTTTGGCACAAGCTTTACAAAAAACTTTATCTCCATTGATTTCCAACTCTGGAAAGTTAATAATCCACGAAGAAATTCTCGACATTTTAGGACACTTTTAAAACAACAAATTATTACAAGATTTTTCACTAGGCAAATAACGAGGATACTATCTCATTAAACCGAATGAAAAACATTCAAAATATTCCGATGTTAGGGTAGATTGGTTACAAGAAATTACTGAGAATTTTATATAAACCGTTTTATTGCATTGTAGGTAATACTTTATCTGTGTAAATACCATCTATTAACAATTACCTTAATGGGCTTAATCTCTTAAGAAGGTAAAAACCCAGTGCATGCCACCCTCCAAGAACTAATTAACAAGAATTTACAAGAAGTGACACTTAAAAACAAATACAAAAATTTAAAAGGTCTTTATTTCAAATATATCTGTATAATCTGTTAAAACAGTTTTTGATTTGCACAGTATAGTAATACATTTTTTTTTCGAAAATATGCAATATTTTCTTAAATTTTCTGAACTTTGGTAAAATATGCAATATTTCCTGAATTTTGGAAAAATATGCAATATTTTCTGAACTTTGGTAAAATATGCAAAAAATGCATATATATGCATTTTGCATATATTCCGCTCTCTAATTATTACAAATATTTACTTCCTAACTAGCCATTTTATCCTCTACATTACATTTAAATGTGGGATTATCTTTCTCCCAGGTGGGTTAGGTCAGTATTATAATTAAAATGTTTAATAAATTTTATTTAATTTTTTTTTTTAATTTATTTTATTTGTTTTTATTTTATCTATTTCATTTATTATTTAATTTTTACCAAGTATTCAAATTTATGAATATTTCATGTATTTCACAATTTCCCAATTATCCAATTTATTATTTAAATGGAGTAGTTTTAACCCTGTATATTTAAATAAGCAAATTTTAAAATACCAATTTCCAAATTTCATTAATTTTTATTTAAACAATTCCAAATCTCAAAAAAAAGAATAATCTAATTGAAATCCTTATCTAGAATTTTATTACTCTGTAAAATGTGAATTGAACTTTTTAACTGAAATTGGGTATTTCAGTGACGCTAATTTGAAATCTGCTTTTAGTTTATTTCTATCACGTAAGGTTTTTAAACAAAATACTACAAGAATGCAAAAAATAAAAATATATTTATAGATACTTAGGATAAAAAAGAAAATAATAAACCAAGAAAAAAAAAACACTAAAACCGGGAAAGTAGTTAAAAAATAACATACATTAATCCTTTGTTTTCTTGAAAAATCTTTCTCTCTTTCCGGAAAAGCTTCTTTTTGTTGTTTTTCGTGCATATTCTGCGGTAGGACAGTCCCTTTTAAGCATCCAAGAGTAGTCGGCCATCATTTTGATATCCCAGCGTCCTTGATATCGTCGTTCCATCTCTTTTATGTCCTGGTGAAAGCGCTCCCCTTGTTCTTCACTGACATTACCAAGATTATCCGGAAACTAGTCAAAATGAGCATGTAGAAAATGAATTTTTAAGCTCATGTTACAGCCTAACTTTCTAAATTTGTCCGACATGTTCTCAACAATACTTTCAAATTCAGGGTCTTTTGGTAGTTTCCTAGAAACTTATTTATAACTTGTTTAAAAGCTTATTTTTCGTCTTCCTGTATAACCGTCTCAATTTCATTAGTTTCCATGAACCTTCTTATTTGTGGCCCAACAAAGATGCCTTCTTTTAATTTAGCTTCAGAGATACCCGGAAATGTTTCACACGAGTACTTAAAGCAAGCACCATTTTTGTCTAGAGCTTTGACAAATTGTTTCATCAGCCCCAATTTTATATGTAGAGGGGGTAATAAAATTTTCTCTGGATCAACTAGGCTTTCCCGAATTACGTTTTTGGAGCCAGGCGTTAAATTTTTTCTTGGTGGTCAGTTTGTTTGGTCCAGTGGTTATCTCTTGGGAAACATGGGTATTTCGTATATCTGGATTGTTGACCTAAAAGCAACCCTAAAATTTTAAGGTCACCACATAGAATCCAGTTATATTGTCTGTAGTTTATTCTTAAAAGCAGTACCTCAAGATTTTCGTAATTTTCTTTTAGCTGAGTAGAATGACCAACAGAAATATGCCTATAAGTATGCATTATGAAATAGAACAGCTTTAAGACTTCTTTTTGAAGAGTCTATAAAAAGTCTCCACTCGCAGGATTGTATTCAGGAGCAGCTAGGTGAATAACCAAGTCAGATACATTTTGACAATATACAAATGAACCAGCTGCGGTAAAGTTATTAACAAATTCAGCCTCACGATTTCTATACCAATAAAATGTAGTACCTGGAGCAAGTAATTTTTTTTCTTTAAGCCTTGATCCTAAAACCTCAAAGAGGTCTTTTGGAAGTCTCAAATCCCTGACTATTTCATTCAGTTCTACTTGAGAAAATAGCTGCGGTTCACGGGTTCCTGAGGTAGATGGCTCAATCTGAATCTGTTGAAGATTCTGATTCGATAGACTGTAATACTTAAGGTGAAACAGGTACAGGTATATCAGCGTCATATTGCAGACAAAAGATTAGGATAGTTAATATACTTTAGAGATTTTGTGTTATGACCTTTAATATCACAGATACAAAAATAACAGTCGTCAATGTGATTTTTAGGTTCTCTCCAGACCATTGGTATTTCAAACGGTTAGGCTTTTCTTATTCCTTTAAACCAAAGCCTCAAGACTTCTTCGCAAATCTTGCAGATAACATGTGGCGCCCAAGGTTTATCTTGATCTACAAGTCTGACTTTAAAATATGTAAAATGCGCATTTTTTACGAAATCAGTAATGTTTCTTTTAAACTTCTATACTATAAAGTGTCCACAAATATAACAAAAGTCATAAGGCCTATTTTTACAACACCTACTAGACATTTTTTAATAGAAAGTGAACACCGATAGAATTTGATAGACAACGCCTGTCTCAATATCACGGGGATACTAAATATATCGCCCTCTTTCCTGAACAAATCGAGTGTCGGGGAATCTCCAAAAATATTCTAGTAAGTACCGGTAAATCCACCTACAAATGTGCAAATTAAAACGAGGTTTTAACGCGTCTCAACGTTTTGAACAAAAATAAGGAATTTAAATTAATTTGTTTGTGATGTTCAGGGATAATACCCTTGATAATAGTTTACAAAAAAAAATTACGTGATAGAATAAAAAGGGGGTTATTTTAGCTATTGAAGTTGTAAATAGGTGATAAAAAAAATAAAATGGCTAGATCACAAAATTTTCTCGGGCCTGTGTAATCGTTTCAATCAATTTTACCTTTCATTAGTATTTAATATTAAATCAAATAAAATAATCTCAACAATCCCCCTACGAACTATTAATACCATCCCCGGCCCCGAACCCCAAAGGTGAAAACTAACACGTGTAGATTTGAAAAAAAAAACCTTTTGTCGGTGGGTGTCGAACCCAGACATCCATGTATTCCGAACATGTGCCCTTACCGTTAGACTATCAACTGTTGAGATTTCTAAACGGAAATTTTGATGTGCTAGTTCTGGACAAATGACGTTCAGGTTCTTTCTCATACCTCCAATACAGCATCGATGTATATGACAAATACATTTATTATCTTCGTCTGCGTTATTTATGTTTTGTGTAAGTGAAGAGACGTAAACCTGTATATTTTAAATATGGAGGACGTTTTTTCCAATCGTAATATTAAAAAAAATCATATTGATACAACTTTATGGCACACACTGTATTTTAATTTTTTTATACGAATAGTCAACATTACAAATATTTTTTGTAAATACACTGCGCCAAGAAAGTATCGCATCACCCACAAAAAATGGTATAATTTTAGTAAAATCGAATTTATTTTGTTATTTTTTAGTGTGTAGGATTAACATTCCATTTGTTGAACAAAAAACGACCATTGTATTGAAAAAATGCCATCTGAACATTTTTATCTACATTATTTTTAAGTTGTGTATTGTTAGTAGATATTTTGCTTGGTTTAAAATTACAACAAAGAATAATTAAGTTAGAACATTCACTCAACATCATGACATCAACTATTAACTGCCCATCAGTGAAACCCAACCCAACTAACAGCGAAAGCAGAAATTTACCGCAAACTACTGATGTTGAATCATTTATAACAGAAATGGAAGATAGGCGTTCGAGAGCTAGAAATGTGATTATCTATAATTTGAATGAATCAACAAGATCCACACTCACTGATACAATTACGGACGATAGTGACAACGTTACATCGATTTTAAGGTCCTTAGTTAACAATGTTAACATTAAGAAAATATTTCGAATTGGCAAAAATAATGACAACAATAGTAAACCTAGACCTATTAAAATAATACTAAGCTCTGAATCTGATGCTATTAACATCTTAAAAAACAAAAGTAAACTCGATGAGAATATGCAGATTCAAATAAGATTTGATCTAACTTTTCAGCAACGTGCATTTCTAACTAAACTAAGAAACGAGCTTTCTGAAAGAATATCAAATGAAGAAAATAACATAAATATTAAGTATGTAAATGGATTTCCCAAAATAGTGCAATCAAAAAACTAATAACTAGTCCTACTTGTCAACACTCTATCAAGCAAACTATAAATTTAAATAATCATCTTAGTATTTAATATCAAAACGTCGGTGGTATGCGAACTAGGCTAAGAGAATTAAGACATAATGTGCTACTTAGCTCCTATGATGTTATAATCCTAGTTGAAACTTGGTTAAATACTAACTTCTCAGATGCAGAAATTGGACTTGATAATTTCGTCATTTATCGTACTGATAGGAATCAATTAACCAGCTCAAAATCGAGAGGGGGTGAAACACTTATTGCAGTAAAAAATACATTGCAGTCAATACGTTTGAACACTGACGTCACTGTGGAACATGTCTTTGTATATATTGGAAAACCTAAATCTCATAATTCTATTATTCTTGGTGCTACTTATATACCACCCGGAACTGACAGTGAAACTTATTCCATTCATGCTCATAGTGTTGAGGACCTAATAGTGCGGAATCCTGATGTAAATATGTATCTCTTTGGTGATTACAACCTTCCACTGGCTAGGTGGGAAATTGTTGATAATGTTTTAAATGTAAAGTGCCCTCCTGACTACTAAGGAGTAACTCTCTGTAAAATGTTCTCTTTCCTTAACTTATATCAAATTAACTCTATACCTAACAATCACAATGTATTTCTAGACTTAATTTTTACTCAATATCCTAATTCTATTAGTCTGGTGGAAGCTAATGATTTATTATTACCTAATAACTACCACCATGTTGCTCTTGTGGGTACTCTATCACTATCTGTTAATTGTAATAATCTCCAATATGCGGAACATTACTATGATTTTAAAAACGCTGATTATAGAGGTTTGAATAACTATTTAGCACCAATTAATTGGGAAAAAATTCTCATTGAAACCAATATTAACTCAAGTATAACTAAGTTTTATCAAATAATCAATAATGCATTAGCCTTATTTGTCCCAATAAAACTACGAAAACAATCTACTTTCCTGGTTTGGTTCAGTCCTGAACTTAAACAACTTATCTGGCAAAAAAGAGGGCTCATGCAAAATACAAAATTACTTCCAATTATGACGACTATTTACAATTTTCAAGTTTAAGATGCAGGTGTAAGACTTTATCCAATGAGTGCTATGCTATTTATATAAACAATGTTAATAGGTCAATTTCAAATGATCCTCGTCCATTCTGGTCTTACTTTAATTCAATAAAAAAAAGTTCTCAACTCCCAGATCAAATGACACTGGACGACAAAATAGGTAACGATGGTAAATCTATTTCTACGCTATTTGCTGAATATTTTTCTAAAAATAATATTATTAATCATAAATTAAACCCAGATAACTATCATTTAAATTTTTCCTCCTCAGTTGATATTGGACCCATATGTTTTTCCATTGAGGATATATTTAATGGTATTGGTTCCTTAAGTGATAAACTAAGCAGTGGTCCTGATGGAATTCCATCGTACTTCTTAAAACATTGCATTTACTCTTTACGCAAACTACTACATATAATGTTTAATTTATCACTAAAACTTCAACAATTTCCTAACTCATGGAAAGAGAGGCATGTTATACCTGTATTCAAAAGCGGATCCAAGCAGGAAATTCAGAACTACAGACCTATTTCGATTCAATCCTCGATTCCAAAATTATTGGAGAAGCTGGTAAATAATTGTTTATCTTGGCACTGCAAAAACTTACTTACTGATCAGCAGCACGGTTTTACAAAAGGAAAATCTACTACAACTAATCTTGTTATTTATCACAATTACATAATAAATTCTGTAGAAAACGGTTTGCATAGATGCCATATATTCAGACTTTTCTAAAGCCTTCGATCAAGTTAATCACGAATTACTATTACTCAAACTGCAAGCCTACGGATTCCCTCCCTTTCTTCTAGAGTGGCTTAAAAGTTATCTCATTGGTAGAGTGCAGCGTGTCAAAATAAAGAATTATTTGTCTGATCCCATAGAAGTTTCTTCTGGTGTACCGCAAGGGGCCCACTTAGCTCCATTACTTTTTAATCTATTCATTAATGATGTTGGATCTGTTTTTGAATATATTAATTATCTGCTATTTGCTGACGATTTAAAGATTTACTTAAAGATTAACAGTGGTGATTGCTGTAATAATATTTAAAAAGATTTCCATGCCTTATGTAAATGGTCTTCCTCTAATGGTCTAACCCTAAACACTAGTAAGTGTTACTGCATTACTTTTACAAAAAATCATAATCAAATAACACATAACTACTCTCTGAATAACAATACATTAATTAAACGTGTTACCGAAATTAAAGACCTGGGAATCGTATTTTGCTCAGATCTTTCGTTTAATAATCATATCAATCTTATAGTTAATAGAGCAATGAAAATGTTAGGCATGCTGATAAGAAACTCTAGCTCGTTATCTTTAGATGCCTGTAGAATGGCTTATATTGCATACGTGCGGTCCATTTTGGAGTACAGCTCTACCATATGGTGTCCATTTTACATAAACTCTGTAAAAAGGATTGAAAATGTCCAAAAGAAATATCTACGATATTGTGCCTTTAAAGTTGGTCTAGCAGCAGGTACATATAATTATTCCACAATTATGGACTTAATTAACCTCCCAACCCTTGTTAATAGAAGAATATTGATGGATCTATCGTTCTTCCATAAGATCATAGCCGGGATTATTACTTCTGATGAGTTATTAGCTATGATTGAATTTAGAGTTCCCACAAGAACTACAAGAAATAATAGTTTATTTGCCATTCAACTTCACCTTACCAATTATGCTTATCATGCACCTCTACCTAGACTAATGCGACTGGCTAATCAATACAATTTAGACATCACTGGGTGTTCTATTAGTCAATTTGTGAATGATGTAAAGAGAATTTGTTTTTAATATCTTTAGTTTAGTTTATTACATTTTATATATGAAATTTTAGATTTATTGTGCCTACCTTTTTTAATGTACTTAAGCTATTTTATGTAATTTATTGATACTAATGGATTATTCCGTAATATATATATTTATTTATGTAGCTAACTTAATTGGCGTCAATCAGTCGACAGTATCTCGAGTGGTCTCTATTTTCCATGAAACTTTAGTGTATGAGAGAATAGCAGTACTAGGCCGTCCACTAGCAACTACGCCCGCAGACCAATGACAAGCTCTACGTCGAAGACATGTTACTGCAACACAACTTCAGCAAGACAGATGCAACTGGGAATGTGAGAATATCTCCAGAAAGCGTCAGACAAATCTTAAGACTGTCTGGAATTAGAGCTAGAGTAGCTGTCACTGCCCCTTGTCTCACCAGAGAGCACCGTGTAGCACAGTCAGCATTTGCGAGAAGACATGTAAACTGGAATGCCAATGACTCACAGACGAATCAAGATTCTGTTTATACACATCAGATCGACGAATACTTGTTTATAGACGAGATGGTAAGCGCTACTTCCAATGCAACATAAGACCTTTGACCAATTTCGAAGAAGAGTCTATTGGGAGGGGCATATTTTTAAAGGCTCACACAGAATTAGTACTGCTCTATGGAGGTTGCCTAACTGCTGACAGGTACATTAGAGACATTTTGGAACCACATACTGTGCTTTACGCCCCATTTATTGGTGACGATTTTCTTTCAATGCATAATAATGCTCGACCCCATGTAGCCAGGATAGTAACTGAGTACCTTCAGGAGGTAAATATTCGGGTTTTAGATTGACCAGCGCATAGTCCAGGCTTAAACTCGATAGAACATGTTTAGGACCATCTATACAGAAGAGTTAGAGCTGGAAACATTCCTGAAGCCGGACTTTAGCACCTCCAACAACTTTTGACTGCAGAGTGGGAAGATATGGATCAAGGTTATTGAGAGACATTGATTAGAAGCATGCCAGAGAGTTGTCGAGATGTGATAAGAGCTAGAGGGGACAACACACGATAATAAACCAATTTTTTCATATTTGATGTTTTTTCTTGCACAATGTTAATTTTGAATTTAATTTGTATTAATTTACATTTAGTTAAATAAATAAATGTATATTTTTATTTATTTTTTTATATTAGGAAATTGCAGTGATGCTATACTTTCTTGGCGAAGTGCATTTTCTTTTCAACTGTAGATTACGTTTAACATTTCTTACTATAGACGGTAATTTTATTTAATTATTTTTATATAATAAAATTTGTTGTACTTAAATTACCGCTATTTGGCTGATTCTAGATAAAATGACAATTATAATATTTATATTTTAGAAGTCCAAAGATATTTTAAAAATTTAGTTCAACCCATGAAAGAATCCGTTTTGAAGAGTTTAATGGTTAAATATATATACCACTACCAGATAAAACTAAAAAAATTCATTAATTATGTAGGTATATTCTGGTGATCAAAATATAATTCAAAATTACTTTTGTTTTGGGCGACATAAAAACAGATTGTTTTTATTAAATTTGTTAGAGATATAGTGCAATCCCAAAACAGCTTATTCGAGATATTTAAAAGCTATTAATAGTTTCCGCACAAGCTATGACTAATCTGAAACAAATTTATGATGATATTAATATCGATATCAACTTTAAAAGTTTATAGATCTATGGTCATTTTGTTGAGAAAATGTATAATTTTTTTACTAATGAGACAAATTTTAAATGTAGGTACCTGGTAAATTTTCAATTCATTCTTACATATCTAAAAATAAACAAATTCTAATAATTTCTAAGAGTAACCACTAAGGATACACCATTGTAACATGTTTACGGTAAATTTCCCGTAAAGAATATTCATCCCTACAGCGATCCCTAATCTCGAGACTTGCACAAACAAATTTCCCTTCCTTTTACCCAACCGGACTGACGGATAGATGTTAGTTAAGAGTAAAGAGAAAACTCGCTCTGCATCAATCTCTCACCTGATATGAAAATCCCCTTGCTAGATAACCAAGCCTAGCGGTTTGTGACTCACTAAGGATTTTTAATGCAATGTTTCTTGTTTTACTTGCCATATCTCGGAAAAGCCATCTAATTCCGAGCAGTTTCTGTCTTTGAAATTCACGGGGAAATGTTTCACAACAGTATCTCGCTCTTAAAATCTAGTTAAAAAGTTTCCCCGAATAAAAGACGGCGACGGTTCTCAAAGTATTTAGAAGAAATGGTGCAGTGTAATTTTATAGAGATTGTTATCTCTTAGTGTATGTTTATAATAGAATGCTGCTAGGTGTTGGAAACATTGGATCTTATGTTCTAAAAAAGTAGAATTATTGAATTCTAAAATGTATAGGAATTCCAACATTCCATCAAAAACATCCAAAATTGTCGGGCATATACACACAAAGTTATTATCGAAATAATTTTTTTACGTTAACAATTTAAACAAGGTCAAATTTCTGATTATTAAAGTGGATAATAGTACAAAAATTATCTTTAGTGTATGATTTGTAAATCAGTGTTACCTGTTAACCAGAATTGCTCGTTTTATTTGAAGGTTTTGAAGTACTTGAAGTAATAAGGCTAAAAGGGTGATAAAAATAAAATAAATTGCATCCGAATGATTGATGTTTCATATGTTTTAGTTTAGTATTCCGAATATGCCATGACTCATTAAAAAAAAAATCGCCGACTCTTTCAGAAATTTTATTACAGATAAAATTATAGATATTAGTTAATGTTACAAAAAGTAATTTGAAATACTTAAAATAGTTTGAATTCAATTGTTAACTAAACTACTGCATTGAGAATTTTGAAGAAAAAAAATGTAGTTTAATGCAATTACTTTTTCTTACATTTCCGTTCCAAAAAATGTTTTCTTAAACCAGACTTTGTATATCTTTAAACCACCGAGATATTGACTAAGTAATAAAATTTTTGCTCCCATGCATTAAAACCTGTTTTAGGAAAGTCAGCATTAAAAATATGCCTTTTCTGGTATACATCAGCTTTAACGCCTAATTTATCGTTCCTTACCGCAAACGACTTCAATATTTGCCATCCCCTAGCCCCTTTGTTGCCTCAATTCTGCGAGGAGAGTTAATCCGCAGTCACGTCCAGTTCTGACCCACTTTATTACCTCTTATCCATCTTGTAAGGCTTTAAATGGAACGTGAGCGCCGGGCCGCGAGCCACCCTTAAGATCATTCATCGGGAATCGGTAGCTAAAAATAGGGTAACGCAGATTTGGTGCAATATATTAGTATTTTTTGGGTTTTAAATGATTTTTGGGATGTAGCGAAAATGGATTTGGGACAATCAAAAAGAACTCTTTTAAAATATCAACATCACTTTTCAATTATCAATTAGGATAATATACAATAAAAGTAATTCTGCGAAGAATAATTTTAGCAAATATATTTGGGATCCTAACAAATTAGGAAGTACATAAAAATTTAAAGTACAATAATGTCTGAACACTTTGACAAGTTTAGAAAATTTGACATTAATGAAAAAATTTGGATTTCGTCAATATCGCTCTTGCTGGCACACCGTTATAACTGTATGCCGTAAAAAATGCACTGGTTTTAGGTTTTTTTTTTATATAGTGACAGTTTATTGTTCACTTCAACCTTAGATTATATTCCTAGAAGCCAATACATTTTTTTAAATTATAGTTTAAATTCTATACCATTTTCTATGTATATTCATTATTATAACAATATAAAATAAATATGCTACAACTCAGAGCTATTGGATTAATACATTTTAGGTAGATTCTTCAGAGTTAAACAAAAAAAGGCATGATCTCAATTCAAAAAAAAGAATCAAAGCAGGAATACTGCAGGAAAATGTCTTACAGCCGTATGCATAGTCGATCGCCAGAGATTCATTTCGGCGTACCGCCATAGATTCGCTGGCGATCCGCCGGCGAAAGCCCAAGAAGGTAGCGACTCGCCGGAGATTGTCACCGGAATGTCATTTCACGCAAGTTTTTATTTTCTTTTATAGGGATTATAACCGGTATCTCTCGCATTTTATTCATGATTCATTTCTTAAAACTCAAAAAATAATGAACGAATATCAAATTTTTCCCTATAAAAGAACATGAAAACTTGCGTGAAATGACATTCCGGTGACAATCTCCGGCGGGTCGCCATCTTTTTGGGCTTTCGCCGGCGGATCGCTGGCGATACGCCAAAATGAATCTCTGCCGAGTCGCTGGCGATGGACTATGCATACGGCTGTTAGTCTTAGGATCAACTTTGTATGTGTTATATACTTGTGACAAACCCCAACTAAAATCAGACAAAATAGCTACCTTTGTAGATGCTACTGGCATCCAGCAAGAGGCAAATATAATAAAGAGGATGCAAATAAACTACAAACATTAGTTAATTAAATAAATATTTTGACCAAAATATGACTTATTAAACTAAACGCACTAACCAACGCACTACTCAACAAATACTAGTTAACCTAAATAAAACCCAAGTTTGTTATGCTAACTTTGCTAAATCTCTAGGTATTACATTAGATGCACGACTTCGCTGGACGATCAATGTTAAAAAGAAAATACTAGATATAAAATTTAAGAGAATGTACTTGTTTCTTGGTAGACATTCCAGCCTATCTGCATTATACCATTTTTTTCTGTCCTAAAACTAGTTTCAGCTCTGTGGTTGTGCCAGCAACAGTAATATGCTAATAACCCAGATATTCCAGAATCAACTATTAAACAACATTGTCGATGCTCTTGCTATAATAGAAACAGCGAGATCTTCAGATGAACACTCTTAAGTATACTTATCAGCGGATTCGTTAGGAGTCATAAACAGCAGCTCCACCAACGTGTGAACGTTGGTCCACCAACGTGTGAACGTTGGGGCGATTTAGATTCTTGACAACACCAATCTCACAAAAAAACTAAAGAGAGTGAAACCTTTTTAGTAAGCCAAGTGATAAACGTTAGCTTAGTGCAATTAAGCTATACTGTAATGCGAGACATACTGAAAATGCAGTGTGTGTGTGTGTGTGTGTGTGTGTGTGTGTGTGTGTGTGTGTGTGTGTGTGTGTGTGTGTGTGTGTGTGTGTGTGCGTGTGCGTGTGCGTGTGCGTGTGCGTGTGCGTGTGCGTGTGCGTGTGCGTGTGCGTGTGCGTGTGCGTGTGCGTGTGCGTGTGCGTGTGCGTGTGCGTGTGCGTGTGCGTGTGCGTGTGCGTGTGCGTGTGCGTGTGCGTGTGCGTGTGCGTGTGCGTGTGCGTGTGCGTGTGCGTGTGCGTGTGCGTGTGCGTGTGCGTGTGCGTGTGCGTGTGCGTGTGCGTGTTCGTGTGCGTGTGCGTGTGCGTGTGCGTGTGCGTGTGCGTGTGCGTGTGCGTGTGCGTGTGCGTGTGCGTGTGCGTGTGCGTGTGCGTGTGCGTGTGCGTGTGCGTGTGCGTGTGCGTGTGCGTGTGCGTGTGCGTGTGCGTGTGCGTGTGCGTGTGCGTGTGCGTGTGCGTGTGCGTGTGCGTGTGCGTGTGCGTGTGCGTGTGCGTGTGCGTGTGCGTGTGCGTGTGCGTGTGCGTGTGCGTGTGCGTGTGCGTGTGCGTGTGCGTGTGCGTGTGCGTGTGCGTGTGCGTGTGCGTGTGCGTGTGCGTGTGCGTGTGCGTGTGCGTGTGCGTGTGCGTGTGTGTGTGTGTGTGTGTGTGTGTGCGTGGGTGCGTGCGTGCGTGCGTGCGTGCGTGCGTGCGTGCGTGCGTGCGTGCGTGCGTGCGTGCGTGCGTGCGTGCGTGCGTGCGTGCATGCCTGAAGTAAAATGATTAGATTTTGGGAAAAGTCGGAACATCTGGGGGAGGTACTTTATGGAAATCTCGAATTTTAAAGAAAACTCAAAAATGGATAAAGAAAAAACATTAAATTTTAAACTTAAGTTTTATTTCAGCCTGAAGTGAAATGATTAGATTTTGGGAAAAGTTGGGGGGTTACTTTATGGAAGGCCGTTTTTATATCTTATGGTATATATATGTTATTTACATGTTTGGAGAAGAAAATTGTTCAAATAAAAGTTACTTCTAATATTATTATCTATAAATTTTGCTTCATGTCAAATTTTCCTGAAATGGTCCGTATTCGAGAAATTTGACAAAATGCAAAATTCTGATTTTTAAGAAAATTGTTGAACTAAAAGTTGTTTGCGATATCGATCGCTATAATTTTTTTATACATGATTTTTCTAAAATGGACCGTAATGAAAAAATTGATGGAAAAGTTGTAAATTTAAATTTTTCAGTACTTTCGTTTTCAATGAATATCTATAAAAAAATGTTAGATGTATGTGGAAAATGTATATATTTAGTTTATCCTCTAAACATTTATAGAGGTGCTGCAATAGGTTGTACAAAATAACCGGAAAAAGCCTATAATAACTAGATAGGAAAGTCATGTGTTGGACACATCAGATTTTTTATGATGTTATCACACCATGCCTAGTTAACCGTTTTACCCACGTTGACCTAAATTTTATCTAAATAAAGTTACAATTTTGTTGATGATAATGTTTGATGGCTCTTAAATACCTGTGCCGCCAATGAATGCTGTTGTTTAGTTCTAACATTATACTTTTACGATAACGCTTCACATATTCAAAACCACTATTTTTAATTAATCTACATAGAGTTCTTAAAGAGAACGATGAATAATTATCATTCCTTTGAATGTTATTTTAAATTGGATTCAAAATTAGCAGAATGTTTTTTTAAAAAATCGTTGTATACTCATCTCAATAAGCTCTTAAAACCCTCATCATATGTATATTTTCGAGAATTGAATTGCCATATCCACTTTTTTCTTCTTGCAGGAGGTTTCAATTTGCCATTCTTTGAGTCTCCTCTTTTTTAATGGTACAAATTGTTTTTGCACTAACCCCGCTTATTTTGGACGCACGATTTACCAGTATAATCGTGATTGACTAAATAACAAATCATATTAATTAACACAATTTTTGCATGGAGTATTTGTCAGCATTTAAATTTATTAAAATCCATGTAGCAAGTAAGAAATTACAACTGAACCAACCCAAAAGTTATTGAGTATTAGAATGTCAAATTTTGGACAAATATAAGTAATTAATCAGCTTTAGTTATATGCGTTTTCTAAAAGTCATCGATATCATCCAACATTTATCAAAACTGTTCTTTTATCCATCAACAATTTTTAAATGATATATACATCATATTCTGTTTTTTTTTTTGTGTCATCGGCATTAACTGCTGCGGTTATTAGCCTCGTGTTCTATGTAGGCTTTGTTACTGTTTCCCAGCGCCACTTTAGAAATAGCAGTGTTAATTAGTACCCAACAGTGAATGGTCGAGTAGGGAATCCTACCAAAGCACATCATATTCTTAAATTCAACTTAATTATCAGATAGTTGTCACCTAATCCATCCACTCGATTGGAATCACGTGGCATAACTTAACATGATTAATTATTAATATACAGTTATTAAATTAGGAAAAAAAGCTATACATTCATGTTTATTTTTTAGGTCACTGTTTTATATAGATTTATTAGGCTAACCACAATAACAGTTATTATTCATACCTACATATTATATTTATTTTTTATGCTTCAAATGAATCAAACAGTACTTGGAATTGTTAGTTTTAATTTATATAAAGCCAGTTTTACCGTCATCTGATTTACATATGAATGAACAATCTATTTGACTATATATCATTTGGTTTCTGCCTTCTTGTACACGAGCGCCATCTTAATTTTATACTTATTGGTGGATACTTTTTGATATAAACAACCATTAAGATTGTCCCCCTTGTTTCTACATTCCATAATAAAAAGTAAAAACTGTCGGTACCTTTATCAAATAAAACTGCTATACCGATACAGCAACCGTCTGCTTTTTCCTTTAGAGATTTCGGTCGACGTTTGACCGTCGACATTTTGTACGTTCCCTTAAATCTCCAACTTTCCGTCTGCAGATGCAGACGGATCTTAAAAATCACCGTAAAAACGTTTCAGCGTTCCAGAGCAAGTGCGAGGAGCCATGTGTGTCGGCCATTTATGGCCGGTTTTTAATTAATTTTGCCCTTATTGCATTATGAAGAGCTTGGTTTATATCGCACAGTTGAAAAGATACGTTTATTGGAATTTGTACAACAAAGTGGTACACAAGACAAGAAATAGTTTTGAACATTTTGCTGTTTGTTGACACCTGGTGAGGAGTTCAGTGGTTGTATTATCTCTAAACAACGCTTAGCTGTCAAGGGCGGCTCTATGCTAAGCCCTTTTGGTAATTTTTTTTAATAAAGGGCTTATGGATTGCAAGAATTTCAAACACGGGGAAGGAGACCTCCTTCTTAGAGCTGTGCAAGTGTGCCATTTTATATGTTTGACAGTTCAAATGGTGGAAAATAAAATAGCACTTAGTCTATAAGTCTTTGATTTTGTTTTTGTGAAATATGGTTTTTAACAAAATTTAAATAAATAGCGTTTAAGAGAGCGACTTTCAGTTTAGTGACATTCGATTTTGTGAGTGAATTCAAGTATGGCCAATGTGAAAACAGTGATGGAAACCGATAATAATTGTATCACGAAATATGTATAAAACGGAATTGATGCTAAGGTGATTTTTTTGTGAAGAAAGAGTTGTCTCTAGAAAAATTTATATCTATAGATTAGGTTTAATTAATTTTGATGAAAATTTTAAAATTAAAATTCTAAATAAATGATAAAGAGTTATTTATATATTCAAAACATAGATAATAATATTAAAAAAAATAGTTTTTTATTCGAATATATCATAAAATGTCTTTTTTTGAACAAAAACTATTATCCAAAACAAGAACTTTTAAGCAATCTTCAAGTGACCAAGGCCGCAAAAGTAAAGATACTGTGCTATAAAACATTCTGTTTGATTTCCAGTGGCGATATTTTTTTTCCTATTTTAAAATAGGAGTCCATAATCCACATGTACATCAAATCAAATTTGAATAAAGTAATTCAAACCGGGATACCCCAAGGTAGTGTTTTAGGACCAATATTGTTTCTCATATACATAAACAGTATAACTAAAATAAACAATTTTAAAGAGAATATGCTGTGCAGACGATACTGCACTTATCTTTACTGGTTCCACTGGGAGGGTGTCGCAAGCACCACCGAGTCGGATCTGGAAAAAACGTATACTTGGTTAAATAATAACATGTTATCCTTAAATATTAGAAAAACTAGGTATATGACCTTCTCTCCCACTGCTCGAGATCAACCTCTTAATATAAATATTAAATTACACACATCCCATTGTGTCAATAAAGATAATTGCAATTGTCAATACATAGAAAAAACAAACTCTATAAAATATCTTGGGGTACTACTTGACCAGCATTTAAAGTGGAAAGATCATATTGGTTATATTAATAGACGACTACGACTTTTAATGCATAAATTTTAGGAATTGCGCGACATTTTGTCTCAAAAAAATTTAAAAATATTATACACCTCACTAGTGAAATCTATTAAAAGATCCCAGCTTGTGGCGCAGCTTACAAAACAGCATTAAATACTTTACAAATTGCTCAAAATTTAATCCTAAAAATAATATTTAGGAAAGATAGGTTATTCTCCACTCAACATCTATACCAAGAAATCAGTATGCTAAATATCCGATTAATATATATTTATCAATGTTTAATAAGAATATTTCATGAACAAAAAACGTATAGACAAATACAGCAAACTAGAGATACTCGGTCAAAATTAAATTTAAATATTATTGTTGAATTTTTTAGTAAAACAGCGACTCAAAACTCATTTCTATTCTTCGGCCCAAAAATCTTTAACGTTCTTCCAAAACAAATTAAAGAAATAACCAATTTTAAAAGTTTCAAAAAAGAAGTCACTATTTATATCAAAAAGTACCCTGATAATTTTTCTTTTTACTGAATTTACATTGTTTTTTATTCTTAATTGTAATTACATAATCACCAGGACCTTTCTTAATGGTCATCTGATCAATCACCCTTGAATCTTAAGATAGTAAAGTTAAAGCTATATAATTTAAAATTGTTACATTGCCTTAAATAAATATTACATTGTTTAAAATTTGTTAAAATGATCTGCAGGACTAAAAGCCACAAGACAGGCCACTTAGTATATAGTGGTTATAAGCCCTGTAGGACATTAATATAGAATAAAATTTTGTAATAAAATATTTTTTTGTACATATAATATTATTTGCAATAAATTGAATTGAATTAAAAAAAAAAAAGGTGGACCGTGTACAAATTTTCCTCCTGATGGATATGAAAAAGAAGAATTGGTGAAAATAATTATTAGAAGGGGACATGAATATTGCTGAATCAGCAACTGATTTTATATTTCATAATGATGATGATAACAATAAAAATAGAAATGAGCCTGTTGTGGTAGACAGATGAGGAAACTCCTAGCGCATCAAATGGTATGTACGAAAATGTTTTCAAAAATCCAAGCAAAATAATGACGGTGTTTCCTCGAGCACCGACGAGAAAGTTGGTCCATGCATCTGAAGCAACAGAAAGTTATAAGAAATCTTTAAAAAACAAATATTGTGACGCAAAGCCGACTCTGTTCGCGGTATGAAGTCTTGCGATAGAGACAACGCACTGCATCGAGAAGATACTTGATAGACCGCTGTGTAGCGTGTGAATCATATAGCGGGAGTTCCCGAACTGTCTGGATCCCCGAGAGTGTTCTGGCGCAGGGCTCGCTTTATATAAATAGCGTGAGTTTCTCGATGGACGGAAAGTTTTAATTTAAGTGCTGTATACAGAAGATAAATTGTAATAATTAAATTAGTATTATAATAGAAGTTAAGTATTATATAAATTAATTAGTAAGTTATTAATAAATTTTAAATAAAGTATTTAAAATAAATAAACTATAAATAAATTAAAAAATCGTAACAATAAAATAAAAGAAAAATAATAAGATTTTGGAAAGATCAGTAGCTGCTACAGAAAGAATAGCTCTTGCAAAAGAGAAAGCAGCTGCTGCAAAAGAGAGCAGCTCCTGCATAAGACAGAGCAGCTGCTGTAAAAAAGAAAGCAGCTACAGCAAATGAAGAAATTGCACAACATTTGTGTCGCATTGAAAAGGCAATGGAATTAATACAAGATCCATTTTATTAGTATTATAAAAATACAATTTAAAATAATTTTCTGACTGTAGCAAACTTTTATATGAATAAAAATTTCCCCGGTTTATTCGGTCATGTTTTTATTTTCTATCGGTTAAACACAATACTACATATGTTTCGGAAAAAAATCCATCTTCAGGTGCAGTCAAAATTTAATAAAACATGAGGGATGATTACAAACAGTTTAAACATTTTTAAAATAACAGAAATCCCATCTAGCTGTTTCAGCGTGTCGTCCATTTAAAAAATATGTCCAAACACTTCAAACTAAACACATATGACACAAGTCAATTCATTAAACGCACACGCAAGTAGTTTGCGATTGATAATACCCACTCGCCGTTTTGTGCGAGTACTCGAACGTCTTAGGTATATTCAAGAATACACAATTTGATATTCCATTTGTAATGTCACAATATACGAGTGACCTTTATAATTGCGAACGGCAAAGAATAGGGCTGCAGGTCTCTGCGACTTTGACACATCCAGTATTAAGCGACCAATTTTTCAGTTTTAAAATAAATATCAAGAAAGTAGCAGCTTCCTCATATGTGTCAGTAGTCAATACTCTATCATTAAAGACAATGTTTCTTGTTGTTCGCGACGTTTTACTGGCCATCTGCACGTCGAGTACGTTTTCGTTTGCCATCGACGACCTCTTGATCGGTAGTGCGCATAGCATAATTAACATTAACGGTTCCAATGGTCGCGACGACTTGGCCATCTCGACCTGGTCGCCCAGTGCGTACACGCTCTTAATACATTTGACACATAAGCACCACGAGGGTTTATATCATATGCACAATATGCCAACCCCTTAACTACGTAGATCACCCGGTGCTTGGGTGCTCTGAAGTCCGTTTTACAATAACCAAATTGTATTAAAACGTAAAGCACACCGAATAATTTAATAACATATCGCTCAGTAACACAAAAAATCTGATGTGTCCAACACATGACTTTCCTATCTAATTATTATAGGCTTTTTCCGGTTATTTTGTACAACCTATTGCAGCATCTACATAAATGTTTAGAGGATAAACTAAATATATACATTGTCCACATACATTTTTCTATAGATATTCATTGAAAACGAAAATACTGAAAAATTTAAATTTAGCACTTTTCCATTACGGTCCACATTAGAAAAATCATGTATAAACAAAAATTATAGAGATCGATATCGCAAACAACTTTTAGTCAACAATTTTTATAAAAATCAGAATTTTGCATATTTTGTCAAATTTCTCGAATACGGACCATTTCAGAAAATTTACACAAAAAAGAAAAATTATAGATAATAATATTAGAAGTAACTTTTATTTGAACAATTTTCTTCTCCAAACATAAATAACAGATATATTCCATAAAATATAAAAACGGCTTCCCATAAAATACCCCCCTATATGTTTCGACTTTGTCCAAAATCTAATCATTTCACGTCAGGCTGAAATAAACCTTAAGTTTAAAATTTAATGTTTTTTTCTTTATCCGTTTTTGAGTTTTCTTCAAAATTCGAAATTTACATATTTTCTCAAATATCTCGAATACGGTCTATTTTAGAGAAATTATGTATATCATAAAATTTATAGATAATGATATTACAAACAACTTTTATTTAAACAATTTTTATAAAAAAATTTTTTTTTACATTTTGTCAAATTTCTCGAATACGGACCATTTTAGGAAAATTTTGTAAATAACAAAAATTATAGATAATTATATTAGAAGTGACATTTTTTTAAAGAATTTTCTTCTCCATACGTAAATAACAGATATATTCCATAAAATATAAAAATGACCACATATAAAGTACCTCCCCAGATGTTCCGACTCTGCCCAAAATTTAAAGAGTTCATTATACGCTGGAATAAAGCTTAAGTTTAAAATTTGGTATTTTTCTGTTTATCGGTTCATGAGTTATGCGACACACACACACACACACACACACACACACACACACACACACACACACACACACACACACACACACACACACACACACACACACACACACACACACACACACACACACACACACACACACACACACACACACACACACACACACACACACACACACACACACACACACACACACACACACACACACACACACACACACACACACACACACACACACACACACACACACACACACACACACACACACACACACACACACACACACACACACACACACACACACACACACACACACACACACACACACACACACACACACACACACACACACACACACACACACACACACACACACACACACACACACACACACACACACACACACACACACACACACACACACACACACACACACACACACACACACACACACACACACACACACACACACACACACACACACACACACACACACACACACACACACACACACACACACACACACACACACACACACACACACACACACACACACACACACACACACACACACACACACACACACACACACACACACACACACACACACACACACACACACACACACACACACACACACACACACACACACACACACACACACACACACACACACACACACACACACACACACACACACACACACACACACACACACACACACACACACACACACACACACACACACACACACACACACACACACACACACACACACACACACACACACACACACACACACACACACACACACACACACACACACACACACACACACACACACACACACACACACACACACACACACACACACACACACACACACACACACACACACACACACACACACACACACACACACACACACACACACACACACACACACACACACATACATACACACACACACACACACACACACACACACACACATACACACACACACACAAACACACACACACACACACACATACACACACACACACAAACACACACACACACACACACATACACACACACACACACACACACACACACACACACACACACACACACACACACACACACACACACACACACACACACACACACACACACACACACACACACACACACACACACACACACACACACACACACACACACACACACACACACACACACACACACACACACACACACACACACACACACACACACACACACACACACACACACACACACACACACACACACACACACACACACACACACACACACACACACACACACACACACACACACACACACACACACACACACACACACACACACACACACACACACACACACACACACACACACACACACACACACACACACACACACACACACACACACACACACACACACACACACACACACACACACACACACACACACACACACACACACACACACACACACACACACACACACACACACACACACACACACACACACACACACACACACACACACACACACTGTGTGTCGCATAACTCATGAACCAATACACAGAAAAACACCAAATTTGAAAATTAAGCTTTGTTCCAGGGTACAATGTGCTGATTAGATTTTGGGCAGTGTCGGAACATCTGGGGGGGTACTTTATAGGTGGTCATTTTTATATTTTATGGAATATATCTGGTTTTTACGTTTGGGGAAGAAAATTCTTTAAATAAAAGTTACTTTTTATATTATTATCTAAAATTTCTATTCTATACAAAATTTTCCTAAAATGGTCCGTATTCGAGAAATTTGACAAAATGTGCAAAATTCTGATATTTATGAAAATTATTGAAATAAAAGTTGTTTGCGATATCGATCTCTATAATTTTTGTTTTTACATGATTTTTCTAAAATGGACCGTAATGGAAAAATTGTAGGAAAAGTGCTAAATTTAAATTTTTCAGTATTTTCATTTTCAATGAAAATCTATAGAAAAATGTTTCGAGGTAGATGTTTGTGGAAAATGTATATGTTTATTTTATCCTCTTAACAATTATGGAGGTGCTGCAATAGGTTGTACAAAATAACCGGAAAAAGCATGTAATAACTAGATAGGAAAGTCATGTGTTGGACACATCAGATTTTTTATCAATAATTCGTATTCTATAAACACGGAAGACATTATCTGTATCTGAAAAACCAATGAACGAATTTTGTTAAAAATTAGAAGATATAGTAAACAGGTTTTGATCTTTCAATCTAAATTTGGAAACTTCTGTCATTTAATCTTATATCGGAAGTAGATGATAAAGGTCTCTTTGTACAATAAAGTGTACACGTACAGGTAGAATTTGTAACTAGGAAATAAAATATTTAAAAAAAAAAAAAAGATTTAGTTTCCTATTCGATTTTAATATTGTAATATTTCTCGTTTTTATTTTATTTTAGCACATTTCCTATGTAGTTTTAAACTTTGTAATGGATTGTAGAACATTGTATTTTTTTAGTTAGACCAATCAATTTTGAATAAAAAATCTCAGTTCAAGAAAACCATGAAACATTTTTAAATATAGTCGAACGGAATGAATATGCCTTCCTTTGTTTTGGTTGTCAACGTCCCAGTATGTCTCCGCGTCATGTAAACGCGTAAACTTGTTGCTCTTTGTATCACCAGATTATATTAGTATTAGTAGAACAACGATAGGCATCAACCCCGATATTGTGGAAGTCGAAAATCCCTTCGTCATCTTTCCATTAGCGAAACGCCATTGTTCTTGATCAAAGCTCCAAGCGTGATTCTATTACCCGCAAACTATGAAATTTCCTCTCCCCTAATTGTCTCCGATCAACGTCCCGACGACGTAACAACGGTATCCTCTAATTTATTTGCTCGCTGTGTGTGTGTTACTTGTTGTTTAGTGTTGTTGTTGTTGTTATATGTTGGTTGGATTGAAATTAAGCATACGTGTACATACTATGCAGGTAATTGATCTATTATGGTTCATTAGATTGTTATTTCACTAAGCCAAATTTTTGTTGTTTAGTTAAAAGCACCTACTTAATTAGTTATAAAAGCATTGGAATAGTATGTTGCAAAATAAGGTTTGCAGGTGACACTGCAATTAGTCGAGGCAATGAAGCACTAAAAAGGCCAAAGTTCCTGGGTTTTTCCGTGCAAGTCAGATCGGAATGCGGTTTTTTTTGCATTCACTTGCAAAAATTATTTGTATCATTCCCCCATAATTTCCGGATCATACAAACCGGAAATTGCATTGCTTCAGCCAAAAATGCATTCAAAAAATGCATTATTTGAGAGGCCTCTTGGATAATTTCAAAACTTGTTAAATAAGTGTCAGAACTAGCCCAGATCGGGTGCTCGGGGGTTATGATTATGATGTCTAAATTGACCCACAGCCGACCTGGAGCTCAGGAACGTCGACGAACGTCATCTTCGTGGGACTCTTCTAAAATTCACGCGTGGAAGGAAGGCAACTAGGCGATCGTGGTTTTTTTGGGTCGCTAAATCCAAATATGGCATCGGCGAATACCCCCCGGACACCTGGTGCGCCCAAACCTCGACCTGGACGTCATCTCCGAGAATGTTCCTCACAATATCGACAAGAACAACCCGAAAATGATTGAGCGGAGTTTTTTGGGGCGCTGAATCTAAATTTCACGTCGAAAACGACCCCCTGAACACCTGGTGCACCGGAACTTGGCCTTGAACGTCATCCCCGAGGGGTTTCCAGACCCAATTGAAAAAGACGAACCGAAAATCGTTCCGGGGGTTTTTTTGGGGCGCTGAATCCGAATTTCATGTAAAAAACGACCCCCCGAACAGCTGGTGCGCCCTAAGCTGGCCCTGAACTTCTTCAACGAGGTTTTCCAGACCCAATTGAAAAAGACGAACCGAATATCGTTCCGGGTTTTTTTTTGGGGCGCTGAATCCGAATTTCACGTGGAAAACGACCCCCCCGAACACCTGGTGCGCCCTAAGCTGGCCTGAACTTCTTCAACGAGGTTTTCCAGACCCAATTGAAAAAGACGAACTGAAAATCGTTAAAGGGGGGTTTTTGGGTCGCTGAATTCAAATATGATATCGGCGAACACCCCATAGACAACTGGTGCGACCGAATCTGGACCTGGAGGTCATCTCCGAGAAACTTCCTGACCCAATCAAAAAAGACGAACCGAAAATCGTGAAGGGGCGCTGAATTAGAATCTCCGAGAGTTTTACAGTCGCGATCAAAAAAACTCCCCAAAACATAATTTTATACATTCATTCATGTGTAACTCTCCTCTGGGGCCCTAGAAAAACTT
This sequence comes from Psylliodes chrysocephalus, assembly GCA_927349885.1. Taxonomy (NCBI): domain Eukaryota; kingdom Metazoa; phylum Arthropoda; class Insecta; order Coleoptera; family Chrysomelidae; genus Psylliodes; species Psylliodes chrysocephalus. The sequence continues at coordinate 19,660,350 of OV651818.1, forward strand.
CATCCATTCTGGTTTGTCGAGCGAAACAATTTTTGAGAACGGTGCGCAGCTAATCCTGGCAATGTACAGTGCTCCAATATCATTCAGGAAACCAAATATTCCTGAAAAGCCAAAATGTGACCAGTTACTCCAAACGTACAGGTGCGAAATGTACAGGAGAACCGCTGCGACGGGGAGAGTAAATTTGGCCAAAATTCTACCTACAGTAGACGCCATTCAACAACATCTAAAGAGAGTCTATTTTCAAGTACAACAATGGCTGCACGGAGACCAGCTGACCATGGACCCAACAAAATGGGGGTGAGGCGACACACTAGTGCCTGTACAGATGGAAGAAAAACCTGCGCCCAAGATTATGGAACTAATATTCTGTAGTTGCAAAGGAGATTGTAATCTGAACACATGTAGTTGCAGGAAGCACGGCCTACCTTGTAATCTTGCCTGTAAAATTTGTGAAGGTTCAACTTGCCTTAACACTGAAAGATATTCAGATGAAAACGTTAATGTGCCAGAGACGGAGGCTTCAGATGAGGGAGATGTTCCCCGTATGAATACATCAGTCGATGACGAAGAAAATGATCAAACACATTTGAGTTATTAATTGTGTCTGGAAACCCCTCAAAGATGACGTTCAGGGCCAAGTTCCGGTGAACCAGGTGTTCAGGGGGTCGTTTTCGACGTGAAATTTAGATTTAGCGCCCCAAAAAACTCAGCTCAATCATTTTCGGGTTGTTCTTGTCGATATTGTGAGGAAAATTCTCGGAGATGACGTCTAGGTCGAGGTTGGGCGCACCAGGTGTCCGGGGGGTATTCGCCGATGCCATATTTGGATTCAGCGACCCATAAAAACCCCAATCGCCTAGTTGCCCTCCTTCTCCGCCTGAATTTTGGGAGAGTCCTACGAATATGACGTTCGTCGACGTTCCTGAGCTCCAGGTCGGCTGTGGGTCAATTTAGACATTATAATCGTGATCAGCGACCTCGAATACTCCCGAGCACCCGATCTGGGCTAGTTCTGACACTTATTTAACAAGTTCTGAAATCATCCAAGAGGCCTATCAAATAATGCATTTTTTGAATGGATTTTTGGCTGCAGCAATGCAATTTCCGGTTTGTATGACCCGGGAATTACGGGGAAATGATACAAATAGTTTTTGCAAGCGAATGCAAGAAACCGCATTCCGATCCGACTTGCACGGAAAAACCCAGGAACTTTTTGCTTCATTGCTTCGACTTAATAGTTAATTTCAATTTTCCGAAAATTTCGCACTCAATTTATCAATGTGAATTTCTCAAAAGTATTTGATCCCATTATTGACGTCATTTGGGCCTGTTTGATTCTTAAAGCAAGTGCTTTTAAGGATTCTTTAAAAAAAATGAGGTGGAATGAAAATGTTTATTCAAAGTTTCAACATAAATATCGCTAAATAAATGTCGAAAACCTTATCTATTTCTTTACATACAAAATCCGTCAGTTTCTATGTGTGCTTCTTATTTTTATTTGGAGAAAATCCAGCGAAAATTACGTTTAAGCTTCGTTGGTTGCAGTGGCGGTTTGGGACCAAAAAAATGTGGGTTTACAATGACAAAATACACCTAGATCTCAGTACCTACAGATTTAGGTAAAAAACTTTGTGTTTATAATATATCTTTCTAAAACACCAAAAGTTTTTTACCTAAATCTGTACTGAGACCAATGGCGGAGAAAGACCTAAATTTGATCTTGGCAAGATATTTTTGCGAGGCCTTCTGGTGACACCGGAAGATGGATTTTATATAGAGAAAAAAAAATGAAACTTACATTTTTATGAATCAAAATGCAAAAATTTACACGATAACTAACATTATTAAGTAATAATTACTTACGAATTAAAGAAACATAAATTTCCTGCATTTAGCTTTACTGAACTTCATAATAACTGTATCATAATCCAGCTTAGATGCTATATCAGCTTCAACATAGATCAAATTGCCAAAGCTGAGAGTTTTTGCTAGCCCGTTTTACTTTTTTTAATAATTTTTTATTAATTTTAATTTTGAAAAGCCTTTTTCAGCAGTGCCTGTACTTACATACAGTTGATATTCAAAGTCCTTGATAACTTGGATAATATAACAAAAAACATTACATTTTATTTTATTGTATTAGAACCAATTTAAATTAGATGAGCAACAAATCTGTCAACTTTGTCGCTCGGCGAGCGAAACCTGTCAGTTAATATTAATTCGAGGAAAAAGTTAACTTTGGATAGTAATCGTAAAAAAATTATTTTTAGAGTTTCGCTAGTCAGCATCAGTCTTCGAAACATTGTTCATACCTATTTGAAGTACTATTTGTTTCACTAATTTATAGGGACTTTGCATTATGTGAATCTGCACATGTTCAACAGCTTCTGTTATTACTTATAATTTTAAAAAAGTAGTTGTTTATTAAGACAAAAAATAATCATATTCCATTTATTCACTTGAAAAACGTTCCTCAAATTGTCGAATACAATTAGGAATTTCCACTTCGAAAATGAGCCAATAAAATGAAATATTTTTTTCAT